>NW_020769309.1:19583565-19624958 GCF_900518735.1 Pseudonaja textilis
AATTCAGCAATCAACCAGAAAGCCGAAACAACAGACCGGTCGCTCAATGCGACACATGGGGTTGCAAGGAGTCAAGCACGACTTAGCAACTGAATTACAGAGATAACAAATTATTTGAAATCTAGATGAGCCTCTGATCTCTAATCTCTCTCTGCCTAACAGTAAATCAATCTTTTCTTTCCTGTCCTCTCTTCAAGCCTACTTACCCCTCAGGGCAATTCATAAAGACACCTGTCTCATCCCACCTCTTTTATTATTCACACCAACCTCTCAGGCTAATATTAAGGTACAGTTTGCAACCGAAGCTTTATGCTGTTTTTTTCTGTTATTAAAAATGGGAAAATTACATGCACCAGCATGTCTACACAGAGATAAAAAAACAGATGATTTTAAGAAGAGGCTGGCTCTGATAACCAAATGTTGGGGATTTGGTGCTTTCTGACTGCATGAAAATATCTATGTACTGCTCTCTTTAAGACATGAGAGAGAATTTTAAAAAAAATGTGTAATTTATTTTTAGAGATAAATATACTTTTCATTTTCACAATTTCTTTCTGGGGTCAGGCTGAAAGGCAAGCAATTTCTGAGACTTTTAGTGATCCCTTCATTACTATATATTTGTACAGAAAATCCATCTAAAATGGCATTGCAAAGATGTGCAGAAACAGGAAAAGTTCAGATACAACAATTACTCCTGCTAAGAACATTTGCCTTTAGATATCGTTTGTCTTCTGCTGCCACCAAGAGGTGATAAATGGTTACCACCTAGCATTTATTTATTAATAAGTGGCTGAAATGACAGAAAATCTTGCGGCACTTTGAAAATTAATATATGTACCATAGCATAGTTTTGGATTGTACTTCATTTGGATTGTACATCTTGATGCCTTCTGGAGCCGGAGTCAAGAATGTTGGCAATATTTGAAGAATTGTGCTGCTTAAAATCAAAGAAATATTACACACAACACTATATAAAATTCCTGATGTAAAATTCCTCTAAAATTTATTAAGACAAGTGTGTGTGTGTGTGTGTGTAATACAAGTTTGGGTATAGATTTTAGATGGCTTACACTATAAAAAGCATAATGACAAATAATTAATTAAAACATAATAAAGCTCACAATACCTAATTGAGGTTCTCTAGTATAAAACCTTGTGGAAGAGTATCATTTTTATAGCTTTCTCTAATGTCAACAGGGAGGCAAGCTTTTTTTAACAGTGAGAAATTTCCACCAAAGAAGCTACCCTTAACCCCACATGTTACCTCAATCTGCCAAATTTGGGCACCCCGCCATGCTGTTCCCCTCTAGCACATATTGAGTAGGCAGGTGCCATAAGGAGACAGGCTAAAGATAGTTGCGGATTAAACCCATAATAAGTTTATAGATAACAACTGGAATTTGGAATTGGGCCATGAAGCCTTCCGACAATTATTGCAACTCCCTTAAGATAGGTGTTATTAATGAGAAAGCTCTTAGTATCAATCAGCAGATGTGAAACTACATTTTATTCCAGCTGTGGCTTCTAGGTTGTGTTCAAGAACCGAACCATAATACAAATTGATATAGTCATTTTATTTCGAATGATACACAGACAATGCTAAACCTCCTTAAATGGCATGCTATTAATCAAAGTCTTCTAAATTGTACTGAACAGCTTATAATCAAATTAGGTACTTCCATCCATACAAATGTCCATTTGGATAAAAATATTGGACATGAATATTTAAAATTGCTTATCTTTAGAATTACAGATGTATTTCTATTAATCCCAAAGAGTGTGTGTGTGTGTGTGTGCATGTATGTGCTTGTTTGCTTTTGTGTGGTTTCTGTTTTTAGAGATTTCCCCCCTTTAGTTCTGCTGAACATTGTAAATTTAAATAAATTTTTTAAAAAGATGAAGGCACTTTTATATTATTGTAGTTAATGGGATTAATAATGCCCTGCTGATTATGAATATTGTTGAGCAATGCATAAAATTTTCTTTCTTAGCTGGAAATAAATATTCATAAATGTATTTCTGACTATGGTTAGTATTTAATTGGATCACTATTACATTCATTAGAATGCTAATAATTAAACCTTGCTGGAGAAACACCTCTCAAGCCATTCTAAAGATAAAATCAGAAAAATATCTGTCACATGATTAAAAAGCAATTTCTATTTCTACTCAGAAGATTCACATATTATTTGCAGCTACTTGTAAATCATCCATTCCTCCATTTCCAAGGTGTTAATTTTCCAAGCTGAACTCATGCCACCAATAATTAATGAGAACTAACTTCACATGTTGTTTCAAAAAAATTGCATTTCTGTAATCCTTAGGAGGGTTTTCTTTGGCCTTGTATGCACCCTCCTCTTCCAAAAAAGCAATGTGCATATAATGAGGTCATGGGGGACATACTTTAATTTCTATCTCTTTCTGTGTCCGTCTATTACTCACACAGACAACCTTGTTGCATAGTTCCTTCTATCATTCTGTTGGGTTGCACAGCAAAAATCTGCAGGGAATGGGAATACAGTTTTGTTTCCACATTAGATAAGCGTGTATTTTTGTGTGCCTTTTCACATATTTTATACTAGTTTAATAGTGATGGTAGTAGCAATAGTCATATAGTTTGCTATTTGAATAATTTAATTTGTTATTTAAGGCTGATTTCATTTCAGTCAGTTTTAAATAGTGTTTTTAAAGACAATAGAGTTGAACAAAATGAATGCTTTTTGAAAAAAAATTTCTTACTCCAGACTTGGAATTTGTTAACACATGATGAATTATGGATGTATTGAAAAGGAGAGACACCAGGGGTGGGATTCTACCAGTTTGCATCTATTCGCTAGAACCAGTTGTTAACATTCTAAGCAGTTCAGAGAACTGGTTGTTAGAAGAAATTACTGGCCTCATCCTGTAAGGAAGGCAGGAAAGAAACATTTTGGTGTTGCTTACAGAAACTGCCTCTCTGTTAACCCTTATTACATTCTTGGCAGGACTAGACTTCCTGTCTCAGGAACTTCTCTGGAATTTTTTTCCTCTCCTTTGCTGGTACTTTGCTTGTGTGGAGTGACCATTCAAAGTTACAATGGCACTGAAAAAAGTGACTTATGACCATTTTCACACTTAACGACTGTCGCAGCATCCACACAGTCATGAGAGGCCAGGAGAGGAGATGCGTGCCTCGATGCCAGTGATATTGAGTTGGCCACACCCAGCCAATAACATGACCACCAAGCCATGCCCATCAACTTAGTCATGCCCACAGAACTGGTTGTTAAAAAATTTGAATCCCATCCCCGAGAGAGACAGTTTAAAAAGATTACTCTTCAGTGTTGGGAAGAAAGTCGAATCCCAGGTTTACAATTCTATATTTCTAATAATTCTGCAAAAGGGATCAAAACATGGTGTAGCCTGGTGTGGAGGACATAGGGTCCTTTAGGCTGGTTGGCCCCATGAGAATCCCCACACATGCTAGTTGTATTAACAAGTTCCTCATCTTGGAACTCTCCATCTTTTGAAATTTTATAATGTTTTATATTTTTTAATTTTAAATTATTCTGTTTTCTAATTTTATTGATTAAATTGTACACTGCCCAGAGCCTGTCTCTGAGGAAGATAGGAAATTAAGAAGTGCGAAATATAGATAGGTAGGTAGATAGATAGATAGATAGATAGATAGATAGATAGATAGATAGATAGATAACATTTGGTGAACTAATTCTCTATCAGTGCAAATGAAAGATTTAAAACTATTCCATGGAGTCAAAGTTGAATGATCTGTTTAAAATTTGGGTTGAATGATTTCTTATATATAACAAAATGACTCTTTGACTCTTTCCATTTTTTTTCTCCTAATATTCATTCATTCATTCATTCATTCATTCATTCATTCATTCATTCATTCATACATTCATTCTCTATAGGTGCTCATCTTAGTCAAGTGACTCTTGATCACTTACAATTCTAAAAGTATAAAACAATTAAAAACATCCAAAGTACAAAAATACATACAGCATCCAGAACATTAGCCAACCAATAGAAAAGCCAAGAAATGGGTCCCTTTACATATTCAGAGCCCCAGATCTGGGTATTCAGCCAGGTCATTAAAGTTTTATGGAAGGCTAACAGGGTTAGGAGCCATTCTAATCTCTCAGGGGAGAATATTGCACAAAGCAGAGAATGACTCCCTGTAGCACACCCAGTCTGCTGGATTGAAGTAGACTAGTAGGGATTCTTGAAGACAGACAATTTTAAAAAATTATTTTTCCATCCAGGGACAAATCTCTTTTACTATGCAAAGGGATAGAGCAAAAGAGCAGGAGGGTGGTTAACAGGTTCTGTGGAGGGCAGCTTTGGGAATAATGTATCAGGCGCTAAAGGGTACAGGAGACAGAGAGATGAAAAGAAACAGGTTTAGAGACGGTAAAAAACCCCTCTCTCTCTGTCTGTCTGTCTTTCTCTCTCTCTCTCTCTCTCTCTCTTTCTCTCACTCTCTCTCTCCCTTTCTATCCTTCTAGAAATTGACAGCTTCTGCCTCTTAAGATCAACCAGTAAAGGAATAGGCAATCTAGAAATGTGCCATAGACTATTTCTTTGTAGAGTAGCCACAAAGGACTGGAAAAGGGAATCACCATGTGTTTATGCCTACAAAAATCAGAACTGTCAAGCCACAATATTTTCTGTGCCTTTCTATGTAATTGGAATTTGGATTTTGAAGAAGCAGGATATGAAAAATATTGATGCCTTTGAACTTTGGTATTCAAGAAGACTCCTGAGAATTCCGTTTTGTTTTCTATAGTGACCAGCCAGATGACTTCAGGATGCACACAGAATGAGATGAAATCGTGTTCTCATGCCATTTTCTCCCTGAAAATGGTTTTGCGGACATAGTCTTCAATCCAGTAGCAATATTGAGTCGTGAGATAAATAGCCCTTGAGATTTGTCCTCCATGACTTCATCCAATTATTTTTTAAAGCTATTCAAATTAGGAGCTATCACCATGCCTTGCGCTAATCAATTTTACAAGTTAAATATAATAAGATGTATGGGCTTTCTTTTAATAAGCTTTGCATAAATAAACTCTTGAAATTGTTTTAAGTTAATGTTATCTATCAACCCATTGAATCTCTAATGTTTTGCAAGCACAGAATAGAATCAAACTTCTCCTTACATAAGTAATTCAATTATTTATTAAGCTAGCTATGTAGCATACAGTATCCGATAATTTTTCATAACACCCCCCCCCAACAAACCAATGTTCAGAAATTATAGAAGTTCTATTTAATTGAGTAGTTCATCTTAAATCCGGAAAATTGAAAAGCAAAGTCTGTGTGAAACTCTATACGAAGAAAATTTCCAGTAGAAGTATAAGGAGGAATTTTCATTTTTCCACAGAAAGTGCCAACAAGTGGAGAACTTCTTTGACTGCCATCATAAAGCAAAAGTCTGTCGTATCTGCAGCCATCAATGTCTTCCAGTTCAAAAGAGATCATGGTCAAAGATATCTGAGGATTCCAGAAAAAGATGCACATTTTGTGTGTGTGCTATGTATAACATAACATAACATTTAATCTAAATTCAGTATAAGTTTAAACAATCAGAATCAGGATTTTGATTCAATTTTTTATAAGTAACTTATGTGAAATGAGCCACCATATGTAAAAAATCATTGCTTATGATTTAGCATACTGTAAAAACCCATAAATTATCTAGGAATAACCTGTTTCTTTACATGTTGTTCCTTGTTATGTGCACGTAACCAAGAACGGTTATGTATACTGTATGCATGCTTGAGTGATGCTTCTACTGTTACTACCAGAGAAGCCCCAAAGTTGCTTTTTCACCTGAAGAAGCTTCTTGGATGAGAAGCAAAACGTCTTCAAAGAAAAAAAAAACAGAAAGTCCAATTGCCTCTTGAAAAGGCACCTTTGGGGTCAACCATGATCTGGATGACTGAGAAGCTTCATAGACATTTACCAGAGAAGCATGTTTATGAACCGATATACCCAGAAGCCCAGGCATGTCAGTGCTTCAAATATTTTACTCGCTCTAAGATATACTGCAAAGTGTCCATTTCAAATACTTTTCAGAGTTCTCATACCCAATTTCTTTCCTTGTTCTCTTTGTAATGTTATCACTGACTGTTTGGAGAAGAATTAACATCCAAGGTCTCAATATAAAAATAAAATATTCTTTAATAGCCTGCAGATTTTTAATGATACTTTCTCTTCAGAATCCTATTAGAGATGTAGGATTTCTCTAATTGGAATATAATAAAGGTCATGCAATAGCAAGACTAAAGATGATTTTGATAAACCATTGGCTGTTTTTATCTCTTTTAGTAAATAATCACAAAAATTGCTATCAAGAATCTTTTGGCTTTACACTAGAAGGGTAGATTTAGATAGTTAAGAGCAAAAGACTGGCATCAATTTAAAAAATGTAATTATGATTCTCTTTCAAAACATTCAGACAGAGCTAAAGTCATGACAACATGATTCCTTATCTACACTTGGCAGAATAGCTGCAATTAAAATGACAGCTTTTTCCTAATTTTCTATCTAATGCAAACACTTCAAATCCCCTTATCTCTTATTTGGGTTTACATATTGGGAAAATGATTTTAATGCATAATTATGGTGACTAAGATTACATAAGCCATATAAGGAAATGTATGATCTGAAATGTTATTTTGATGTTTTTCAGTTTAAACAATTCATGCTATTTGGAGCTTAAAAGATGATCAGATGCTACAAGATGAGTTACCATTGCACTCTCAATATCTCAGAGTAAAAATGCTACTTACTATCATAAATCCATATTTACAAAGTTTTATAAAAATGAATAGAGATTCTGACCTTTGATCCTTTCCCTTTTCTCTCATAATTTATCATTTGTCATTGCTAAATAGGATCAGTTACAAGAAATGGCAAGATCAAGGGCTTTCTACTATTATTGACTTGACTATTAATAAAGACTTATTTCTGCTGAGCATACACTGGAAAAGAATTGATTGCAAATTCTGACATGTTTTTAAATGAAATGATTATAATACTTTCTTCTTAAACTCATGACAACATACCACTGAAGAATACCAACAATGTTTTAAAAAATGCTTCAAATCTACTTCATATATATAACATTACTCTGTATTTCTATACCTATCACAAAAGGCTCTTTTGAAAGACTAAAGAATATTGAAGAGGACTTAAAATGGGAACATGATTGCAATATGAAAAGTTTTATGATATAATTTCTTTAAAAAACTATTAAGCTTTGACTATAAATATATTTCATAACTGATATGACATCTTCTACAACTACATTATATACATTCATATTTTTTCTATATGAACCATCTTGGTGTTAGTGTTTAAGGTATCAAGCAAGAAACCAGCATGTAAAAGATGTCTCAGCCCATATAAGGACAGAGGCATGTAAAACATTTCAGAAGCGAC
Organism: Pseudonaja textilis; assembly: GCF_900518735.1. The sequence goes on from NW_020769309.1 coordinate 19,591,015, forward strand.
TCTCCCTAGTTTTATGCAGAGTAAAAGGAAAGGAAGGAGAAATACTTTCAGTCTTGCAAGACATTAATGTAATCTTTCAGTAAAAATAAATCTAGTACTGATTGCGCTTTTTGTCTGGAACACCTCATGGGGTTAACACACAGTCACAGCCACCATCTTCCCTTTTTTTGACCTTCCACTGTCCCTTGCACCACTGTCTCTTACCTTATTTCCAGGAGAAGCACTGATAATCCATAGACAAGTTTGATTTGGAGGGTATTTTTTAGGAAAGTTTGGAGTAGTAATGGTTCCCGAAGTATTAGTGAATGTTCCTCCACACTTTACTATGGTTCAGAAAAAGAAAACTTCATGTAAATAAAAATTATAAAATATAAAATACAGAGCAGAGCAACCAGGAAGATTAGGAGACTGGAGACTAACACTTATGAAGAACGGTTACAGGAAATGGGCTTGGCTAGTCTAGTGAAGAGAAGGACCAGGAGAGGCATGATAGCTGTCCTCCAATATTTGAGGGGCTGCCACAGGGAGGAAGGGGTCAAGCTATTTTCTAAAGCACCTGTAGGCCAGACAAGGAATAATAGATGGAAACTGAACAAGGAGAGATTTAACCTAGAAATAAGGAGAAACTTTCTGACAGTGAGAACAATCAACCAGTGGAACAGCCTGCTCTTGGAAGTTTTGTGTGTGTGTGTGTGTGTGTGTGTGTGTGTGTGTGTATTTTCCAGCAAAACTCTTGGAATACCTCAAGCAATTTCATCCAAACGTGGAACACAGATGACTTACGCTCTGGAAAAAAATACTGTGGAGGTAAGACACCCCTAAGGTGTGCCTTAAAATGGCTTCTACTGTACAGCCCAATGGAGTTGTTATGGTAACGGCTCCCTCTAGTAAGCGGATAAGTTCCTACAAAATACAAGGGGGCTCCCTCTGGTAAGGGGCCCTCAGCTTCAAGCAAAGAGGGGAAGTTGTCGGAGGAGGTGCCTGCTAATACAGATAATCACCTCAAAGGCTATTCCCTGTAGAATTTTTCCAAGTCTGTTGGCCAGAGCAATTAGGTCTCTAATTTTCACCCCAGTGGTTGAGGTAGCAGGACCAGACCCAAGATGCCTCCTTGGAAACATCAGGCAATTGGCCAAGTGCAATCAAAGGCTACAAAAATGAAACACCAGCATAGACAAGAAACTCCCAAAGAAAGGAATAGAAGACTTGCCATGCTGTGCGAGAGAGCTACTACATCCAGAACTTCAGAGACAGTACAACAGCTTAAGGCCCAACTAAAGGATAAGAGAGATAGAGCTATTACATCTAGAGCTTCAGAGGCCGTTCAACAGCATGAGGCCTGACTACAGTATAGGAAAGATAGAGCTGTTACATCTACAGCTTCATTTATAATTTGTATACTCTACTTATACTTTTAAAACCCTGTAAATAAAATTAGTTTGATTTGACACTATAGATATAATTCATTCCTTTTCCTGTCTGATACAGTATTGGAATAAATAAATATCCGAGCAATGCCAGGTTATCAGCTAGTAAAATAATAAAATAAAATAATAAAATGGGTACTTTATTACCTACACATTTTAAAAAAGCTATTCTTTCTTTCTTTTAGCTGTGTGGTTGTTGCAGGACAACAACTAAGCAGGATTACGACTACACAGGAATGCAAGACTTTGCAAAATAATCATTGCAGAGCATTGGAAATTGTTATTCCTTTTCCAATTGTAAGTGTAAAAATATGAGCTCAAAGAAGCCAAGAGTAAAAGAGAAGGTGGCTGCTGACATGTGAAATATCTGCCAATTGTTGATCTATAACATGCTTTATAATTGGCAGACAATGACAAAGTCTGAAATCCTGTGACAATTGTGCTCAGAAATACATGACAAAAGGCAAAGCAGATAACTTCATCCCAGAGCTATCATCCTCCTACTGATGATAGAGTTGAAGATATTGGGCTACTTTGAACTCAATGGAACCAATATTTATTGGAATTGCATAAACAGGAATTGAAATTGGTTCTCAGATAAGCACCAAATTAGAAGTCATACAGTTTGATGAATCAGAAGTCATAAAATTGCATTTAGAGAATTTAATGAGATTGTCCAAAGGAAGGTGTAAAATTTACTGATGTTACATATATATTTAACCATTGCAAGTATTTTATTTTGTGTGTATCTGCTTTGTCATTCCACAAGTAACTAGTAATGAGACTTGAATACCATTCATACCATGTGTGTAGGAGGCCATAAACCCTGTTGCAGTCTCATCTTCATCACTTACAAATTCTATAAGCATTGTGTTCCCAGAAGCCACCATAGCAGGTAATTGCCCTGCCCTGCAACACTTGTCAAGGAGAATCCGACTTTTTCTACTGCTTCCATCATAAATTCGGATGTAATCAGAGGAACAGTTTGGAGAACTCTGGAGATCAAGAACGTGAAAACTCAGGAAGACCTAAAGCAGAATAAGAAAAAAAACAAGCAGCTTTAAAATTATTTAAATCTATTTCTTATTAAGTGTATCTTGATTTTGGTAAAATGTATGTTCTTGTATTCACTATACCTTAATTAATGTAGCAGATGCTACATACCACAAGGAAGCTGGGAAGAAAAAGGCACTTGTCATGTATAGCTGAATGTCACTCCATCATACTATAGAGGATTTTTTGTTTTTGCTATGTATGTAATACATTTTATTCTGCATCAGAATTAAGAACCGATTGATACAGAAATGTTGAACAGGATGGAACTAATATATTTAATAATTAATTTTATACTTCATTTATCCAACTTTTCTGTTTAAAAAAATCATTTTCTAAAGACACTTCCATTTTTAATCTGCATTCAATCACAGTTTTTTGTTTTATTTTCTATCCTGGGCATAAAAGCTTATTGTTTATTTCTAATTACAACATACTCTTTTGAGTGTTGCTCCACTGTTAACTATCTTCTAATATATTAGTTAAACATAGGGCTAGTTATACATAGGGCTGAAATAGAAATATTTTAACTAAAACTTCCCATTTCTTTTATAAGATTCATTTAAGAAGACCCTACATATTAGATTTAATTCACTGCAAAAATTACAGCAAGATCAGCAATCATAATGAATATGGTCCTGTACACAGTTGGAAGTGACCTTAGAGGTCTTCTAGTCCAACCCCCAGCTCAAGCAGAAAACTATACCATTTCAGACAAATAGTTGTCCAATGTCTTCTTAAAAATCTCCAGTGTTGGAGCATTCCAACTTCTGGAGGCAACTTGTTCCACTGATTAATGGTTCTCACAGTTCAGGAAATTCCTCTGTCAACCCTAAAGCTGGAAGATTAGTTTCCATTCATTGCTTCTTGTCTTCTGGTGCTTTGGAAAATAGGTTAACTACCTCTTGTAGAAGCCCCTCAAATATTGGAACATTGCTATCATGTCACCTCTAATTCTTTTTTTCATTAAACTAAGCATACCCAATTCCTGCAATCATTCTTCATAAGTTTGGCCTCATCTTTGTTGTACTTCTCTGCACTCTTTCTAGAGTCTCAACATCTTTTTTATATTGTGGCAACCAAAACTGGGTGCAATATTTGAAGTCTGGTCTTACCAAGGCATTATGAAGTGGTATTAAGAATTTGTACAGCATAGCACTGTGCCAATAGCTACAGTTTTCACTGAATTCTGATATATCAGGTAATTCAACATCAAGAAAGCAAATAGGAGAATGAGCAAATAAGACCGCTGAGCAATACATTTTATCTTCAAGTGTTTTTTTTTAAAGAAATGCATGTTCCTTGTTTTCTCTTTTCCACCAGTTGTTCTGATTATTGGAATAGTTGAAATTAGTCAACTGATACACTAAAGAGTTTTGAAGATATTCTCAAACATTGCCATGCCAGCAATGCCGTTTGAGTTAGCTCCAATTCACAAATTTCTCAAGCAGCCCTTGTTAAATCTGAGAAGTGGCCTCTTGAATGGTTCACAATACTGACACATGAAACACAATGAAGATTTATTAACTTCATATGTAAAACTATATAAGCAAAAGGCACCAGCCCAAGGATAGAAATGAAAATTGGATAAATGCAACATACTTCTTAATTTAGAATCTATTAACCTTTCCCAATGCATCACCCTATAATTTGGAAATTATAGTTGTTTGATGAACTTGTCAAGCTGGAGAAAGGTGATTCAAGATGTTTGTTTTCTTTCTTAACTGTCACAGTTTCTTTCTTTAGTATGCATTTTGTGTTAAGGACATCTGAAGAAGATTGGCCAATGACCTCCCACTTCTTGATACTTTGAAGTGTATATCCTCATCAGACATGGAGTAAAACTGTAAAAAGGTTTGTTTTATTTAGAAAATTTCTCTCTATCTCATTTTGATCTCTATTCCAATGGATTTGCAAGTATTTTGCCCAGAAATTATGAGGAAGAATCCACATTTTTACAGATGCTTTTAAAAAAGAAATGTGGAAGTATCCACATTTTAAAGCAAAAATAGGCATAGTATTGATAAATCTGTATAGTATTGGAGTTTGATGGGATTAAAGATTTGTTAATGCTATATAATTAAAAGTCAATTGGTGGTGGGCTGATTAAAGAATCAGCTCAAAAGCACACAACAGCTAGATTTGGGGGAAAGTTTCTGCTTAGCTCTAAGAAAGATTATTTTAAAATCTAAATATCATAACTGGAGGGCATTTGATGTGGATAGATGTCTTTTTTTTCTCTTTTCAAATATTGTATCATATTATTATAAAACACAGGTAATATTATTTGAAATCAGAAGTAGTACATTCTATTACAGTGGTAATTATAATGTGTTGACTAGAGATTAACCCTCCAGACAACTTAAACATTTAAAGATAAAGGGGGGAAAAGTTGAAATAAAACCTTAAAATAAATGATTTTTTTTATTTTTTTAAAAAAATTCTTTTCCCTTGTACTCATCCCACCTAAGGAAATCAATACCTGACAAAGTAGATATGATCACAACATTCAAATGTATGTTTCCATGGATATATATGAGTGCATAAGGTGTGTTTTTCTGTGATGTCCAGTCCCTGCATATGCATGTATGTGTACTTGAATGAAAATGTGTTGTGGTCCTCCTTGCTTTACTTTAACTATGCCTACATTTTACTTCATTTTCATTCACCCTGATCAGAGAGTCCATGAAGGGTGATCATGAAAAAATGTGGCGCTCAGACTGAACAAATATTTCTATTCTGATATGGGAAATATATGATATATGATATATCATATGAGATTTCTGCCTAGACCTAGTATTGATGAACTAGAAGACATCTACTTTCAAAGATCCTGAGAAAGCACATCTCTAAAGTTTTCAAGTAATAAGGAGACATGGCTCTCCTGCATTATCAATGGTTACATTTTGTATCACATCTAGATATTATTGACTAACTGTTGATATATCTACTGGTTTCAACATCTTACCTTTCCTTGTAAAGTTTGAATGAGCCACAAGCAGGTGATGTTTCTGGGATATGAATGGGGGTAATTATAAGAGCAGAAATGGCCACTTGGATTACGTAGCACAGTGCTACAATCATCTAAAGGATAAAACAACATGTTGGCAAGGAAGAGGAGACATTTAAACAGAAAATTGAGCCAAATCATCTAGATTCAGAAGGAAAAATCATGTTTATTAAATATCTTCCATTGAAGTTTAGTAAAGGCTATTCTTTTGTAAAAGATAATGTAATAATTAAATTCCATGCCTGTCAATGACCACAGGTCTCACAACTCAACAATTAGCAACATATTCAGAATTTTTAGCTCAGTTAAATATATGTCACTAACCATAAGGGAGGCAGAAAAGAATGCAAAAGAATAGCTTTTATATTATTGGAAACATTAGCATGTGCACTACAATGATTTCTACTCTGACTTCTGTTGGTGTTTTGTTGGCAAGGGCAAAGCTTCTGGCATTTGGCTGATGGATAGATTTTGCTTTCATAGAAGCAGCAGTAGTGATCCCAGTTTGGTGGGTGAATGGATGAGGAAATGTAGGTGGGCCTCATCCATTACAGCAAGGGAGTGCAGTGGCTCACATGGTTAGACCACTGGGTGGGTTCCCAATTTGCAAGACTTCATTCGAAGCCCAAGTGCTAATGTGTAGTGGGGTGAACTCCTATCATTTACTCCAGTTTTTGCCAACTTAATAGTCTGAAAGCATGCAAACATGAGCAGGTAAATAGGTACCACTTTGGGGGCTCATTAATGGGGACATGAAAAGAGGCCCCAACTGAGCATCCCTCAGGCAATGATGATGTCACTGGCTAATCCTTTCACTATGGAAGTGCCTCAGGGCTTCCAACATGAAAACAGAATCCATTGCAATTGTATTGGAAGCACCATGTGAGGTTCTTCTATCTGGAGCTTCTATAATTAGAGACAAACAGAGGGAAATGATGACATCATTGTGATGATTTCATTACATAAAGGAGAATTAAATTACAGATTACATATTGGCATTGGCCATAATCCTCCAATGCCAGAAAACTCACATCCTTGTCTGAGAAATAAGATTGGAATCCAAGGAAATGTATTATCTTCTTGGTTCAGTATGAAGTATATAGGACAGGTCCCTGAGATCAGATGACATTCTCGCAGTGGCATACCTGTCATGGCTACCCCATTTCTGAAATAGCTCCATTATTCAATAAATTTTATGGAGTCATTGTTTGTCCATCTTATTTGTAATTGATATCCATAATTCATAGCACCTTTTTTGGCATGATTTATTTGGATGTTTGGGTATCCTCTGCTCATTTTCTGTTTCATGACACCAAAGCTATAACTCACATTGGGTAAAAACACATCCTGGCTTTCTTCCATTACAGAGATCCCTTGTTCCACTCCCCCTGCAGCTACTTCAAGCCACTGAATGCCTCCCAAAGAATCAGTTGGATTACACCATCCTCCTATAACTATTTTCAGATTGAAATTCTATAGTAATCTATGTAATGCAATAATCAGTACATTAAGCATCTCAGAAAAGATCCATAAGGAGATTTCATAAGTAGGCATACATAAATACATGCATATCCATAATGTTACTCTCTTTTACAAATAAGAAGTGTTATACAATGCATAGAGAAACATGTAAATAAGCAAATCTTGCTTCCACCATTACCACACACCATTTCATACGTGGCCCTTTATTCCTTAAAATTTCTCAGCCTTCTTTTTCTCAGGATCTCTTCAACTGCATTGAATTATCAGTTTCTCAGTGTTCTCATCTTTTCAGTTTGCTTATTCTTATCTTATGTATTTGTTTTAAGATTTAATCTTTATTCAATTTATGGTGACTCAGTTTTGTGTTCCATTCACATTCATTTATTACACATTCATTATTGATCCATTTTTCTTATTTTTCATGTGCTTTTCTTAAATAACTCATTCCTGTTACATTAGATTTAATTTTACATGTCTTGTAACATAGCCAATACTCATTTCCATATATCAAAATGGACAGAAGCACGTTCTTATACCAAGCTGTTTTTCAATAAGCATTAATTCTTTATAATAAATCACTGTTTTCCTACCAATATTTGCATGTTATAACATTTCTCCTTTCATTTCCCCATCTTTGGTAAACATTCTCCCTAGGTATACCAATTTATCTACTCTAATTTTTCACCTGTTTTATCTTTAATGCATACATTTTCAGATCCATATTTTCCCCTACATTTGCTATAAATTATTTGAGTTCTCAAGTACATAAATATTCATGTCTCAACTAAGTCACCAGAAATATTCACTATACATTTCTTTAATCACAAGCACATTAAATAATCAAGATGATGTCATGGATTTTTATTTTACTTCCAGAATCACTCCCTAAGATGGTGTGCATTATTTTCATCACATATTGTTCTTATCACATTCAGCAGCTGTTCAACTTTATACTTATACAAATACTCCATATTTTGAGCCAATTCATGCTGTCTTAAACTTTCTCTTAATTAACAGTAAATTATTCCCTACGTTTGAAGCACTTTGTTGAATAACGTCATGCAATGTCCAATTATTTTATTAAATTTGGCTGCCTTATAATTCAATGTTATAAAAATTCACAATGTTAAGATGAAAAGTGTGCTGTGATATACGACTTTATTACTCACTGCAGCTGTAAAGCTTATTGATTTTTTTCACATCTAAGTTGCTCAACCCTACCCTTTGACCAATTGGTACAGATCCATTAGGAATGGTGATAATGGTTGGTTTTCCATCAGTATTAGAAAAATCATACCTGCAAAAAACAAAAAACAAAAAAAAACTAGGAACAAATTACAAAGCCTAACTTGGCAAATTTATTAACAGCCCTTATTTTATATAATATGTGAATGACAATCCTGGAAAACCAAGATCAGGATAAAATCCAGGAAAACTAACCCATTAATTTCTAGGATAATATCTGAAAACTTTTGTCATGTATAAGCATGAAAACTCAATTTGACAACAATGTGGCAATGAAAGTTTTTCCCTTCCATTGGAAGCAGAAGAAAGAAAAAAACCCCACTCCTGTTTTAATAAGAATTTCCCAAAAATAATAGTCAAAGTAGGAGCTGGAGGGAGACAATGAATTTGACAACAATAAAGAATATTTGTAGCTCAGGGTTGACATGAGGGATCCTTGGTGGTCTCTCAGGTTGGTTGTTTTCTTGCAGATGTTTCATTAGCTAACCTAGGTAATCAATGTTATCACTAGCATTAGAATGCCACTGATGATGTTACCTAGTAATGAAACATCTGCAAGAAAACAACCAAACTCAGAGAATACCAAAGACTATTAATTAGATAACAAAAAAACTCCTTATAGCCAATGGAATTGGCCTGGTTCTTCTTTTTACTTGCTTTTTTTTCAGTGTGTGTGTGTTGCTGAATTAGATGAGAAACTATTGGTTTCAGGTTTTTTGAGTCTTTCTTTAACTTGGGGCAAATTATTCCTAAAGCCATTGAATAGCGACCAAATAACTATCACTTAACAATGCTTTTCAGCCAAAAGTTCTATGAAGCATGTATAGTTTTATTTATGGCTCCCCTCTCCAAGTGACAATTGTGTTATTGGTTCTCATACACTGCTAACTTCAGACCCAAGAGTGGTAATAAACCACAGGTGTCCAAACACTTAACCCTTAACTGAGTTCTTGGAATAACGTGGCAAACAACCCACAGCCATGATTCTGAGTTTTGTTACAGAAAAGAACAAAGTCCCAAACATTACAGGTGAATGGCTGAGCAAGGAGAGAATTACACAACTATGTTTTAGATTTAAACTTCTAGCCTTCTGTCTGCTTCCATACTTTTCATAAATTAAACACTGCCCTCAAAAGAAGAAAATGGAAAAATATTGTTTTTCTGATTTTAAAAGAAGGATCCTTATTTGAAAACAATGTAGATTCCTTCTCTTGTAATCGCAAAGAATTATGTCAGAAAAGAGAAAATGCTCTGAGAGGAAGCTTGGATTTTAACTGAAACTGTACATTCTGTTTTGTTTAACGTCTATTGTATGTGGCAGTAGTTATGGTGCTGAAGTTGAGTGACTAAATAAAATCGGTCAACTACTCAGTCAATAAACTTACGCGCCATAATGCATAACTGAATCATAGTCATATGGAAGACCCAGATTGGTTGTGTTCCCTTTTTCAAAATTCCCCCATTCTCCTGAAATATATTAAAGTAAATAATAAACAGATTTGCAAACACAAATTAATGCAAACACAAAGAGACAAAATGAATAAGGCTGATTTTCATCCACATATTTTAGATGTAAGGATTTGGGAGTGTAGCAATATTTTAACTGTCACTTTGTGGATTCCTGATGGCTTTTAAATTTCATCCTATAAGAAGATTTTGTTAATGGAATCTAACTCAATCTTATCACATTGGCACAGCAGACTCATATCAGACAGTTAGCTGTTAAAACTGTGTATATATATAAATAAAATGATTATCCAGTCAGTCAGTCAGTCAGTCAATCATTTGAAGTTACCACAGACCTCACCCCCCATGGCCACTTACAAGCCTCCAAATAGTCATGTAATTGTATTTAGGTAACTACAGGTAACTGACTCACATTTATGGTTGTTTGCAGCATCTGATAGTCACATGACTGCATATATAGTATAATATATTTTCCCTGAAACTGGTGTTTACTTTTGGTTTCCAGAAAAAAAAAAGTCATTGCAGACAATGGATTCACTTAATGACCACCACATTCTCTTTATAACCACCACATGTACTTTACAATTGCCATGTTTGCTTTATTACCACTGTGTTTGCGTCTTAACTACTGCTAAAAAGGTCATGGGTGATTTGCAATGCAAAGTAAGTTTTATGACATGGCCACTAATCATTTAATAATAAAGCAGGAATATCTAAGCTCTGGAGTCATGATTTCTCAGGGTGGAAATGAATCCTTAGATTCAAACATCTGAGTAAAGCCTTTATTCTATAAAAATTGAAAAAGACCAGTAAAGCTTTCATCGATACTTTAAGGAGCTTATCCCTTAAGACATCTGAAAACATCTTTATTGTGCTTTCTGGAAATCAGAAGTAGTATTGATTTGCATTGTATTTTCCCACCACAATGAAGGTTCAAGTTTTACATACACTTTGGATGTTATACAGTATGAGTTAATAGAACAAAAGAGGCACCCCATGACCAATTTTGGATCTCTTCAAACTAGGTATCCTCCATACTACTGAAGGTTAAGATCTCATTAAAGAATTGAAGGTGGAGCTTCTGGTAGTTCTGAAGACTCCCAATAAGGACAAAACATGTTGTACAGTGCCTCCTACTGATCCATAGTTAATGTAAAATCTAAAGGTTCATTTAAGAAGCAATCTTGAAGTCTCTAGGAGGCTCAGACCAATACAAATACTAAGGTCATATAGAAACAAGGAAAAGCATAGTTGCATAGCTTCTCCAGTACATTTTAACACATTTTAGCACAAATTATTGACTTTATTTATTGTTAGCAGATACCTGGAAAAACTAGAGATAGTCCTTTATTTCTGACTATTCATTTAGTGACTGTTCAAAGTCACACTGGTGTTGGAAAAAAAAATAACCTACAACTGGTTCTCGTAGTATGAGTCAGGCACTTGGAAACTGGCACGCACTTAGAACAATTGCAGCATCCCAAGGGCCACGTGATCACAATTACTAGCTGCCCCAGGGGGCTTTCAATAAGCAAAACCAATAGGAAAGTTGGATTTGTTTAGTGGCTGTGCAATTCATTTAATGACCATGACCAAACAAAGTTGTAATATCAGGCATGATTAAATCTTCATTGGAAACCATTCCCTGATTTTGACTAAATTGCCCTGGGCCATTTAATATGTACATATGCATATGTGTACAGCTGTCCAATTCTAAATGGATTTAATGCATATTATATCCAGAATGCTTTGATGGATAGACAGTCATAAGAAATAGAAATGCCAAAGTTTCCACTCACTTCAGGCAACAGTTGACATGCTATCTGAGTGCTAACATACCTACCTTTGGCAACATATTCCAAATTAATTTTAACATAATTATCTCGGTCGCTGCGGGTTTGTTCATGTAGAAAACCTAGTGCATGGTTGAGCTCATGTTGAATCAATCCTTTATATATGCAGCCATGTTTCAACAAACTGAGTTGCTGTCTGCCTCCAATCTTTCCAAAGTAGGACCAGCATCTGATAATACAGAAAGGGAAAGTGGTCATTATGTAAATTATATTCTAAGGAAGAAAATCATTGTCTATAAAAGGTAAGACTATGCACTTCTGAGAGCCGCTTTGTGTTCTGGTTAAAGCATCAGGCTAGAAATGCAGTATCATTGCAGTTTTAACAAGTGGGAGGGGGTCTGTAATTTAAAAGTAAATATCTCATATGTGCTCCAGGAAATGGGTTAAACTTAAATAATTATTATATTTGTTAAGAAATACTGTAAGCTTAATCCACATAGTATTTGCTCATATCTTACAACACGAATCTGTTTTAATGTAGAAATACAAGAGCAGAAATAATTCAAAGGATCTGTTGTTAATTCTTGAAGGATAAATGGTCCTTACCTGTCTCCAGGGACAATGTTTATGTAGTCATATTCTGCTGTGTGTTTGATAAACCGGATGCATGTCAGGGTGACAAATTCTTCCATTGCTTTAATTATAACACCTTTGTGCTCCAGGGCTGAAACAAAAGATTATAGAAGGGATAAATGAACACACTCATATGCAATATATTAAGTTCTAAGAAAATCATTTTTGCTGATATGGGGAAACTGCTCACTTCCGGGGATTATTCTAATAGTAAATACATTTGCTTCCTGGAAATAAAGTTTATGTTTTATAAAAGATTGCTGTAATGTTATTATTATTTAAATGGCTTCCACTCAAGTAAGGTTTTTTTTTTACCTCTATTATTGCATGGCAGGGAAGTGGTAGTTCCAATTTGGCTAAGGGTTCCAATTTCAAGGAAGTTTAGAAAACTGGAAACCATTATTCCTTTGGGGCCTTTCTGTTGGGATACACTAATAAAGGGGGAAATTACAACATACTTGAAATGTATGTTGATCTAACATATGAGTGTAGCTGCATCTGCATGAGGTTTGTTGTGTACTTAGAAAGATGAAAATCCATAATTTGAAATAACTCTATCAGAATTATCAGAGAAGTACCTGTGAAAAGAATGTGGGTGATGATGATGTTTTTGAGTTAATATCTCCATCATCAAGTGAATAAGACTGTGGGGTAGATCTAGAAAGGCCCATAAGACTTAGTTCTTTTTAAAACTACCCTGAAGGAATTCAGTCTGGAGAGGAGTTCCATTTGCATAAGCCATGTGAACAATTTAATAACTGTGTTAAGTTTATGTACATTCTATTTGTCATTTAGATGTTTGGAAAATAAATCCTAGCCTGGCCCAGTATTTTTTCACCACTTCAAGCATTCGATGAAGATTGAAATCCCTTACATATAAATATTTGCCAAGCAGTTGTTTAAGCATTTCAAACCATGAGATCCTATCAAAATGAGCCTTCTGATTAAGGATCTACAATTTTTTAAAGCCAAAACAATACTTAGCCATGGTATGAATGGTATGCCAGGGGACACACTGCAAAAACATTTCAGTGTGCCAGGCAAGGGAAGGGATCAGGCATGCTGAATTTCCTTTAATTGAATTAATTTAATTTAGTAGCATTCAGATGATTATTTCCCATGTGTTTAATCACTGTATCCTTCAGTTGCAATGAAATGATAAATTAACAACCCTGGTAGGGGCTCTGAAGATTGCAGGCATTTTATAGGGAACAACAATCATACTTGCTTCCTACAAATACATAAAAAGTGGAAGAGTTTTTCAGAGAATCCTTTGAGAAGGCCCTGCTGTAGGCATCAATAATTATTTAGCCCTCAAAAGCCTTGTAGTGTTAAGAGTACTGAGCTAGATAGACCATTGGTCTGACCCTGTATAAAGGTGGTTTCTTATGTGATTATATTTTATTATTGATTCCAGGTCAAATGCTATCATTCGGAATCCCTGGCAATTTTAGCCATATCATCAAAGCCCATTTGGAGATAAAAGAATTCCAGTAGTCTTTGCTATCACCCGAATCTAACTTGGACAGTATATAATATACTTTAGTACTACAGCTACACCTCAATAAATCATTAACAGTTTCTATTTGTTGCTGTCTATTGAAAATGGTTCTTTAATTCTTTTGTGTGAAAGGATGCTCATTGGAGAGATTTAGACGTACAAAACTCAGGAGAGATATTAACTGGGATCTTGACCAGGCCATTTTCTGATCTTGGCCAGTAACAATTTCCACTACAGCTCATGGCACTTCTCTGTGTTCTTCTTTTATAAACAAGATCATCTTGGTGAAAGTCAGTTTCCCCTGCAAAGAAAAATGAGAGAAACAACTGAAAAATGTTATCAGCTTCTGAGCAATTATATTAGCCCCTGGAGGTTGGCAGAATCAAGAAACAAGCATGGCAGAGATTCCAAAGATATTCTTTTTTTATAGTCAGGTAGACTAGCATAGCATTTAGAGTTAGATACTACTTCACAGTACCTTATAGCCCGCTCTAAGCAGCTTAGAATCAGCATATTGCCCACAACAACCTGGGTCCTGAGTTTACCGGCCTCAGAAGGATGGCAGGCTGAGTCAACCTTGAGCCTGGTGAGATTGCAGGCAGCTGGCAGTCTGCAGAAGTAGCCTAACTTCTACTTCCACTTCTACTTCCACTGCGCCACCACCACTCTTGTGAAATAATGAAATCTTGAAAGCTTGGCCAAGTTTTTGTCTGCCCCATTGTTATGCTACAAAAAGATCTAGGAGTTATTTTGATTTCTTTTCTCATGCATTCCTCTTTCTCAGCACCAAATAACCTTTTCTAGAAGTCCCCCCCACTTAATGCCTGTCTCACCCCCTATTCACAAAGTGAACCCTATAGTATTTCATACCACTTCACCAATCAGAATCCCTGCCCTTTCCCATCTGTGAAAAAGGGAATTTATCAATCACAATGAATACATAATAATATCTCCTTCTTGATTAACTGATGGGCTTCCACCTTGCCAAAGTCAACAGGTAAATCCAGAAGAGAAGAGTAGATAGAGCTGGTACCCACTTCCTCCTGTTGTATAGCACCTGCAACTGGAGGAGCCAATGCGGCAGGAAACAAAGACTCTCCTTTGGCTTGAAGATCATCAATGGGTGATTTTGAAGACAGCTTGTGGGAACAGAACTTGTGTAAGGATTTCAGAGGGAGCTGGCAAACAATTTGAGCCTCTTTAACCCCTTTCCACAACTTCTCTAATTCAGAGTAACCCTTCCAGTAAATACAATATTCTAAGAATTCCTCTCGGTGTTTACAATCTAGATATTCCAGTTTGTATTTCTCTTGAAAAGCTGTGGTGGCTCAGACTTTAGAATGCAGAATTGCAGACTAATTCTGCCAACTGCCAGAAGTTCAATTCTTACCAGCTTAAGGGTGACCTGAGGTCAATAAAACAAGAACTCAGAATGTTGGGGCCAATATGCTGACTCTGTAAACTGCTTAGAGAGGGCTGTAAAGTATTGCGAAGCAGTAGATAAGTCTAAATGCTACTGCTAAGTGCTATTGCTCTTCCTCTTCTGCCAGAAACATTGGAGGTCAGGTGGAGTAACTGGTACAAAATGCAAGGGACAGGGAAACTCCCCATGAACAAGGAAAGGAATCTTGAGTGAAAACTATAGACACTATAAACACAAGGCCACTGAGCTAAATTGATATATAATAAGGATATAATAAATTTTGTGTCTGGTTTCTTAGGTAAGAAGAATGTAAAAAAAAAAAAACTTAGAGGGAAGTATTCCAAATCCCCCATCACAATCTTGATGCACTCTTGTGTTTGACATTTTGTTACATTTGTTTATACACCCTTGGTCAAATCTAGTTTTTCCTTTAGGAAGAGTTGAGCAGCCAATCTCTCTGGAAAAAAAAACTGCTCAAGGAACAATGGAGGCAGGAACTCTGGACATCAATATGTGGAGATTGTAGCCATAAATTGCTTGAAATAGAGGCATGATGAGAGAGGAGTGCAGCAAGATCTTATAGGAAAATTCTGCACGAGGCAATACTGTAATTCAATCTAATTTTTCAGTTGGTAACATAGCAATGCAAATACTAATCAAGTACTTATTTTCTCTGATTGTTCAATAAATTCAGGGTGATGAAAGGATGATAAATGAATACAAATGTCCAGGAAGTAGAAAAGAGCCTTCTAAAACCTGGGTGTAAATTGAGTGCTGATGTCTGAGGTCACACAATTGACTGAGCTTCTATATCTAAAAGCATGGCCTAGCAAAAGTTATTCATCCTCTTGAGTTTGTAGTAATTCCTTGCAGAGATTAAAATAAGACACCTTGGTCAACAAATATACCACCAAAATAGTGGCATACCTTCGTACAGCTGGAAGATTAATAATAACACCCTGACAAACGTGTTCTACAACATTGTTGATATGACTCTGATATAAGAGCAGACCTTTCCTAAAGATCAGTGTGTCTTGTAAACCATTACATATTCACCTAAAATATCATAAAATAGTTCATCAATTAATCAGTAGAAGACTATGACGCAATTAACCATTCAAAAGAGCATTACTCAAATTTTCCAGATTGATTGCTAAAATTTGTCAAATATTAATGGCCCTCTTTCATTGGGATCGAATTGTAAGTTCTTCTCAGCTCTAATTTAGTAAAGATGTTTTCTCTCTGGAGGCTATCCAGTAGATCTGACATGAGGGGAAGTGAGTAGTGGTTCCCAATTGCCACATGGTTAAGGAGCTTACAGTCATGAATAGGCTTCAAAGAAGAGTTATTTTTCTTTTTTAATAAAAAAAATTAATGAAGACAAAGGGCAGATGAATCCTTTCTTCAGATTAAGATCCAGAGGGTCTTTTTAAATAGCTAACTCTTGAATACCGGTGAAAAAATTAGAATATCGTGCAAAAGTTCGTTTATTTCAGTAACGCAACTTAGAAGGTGAACCTAATATATGAGATAGACTCATTACATGTAAAGCAAGATAGTTCAAGCTGTGATGTGTCATAATTGAAATGATTATGGCTTACAGCTCATGAAAACCCTAAATCCACAATCTCAGAAAATTAGAATATTGTGAAAAGGTTCAATATTCTAGGCTCAAAGTGTCCCACTCTAATCAGCTAATTAAGCCATAACACCTGCAAAGGGTTCCTGAGCCTTTAAATGGTCTCTCAGTCTGGTTCAGTAGGAAGCACAATCATGGGAAAGACTGCTGACCTGACAGTTGTGCAGAAAACCATCAGTGACACCCTCCATAAGGAGGGAGAGCCTCAAAAGGTAATTGCAAAAGAAGTTGGATGTTCCCAAGGTGCTGTATCAAAGCACATTAATAGAAAGTTACGTGGAAGGGAAAAGTATGGAAGAAAAAGGTGCGCAAGCAGCAGGGATGACTGCAGCCTGTATAGGATTGTCAGGAAAAGGCCATTCAAAAGTGTTGGGGACTTTCACAAGGAGTGGACTGAGGCTGGAGTCAGTGCATCAAGAGCGATTACACAGAGATGGATCCTGGACATGGGCTTCAAATGTTGTATTCCTCTTGTCAAGCCGCTCCTGAACAACAAACAACGTCAGAAGCATCTTACCTGGGCTAACAAAAAACAGAATTGGTCTGTTGCTCAGTGTTCCAAAGTCCTCTTTTCTGATGGGAGCAACTTTTGCATCTCATTTGGAAACCAAGGACCCAGAATCTGGAGGAAGAATGGAGAGGCACACACTGCAAGATCTTGAAGACCAGGAGATTTTGGAGCACTTCATGCTTCCTTCTGCAGACGATCTTAAAGGGGATGCTGACTTCATTTTCCAGCAGTACTTGGCACCTGCCCACACTGCCAAAAGCACCAAAACCTGGTTCAATGACCATGAGATTACTGTGCTTGACTGGCCAGAACCTGACCTGAACCCCATAGATTCTCTATGGGGCATTGCCAAGAGAAAGATGAGAGACATGAGACCAAACAATGCAGAAGAACTGAAGGCCGCTATTGAAGCATCCTGGTCTTCCATAACACCTCAGCAGTGCCACAGGCTGATAGCTTCCATGCCATGCTGCATTGAGGGAGTAATTGCTGCAAAAGGGGCCCAAACCAAGTCCTGAATACATATGCATGCTTATACTTTTCAGAGGTCCGATATTATTCTATGTACAATCCTTGTTTTATTGATTGCATGTAATATTCTAATTTTCTGAGATTGTGGATTTGGGGTTTTCATGAGCTGTAAGCCATAATCATCTCAGTTATGACAAATCACAGCTTGAACTATCTTGCTTTGCATGTAATGAGTCTATCTCATATATTAGTTTCACCTTTTAAGTTGCATTACTGAAATAAATGAACTTTTGTACGATATTCTAATTTTTCGAGTTTCACCTGTAGATATGGAATAGTGCCTTTTAGCTGAAGGTGGTCTCCTGGTTTCACACAGACAATATATTCACATGCTCGGTGGCTTTTTCCTTTTCTGCAAAAATATCGGTGAAATCTTTGCATTTTTCTTTCAAGGAAAAGAATTCAGGCAAGAGTACAGGAGAAAGAGAAAGAAAAGAATGAGATAAAAATGGTACTGCAGATACTTTTGAGATAAAAAAATTAGTGCCTTGCTTCCAGTAGATATTGGGCTTATGATTTTATAGCCAGTCTATGCACACCACTATGGAGACACTGAAGGAAGCTGTGGTTTGGAGTGGTAAGAATTATTTTGATTGGTTTTTTTTCTTGTAGAAGAGTTTTTACATTGCAAAATAAGACAAGGCAATTTTTTGTCAGTTATTTCAACTAGTAGGATTATCTGATAACCCAAATGCATCATAATGTCATCTATGAAATTAGCTGCTGCACCAGAGTCTAAAACAGCTGTATTTTTGTGCTCGAGGGGATATGAAGAATAACAGGAAGAATAAAATGCACTTGCCTGCTGTCAGCTGTCTGACCTCTTCTTAATTATCTGAAGGCTCTCCTGCAGAGCTCTTGAGAGGGAGTCTGTGAAATTTTGTGAAACATGGCTTTGAGGTGATTTGTGCTTTTACTTATGAGGTAATGCACACTCCTTCTACATCTGTGATATTTTCTAGCCACCTCAGAAGACTGAATCTTAGAAGGTCAAGCTATGGCCAATTATCCTGGAGATCCACAGTAAAATTAAAAAAACAAGATATCTGTTTCTTTGTTTCTCTGTTGCAGACAAGGATCTTGTCATCCCTCCTGTTTGCATGGATTGTGTGATGCTGGAGCCTGAGGAGGCATCAAGGAAGGAAGATGGGATAGACAAAAGACTGTAAAAACCCCGCTCATCATGATGCCACAACTCTACCAATTGCCCATTGATTAACACAGGACACCCAAACATCACAGAAGGATGCTTTTTATTCTTGTTAGGTAGAATGTGAGAATCTTGAAAGTCCAAGATTGGCCCCTTTTATACCAAACAGAACTGAAGTGGATTTGTTTGGGGGGTTCCTTCTCATGCAATCAACTTTCTTTGCTCTGAATAATATTTTCTGAAAGTGTCCCCTTAATTGCTCACTTATTCCTATCTCTTTTCCAAAGTCAGGTTTATAATCCTTTGCTAATAGTAAAAATGCATGTTTCACAAAGGATTGCTACTGAAGATTGTATTATGGTAGGTGGATAATCTTAAGAAAAAGTAAAATTGTGATATCAACTTTGATGTTATGGAGTAAAGTATATTATCATAGGGGATGCAGCATTATTATGAATAATAGGCTGATTATATGGGAAAGCATTTTGGGAAATATATAACTTTGGATCCCAAGCTTATTATTTACCCTGGGAAGAAAAGTAATATGTATTTGTAACTTCTAGGGGATCTTCTTTTTGAGAAAGAAAATAAATAGGACACAATATGCCTTTAATCTATTGTACAGATGATTGGTAGATTTTATTAATCAAGTTGTTACTGAAAATGAAAAAGAGAAATGGTCCTATGACTATGAAAAATATATACACTGAACAGTTTGATAGAAGATTTCCAAAACCAAGGACATAAGCCATCTTTTTCCTCAAGAGAAAAAAAATTCTCTTAACATACCGACTTATTTAATTTGGAGAAGGAAAGAAGCAAGCCTCCTATGTATAATTATGGGACAGGAATTCTATTTCCAGATGTCAAATTAAGGAAAGGTGTTATAAACTCAAATATTTGACAGATTTCCTCTTATCTGGATAAACCAGAAACAGTCTGCTATAATTCAGGACATTAGCACAAAATTGATAACTTAACTTATAGCCAAAATGACAATTTTGATTGGAGAAAAGACATTGTCTAAGTTTAATGTTGGCTGGAATCTCTTATTGATTTTTGTGTATGAAACCAGAAAGATGAAATTATGATATGACTTACAGTCTTGATGATTAGAAAAAACAAATTATAGAAAATGTTAGTAATGTTGTAAACATAAAGTAAGAGGTTAATTTACTTACAACTGTTGAAAAAGAAAACTGGAAGCCACTTCTTTATATTGTTTTTCTTTCTCCTTTTTTCTGCACTTTTGCCTTTGTCTTTTTTTTTTACCTCTTTTCTTCTTTTCCCTCTAAACACTTTTTAGTTTTTATCCTGCTTCTTTTAAACAGAGAGAGGAGAAGGAGAAGGAGGAGAAAGAATACCAGACCCTGAGGGAGGAACTAGAAAGATTTTATTTATTTATTTACATTCTACCTTTACAATTTTTATAAATAACTCAATGACATGATGATACCTAATGCTCTTTACTCCTCCGATTTTCTCCTGCGAGTTTAGTTGGGATGAGAGAGTGACTGGCCCAAAGCCTAAGCCTTTCATGCATAAGGTATGAGTAGAATTCAGTCTCCTGATTTCTAGCCTAGAACCTTAAATACTAGACCAAATTGATTCTGTGGAATGTGGGTAGTGAAGGCCAAAGTAGTTCCAGTGGTGGTAGGAGCACTGGGGGCTGTGCCTCCTAAGATAAGAAAGGGACTTCGATAGATCCCAGGAACAACACCAGAGCGCTCTGTACAGAACAGTGCATTGCTAGGAACAGCTAAGATAATGCACAGAACTCTCAAACTCCCAGGTCTCTGGCAGAGGTGAGAAGGGATTTTTTTTTAATAACAATGATTTATAAAAGAGTTATAAATATAAATCAAACTTACCTGAATCCTTGTTTTTCAGAATTTCCTGCAAAAGAGAGAATACCCTTTTAATGTATATAATGTGTTACTATAGCAGAGATGCAAAAAATGAGTTCTTCAAAGCAAAAGTCAAGATAGTTGTCTTCAGCTGATTGAGGACACACCTGGACAGGTTTACTTGTTGCAAGTCTATGGAAGGAAAACAATAAGGTGCTCAATAGTGCTAGAAGATTCATCTTCAAATTTTTTCCCCACAGGTTTTTATAAGTTACAAGGAGCTCCTCTTCTTCAGATCTAGTGGCTGTATTTGCTCATTGGGTTACAATTTTCAGTGAAGACTGCTGGCTTAATGATTGTGTAACAGTTAGATGGCAAGATGTATTTTTGCAGAAAGAAACAAGCTGTGAGAATTCCCAGTAGAATTGGCCAGGGATCATTTTGTGCTACTTTATCTTAAAAAACAAAAACAAACAAGGAATGTTGCAATATGAGCAAGACTAACTGTTGGGTAACTAATAACGAGATGTATGAGTAATTGGTACATTAGTGAGAAGGAAAAAAGTGTTAGGAACATGAGCCCAGCTATGCAGCCATAGCACTGTGCTTTTCTCCTGGCAGTATCCAGATTGCAAGTCCACGACCCAAATGTGCAGATTACTGCAAGAACTGCAAGAAAAGTCTAGTGTCAGACAAGGAGTTAATGATAATATATAAACACTATATGACAAGCCCCCCCTCAACCTTTTGGGTACCAGAGACGGTTTCATGGAGGGTGTTTTTTCTATGGGCTGGGGGGGTGTATTGTTTCTTGTGCTGCCTATATTCCATGTGTATTCAGATGAGGTTTTGCTTGCTTGCATGGTCTGGTTCCTGACGAGCTGTGGACTTTGCCACTCCACAGCCTGGGGGTTTGGGACCTCTAATATATGACAAATGTCTGTTCTTGTATGACAATATCTGCACATATTACTGCAGTTGCCAAAAGCTAAATATGATAAATATGAGGGCCTCTTGAATCAAATTGCTGTTTCAGAATTAGGTATTCACTTTTATTTCTCTTGGGCAATAGCTGATGGTTAGAAGAATGAGTTTCATTTAGCCTATTGCACCAAAAAGACAACTTTGCCAGCTTTACTTTTTTTGTGTAGAATCTTTAATTTCCTCTGTCTAATTTCTAAAATTATAAAGTCTCAAATTGATATTTTGACATTAAAACAAAAAACAAAAATGACATAAAATGTCAACGTGTGCTTCAATGATTATAGAAAAAGTTTTGCTCAGGTTTGTTGACTATGTCAGGTATGGAATATTCTTTGAGAAATTGAAATCTCTGACCATCTCATTGTTCTATTGAAAAATCTTTTCTGTGCCCAGAACCAGAAGGCACAATCTGAATGAAACATGATGAAATGGACTGGCTCCAGTCTACAATGGAGTAAGACAAAGCTATATATGTTATGGATATTTTCAGTCATCCAGGTCATGGTTGTTTCAAAGGTACTTTTCCAAAAAGCAATGGGACTTTCTTGGTTTTTCCTTGAAAACAAGAAGCTTCTTCAGTTCTGGCTTCAGCTTGGATGAGAAGTGAAACATTTTCAAGGAATAACCAAGAAAGTCCAGTTACTTTTTGGATAAGCAACTTTGGGACAAAGCAATGCACTTTCTCCTTAATTAATCAACTTATAAGCTGAATGTGTACTAAGGAAAGCAAGACTGGAAGAAGATATGCATTTTTTAAACTAGAAAATGATGCATCAGTAACTTCTGCTAGTTAGAAATGCAAATCATTTGAAAACTCTAGTGATGAAAGTCAAAGAGTGCATGAAAAAGGTGTGACTACAATTTAATAAAACGAAAACCAAATTATAAACAAAGACATTGAATAACTTCTCCCTGTTCAGTTCAACTACTACCAGTAAAGGAACATCAAAGAAGAAATATGTCACAGGCTAACTCTTGGTAGGGCAGCAATAGAATCATACTGAGGTTGAATAATAACAGTTACTAATTTGTTCCCTACAAAACATGATTTTCAAGTTCCATTTAAATTGATACATTTCTATGTGGAAATGTAAAAGGGAGTTAATTGTATTATATTTTAGCTAGTATATCTCCAATTCTTAAAGTAACAAGAATGATAGGGAGAATGTATTTACTCTCCCTGCACTACTATTATCCAATTCAACTCCATATGTAAATATAAGTTCAAAGTGATGACCAAAGAACTAAGACTATGGTTATTTTGATAGCTGTAAGAATGTCCAGCTCAGTACGCCACCCTGAATCACATTAAAAGGAAACAGGGAATCTTATTTCTACAGCTGCAGGTTATAAAATAGCAGACTAGCCAATTGGAAATATATCTGGCAAGGAAAAGGAAAGAAACAAAAAGGAGGTCACTGCACTAAACACAGCCTGGATGCCTCTTTCCAGCTGGGGAAAAAGAAATTTCAGACTTGTGCCTTGGAGCAATCTGTGAACCTTGGAAATTTCTATTGTCTCCATTTGACTGGGAGGGGGAGGAGTGGAATGGAATCTGAACAAACCATTGGAATTACATAAGCAATTTAATCAATGCATGAAATAACTTCAAAACAACGAAGTTATCTAATTGAATGACAGCAACTCTAAACATATTTTAACTAGAGTCTTATAAATAAAATAAATTCTCCCCAAACAACCTTCCTTGCATAATCTTCTCTTTGCTTGTTTAAATATCATAGATCGTTTTCAAGAAAGGATTTGATTAGTTGTTAAAACAGGAAATAATAGTATGGATTCAATGTTCAATTTACTTCAAACCTAATTCAAGCTAATGGCTATCAGTAGTCTCATTCTTCATGTAGTTATATCCTCTCCTCTAAAGATGCCCATGTTGATGGCTATTGTTATGTCCCTAATATAACAATCCCTTTTTTAAATCTTTCCATCAGGCAAGATCTGCCTGTTCACTTTCTCCATGGCAATCATAATTGCACATGACCTTTTCCTAAGCTAAAAATCCAGCCATTAAGGATCTGTTCTCAGGTGTATCATTTTCTCTTTTACAGTATTCCTTTTGACACACAATGACCCCAGTTTCACAGAATATTCCAGCTGTAATTGCTGTAATTGACTTGTACAGTATGATGTTTGTTTTATTATTTAAACTACTTGTATAGTTTTCATTTTTTTTCACTGTGGCGCATCATTTATCAATAGTGTCCATCACTGGGGCAACATTTCCATCAAGATCCCTTTCCTTAATAGGCATTGCTGCCTTAAATCCTATAAGCATATACAGTATGAAGTTGGAATCTTTCGTCCAATTCTGCACCATTATATATTTACTTATAACTGCATTTAAGTTTGATACCTCCTCAAATTTGTCAAACTGCCAATCTCTGGAGTTAGGGATTGTTGTTACAGTGAGGGAAGCTCCCTCACTTTACCAGGTATCATCTTACAGCTGTTCAGCAGGTTTGTTTTGACAGCAGTTTATTTTATGAAATTGTAAATCTGGCCATCTATTTATCTCTGTCTTCAGATCACTAGGGTAGAAAGCATAGAACCCAATTTGATTTTTGCATGTTTATTTCACATATGTAAACAGCTAGAGACAATAGTTGTAATGATCCAAAAATATCATGCCAGCAGACGTTTTGAAAGAAAGGCTAAGACTAGCAATGCCAAACATATTTATCATCCAATTTAATTCCATCTGTTGACAGTCACCAAATTACATTTTGTCATGGCAATAGTCATTAAGTAAAGAGAGATTTATTTATAATGGGCTATCTTGAAATTGTAATTCAGCCAAATGCCAGAGAAGCTTAGAAACAGAAACAGTAAACAAATAAGTCTTACCAGTTAAAAAAACAAACAACCCTTAAATAGACTCTTCCCTTCTTGTAAAAGTACAAATAAAGTAAAATATCTGGTCATTGAAGGAATCCCAGATCCAAGTTACAAAGATCCAGATGATGTTAGAGGACAGCAATGAGATATGGAGCTATCTGATATCTGATCAATATCTGATGAATATCTGATGAATCCCACATACTTAGAAATTTCTGCCTGCAGACTTCCCTGCATCAGACCTGCTAGCTCATGGGTATCAAACTCACTGTGTCATGTTGGCATCACATGACATATTATGACTTTTTTCCCTTCTTGGAGCTGGGGTAGACATGGCCTGCATGTGATACATCCGGCGCACAGGCTGCCAGTATGACACGCCTACGTAGCTCATCTGTGCCAGGAATAAAATAGTCACACAGCTTTGGGAATAAGGTCAAGGAACATTCCCATGGCCTCTAACAAGTTATGTCTCTTTGTATCCATAAAAGAGGTGACTATATCTCTCCGCATGTTTCTGCTAGGTTTTAAGTTCAATTCAGATTGATGGCTTACCCTTGTAAAGTGCTAAATGGCTTAAGGGCCAAGTGAATTATTTCACATTGGCCCTTTCAATTATTATCTGAAGTCTTTCTCCATATGTCTCTGCAAGTACTAGGTACCATTATAATGTCTTGATGTGACTGATACAAATTAGATAATTGCATCATTGCACAATGGCATCATGATGCTTAAGTCATCATTTTGACAACAGTTTGCCTTGTTCGTTGTTGCATTCATGGAAGGCTTGTAGGGATGTTAAAGGTTTGTTTACTGGTGTCATGAATGTGTACCTTGGTATGCAAAGAATGCTCTGTTGTTGACTGAAAACTTGAATGATTTGCAGTGAATGTTGAACAGAATGTATGATGCAGTGAGAGACAAGGATCTGCAAATGAATATATCTATGACCAAAAAGTTGTCTCTTGACAGGGGAAAATGGAAGGAATAATAGCAAGTAGTATATCATAGGGAAGAAAACTTGAAGTAGATGACATTGTGTACTATGATAGCATGAGTACTAAAGATGCAAAAATAGAGAAATTTTAACAGGGGCAAATACTGGATAAATGGTTATATGTTGTAAGGAATATATGTTTATTTAAATAAGTGAAAATAGCTCTATATAAGATCTATTTATTACATGCTATTTATATACCACTTATCTTACTATTACAGCAATTCTTGGCAGAAGCATATAACTTTAAATATTTATACCAATTTCACTAGGTGGAAATGATAGTGGGATATATGAAAAATTAAATGGGAATGGATTACTTATGAAGGGTGTGGCATACGACAAAAGTTATAGAACCAAATTCTGTATGGATATTAAATGAATGTAGACAGGATACAAATGTTACTGGCCAGTATGAAAGAAGAATTTAAGAAGGGTTAGTTTTATAGAGAAAACAAATAGAAGAAGAAACTGTCAATGGTTTAAGAATAAATGGAATAAATGAAAGATAAAGTAAATTGCAGTTGCTAATCTAGGTTGGTCACTGGGACAAGAGCTTTTGTCTTCTGAGCTTTCAGCCTCAATCTGGAGCCCATCTTCAGGGAACTCTCTCTAGCAGAGTGTTTACTGTTTTGGGTGTGTGGTATTTATAGTGCCTGTTGTATGTGGCTTTTAATCTACCCACAATAGAATTCCCTATGCCTTCCAAATTTCAGGCTTGGAACTATGCTGCCCACAGTCCAATCTAAGCATAGAACACAAAATTGTCTGCTACAACATCTTGCCTGTCAACAACTTGTTCAGCTTCAACTACAATAATACACAGGAAACAATTGATACAAACTCAAGATAAACCACTTCAAACTCGATTGCAGAAAATATGACTTCAGCAACAGATTGGTCAATGCCTGGAACACCTTACCCAACTCCATTGTCACAGCCTCAACCCCTCACAGCTTCAACCTCAAATGTCTACCATGGATCTCACCCCATTCTTAAGAGGTCCTTAAAGGGGGCGTGCATAAGCGTACCAGCGTGCCTACCATCCCTGTCTTACTGTTCCCATTTATCTGTATTTACTTCCTTTGTTCATGTTTATGTTCATACCTATACTTACTATCTTGTACATGTTTGACAAACAAATAAAATAAAATAAAAATAAATATTGATTGGGGTGTGTTGATGTCTAGGTTTTAAGTTGTTAGCTGTCATTTGCTAGTGTTGCCCAGCCCTTGCTTTCTAAGGCTGGTGGCAAATCAGCATTCCTGTTGACTGATGAGGGGCCTGTTTCCCAGTCTTCAATCACTTCCCTGGCTGTTTCTTTTACCTGCTCATCCAACAATCATAGGAGCCGCAAAAGTGAATGCGTCCTGGTATCCTGGAACACATATATTTGTCTTCATTTGACAAAGTAAATTGTAATTGGAGTTAATGGTTGAAAAGGAAGATGAAAAATTTGAAGAAGAAAATGCAGTGCTGAAGTGGTTTCAGGCTTGGGAGAAAGGACGGCTTGCCAACATAGAAGATATAGGAATGTGTCCTATCAGAGGAGAACTCTGGACAGCTGGGCCTCCTGGCTGCATCTGTATCTCTGTCCCTACAAGTGGGGGCTTTGGTTTTGTTCCCACACCTAGTTTTATATTCCCTGACCCTTGTTTATGTCCTGACCCTTGTTTGGTACTTCTGACCCTGTCAGATATTTGGGGGGGGGGGGGGGGTGCCTTAACCTGAACTCTTTCCCCTTAATACTCAGAGAAATCTCATATGCCAAACAGTGATCCTTGCCAGTAGGGATCCTCTTCTGGACAAGAAGAGGAAAATAATAATAACAGCAGAAGCAGCAATAGAAATATGTAATCCTTATATCCACCTCTTGGTCTCTGTGATCAGAGAAATCCGCTTTCTCATCTATTTTGGGGATCTGGAACAAAAGATACAATTTAAAAATCATTTTTATTGATGACAAAACAAGGAAAAAATTAGATTTCCTTTGAACTTGAAGTAGTCATGAGAAAACAGAAACTATAACATTGATGAAATCACAGAATCTTAAACATTAATCTCTCCTAAAATTCTACTGAGAGACTGGATAAAAATCTGTGGGCTCTCTGGCTCCAAAAAGAATGCTTGCAATGGAGCAAACAGACAAGAATTCAGTTTAGTGTGTGCACAAATACAATAAACTTCATATATAATAGCAACGGCAATTATCAAAGCAATCAGGCAGATCCACCCACAGAAAATAAGTATAACATCTTTAAATGGGGCTTTAGGAGCAGTTGAATTACTTCTACGCAAATTGGGAGCTTCATCTAATCTAATTTTCACCTTTGCTCCCCAAGAAATAAGCTTGCCTCTGCACCTTCAGGCAGTTCTCCATTCCACAATCATTGGCAATCTGCCGGTAGTCTCTCTTGAGCATTAGCTTTATCCATTGCTTTTCCGAGATCAGCTTCCTCTGGGGCTTATGCAATTCTCACACCAAGGCTGTATCTGCACTTATTGCCATTTCCATGCAATTTTCTCTCCATTCTGCCTCCACCAGGAAAGGTGTGGCTGGATCTTTGGACTTTCTTAGGGAAGGGTCTCCTTTTGTCCCTTCCCTTCCTTCTGCCAAGGTTCCAAAAACAACTGAGCCCAAAGAGAGTTGATGGTGACTTGAGTATTAATCATCTCATCTATTAGTTATCACACATTTTTCAAGAAAAAGGGGTTGGGGAAAATCGGTTCCTTGTTCTTAGTTCAATCAGATTTTGTAGCTTTAGTGTATTGGTGATCTGGATGAGAGAGAAGGGTTGGACATGGGGGGGCGGGAGTATGAAATGGGGGAATGCCATCACTGTACGAGGTGGTATGAATGGTGTTGGGGTCATCTAGTTTTAGCTGTATTTCTTTTTCTTTTATCTCATGTTGTTAACATTTTCTTGATTTACTATTCTAGTAATTATACTTTTTCTGGGCTCAGCCTAACACTAACACTCTGAAAGGCAATATGAGAGGTATAGTTGTATTTAAGTAATTCATTTTGTTATTCTGCTTACTTTTGTTTCTCTCTACTTTTAATTGGCCTGTCAGTTAACACTGCTTAAATATTATGTAAATGGAACATATAAAATAAAAGCAAGTTCAGACAAGCTTTTGATCTCCTGAAGTTGTTTCTGTGGTGAAAAAAAACCCTCTATTTTTTCTTCTTCACCGTTTTATGTAACTGGTTTCTTATAACAGCAATTCAAAGCATGGTTAGTTGTTGCACTCTTGTGGCAGATCGTGCATATTACACCATAAACATGTTCAATTTTTAAAAGTGCGAGGGATCTGATGTATGCTAAAGTCTGAGCTGATCTACAATAGATGCTCTGAAAGAGGTCGGTCACAATCTATACAGTTTTCTTTTCATATATTCACATCATTCTACCAACTCTTTTATTGCTTTAAAAAAAATCTAAACAGACAAGCACACTTAAGCAAAATGTATGTTTCCTTCTATATTTCATATGTTCATACAGTATTATATTTTTTTTGCAAATGTGAGTTTTTGGATTTCTCTATTGTATATCTTAACAGGAATTTGAAGGAGATTTTATTTATTTTGGAGTGTGATTTTCCTTCTAATATTTATTCAAGGAAAATAAATGAAATTGAATCTTTTCATATAGAACTTCAATGATAGAGGCAGAAGTACTCATATATATTTCTCTGCTTTCTGTTTTCTATATAGGTCTGGAGTCTGATTTAGGGGTTATTTTTGAGTTTAAAGTGATAAGAGTTTTGGTGCCCTGACTTCTTAATGCCATTTGTTGGAAGCATATGGTCAATTTTACAAAACTAGGAACATTTCCACATCTCATGTATGAAGATTATGAGATGCTTTATGTGTCGTCATTGGCTTCAGATGAAACAAAAGAGGGAGAGCAGCAGGCATACAATGTTTTTCAGGGAATAACCACTAGGTATTATGATTGATGTCAAGGACTGTCGTTATGCTGTCTCTTAGAGCAGGGGTCACCAACCTTTTGGACCTCAGTGACCACCAACTCATAATTTTAAATCCTGCAGACCAGAAACCCTGGGAAAAGTCTTCAGGAAAGTTCCCCACCCCATTTTCCTACCGATTGATCATTCTTTATTTGGGATCTCAGGATATCATCTCCAGCTCCATTCTCAAAGGGAGAGAGAGAGACTTTTGGCTTCATGCATGCAAGGAAAGCAGCAGAAACAGCAGAAGTTTTTCTTTCTCTCTCCCAAACTCCACCAGAAATGAATCTTTGTGAGACTTGTCACACCTGCACAGCGTCTCGAAGCAGGATGCCTTGCAGGGTCCCAAAGATTCATTTCTGGAGGAGTTTGGGAGAAAGAAAGAAAGACTTTTGCTGCTTTCCTTTCGTGCATCCAAAAGCAGAAGAAGAAAGAAGTGGAAAGAAGCAGCCCGGTGGCCAAGCGAGGTGCATGAGGCAAGGTCCCCCCCCTCGGCCCTTGCCTCCCTCCCCTCACTACCTCATGTTGTTCGCAATGTAAGCAATACAAGCCTTGTGTTCCCACGCAGCCTGGATTAATTGCTTTGGGGGTGACATTTCTCTGTGGACCACCAAAAAAATTTCACGGTCCACCAGTGGTCCCCAGCCCACTGGTTGGTGACCACTGTCTTAGAGGACAACTTCCTTTTGCTGCTTGTTGCTCTTTCCATGAAAAATATCATGTGTTGAAACCTTATTGAGAATCACATGGTGGTTTTCAGCAGTTAGGATATATTGTAGCTGTGTAAAACTAGATAGTTGGCTCTTCCCGATATGTAGCCGCTGACAGATTTTGTTGGCTCGAAGGAACAGCGGGAATTCTTTTCCATATTTCTTTGGGTGGTAACTGGAGCTCCCAGCCATAACTCTGTCTCCTTTTCTTGCACTGAATGGAACATTGTTTAACATTGTTAAATTGAAGGCTCTCCCAACCAGAGGTGCAAAAATCAAGAGTCAATGCTGTGAGACTGGCATCCATATAAATGATTTAAACAAATAAATACAGGTAGTCTACATGAACTTACAACAGTTCATTTAGTCACCATTCAAAGTTACAATGTCACTGAAAAAAATGACTTATGACTGTTTTTCATACTTACAACCATTGCAGATTCCCCATGGTCACATTATCAAAATTCAGATGCTTGGCAGCTGGCTCATAATTATGATGACTGCAGTGTTCCAGGAGTCACCTTTTACGACCTTCTGACGAGCAAATCAATGGGGAAACCAGTTTCACTTAACAACCGTGTTACTAACTTACCAATTGCAGTGATTCACTTAACAACTGTGGCAAGAAAAGTCATAAAATGGGGCACATGTTTCACTTAACAATGTTTCACTTAGCAACAGAAATGTTCAGCTCCATTGTGGTTGTAAGTGGAGGATGACCTGTAAACATTGGCCCTGAATTACATTGATTTATGTAATTTTCATTTAACGGCTATGGTATTTTACTTTGAGGATCATAACATATCTCTAATTGGGAAATGTGTTGTTGTTTTTTCATCACTTTTTATTAAAATTGAAGTCTTTTCCATTGAACTCTGTTTTTGTTTGTCTGGTATGTGAATCGTTCTAACTCTAATACTGGCATTCCCACAGGACTAAAACATAGCCAGCAAAGCTTTCATTAAAAGACTGGGTTGTGCAAAATTAAGAACAAAAGCCCTCCCAAGAGATTTGTAAATTTGGTTTGCTAAGTGAGTTTTTAGGTCATTTATGTGGAACGTTAAATTGTCCTCAAGATGGAAATGTGTGATTAAACAGAAATAATTATGGGATTACTTAATGGATTCAGCCTTCTGTTTCTGATATAGCATTTATTTATTTTTCTTTGTATAAACTGCTTGCATACTGTACTTCAAATAACTGTTTCCTTGATCTCCGGATTCAGTTATTAATTAGAAATATATTGTTGATAGTAACTAATAAACAGAATTTAAATGCAAAATATTTGTTTCTCCTTCTTTAGATTGTTCTGATATGAGAAGATAGAAGCTGAAATACTGTATTTTAAGACTTCCATGTTTCTGTTTTATTAGGGTCCTTTATGTATAAAAAGTGCACTTTGGTGGTTTTTTCCAAGTAGCAGGAACAAATGTTCATTCAACTTTGCAGTCGCCCCCAAACGCACCCCCACCGAAAACATTATATGTGGAGTTGAAGCTAGCCTAACCAAAATTAACCCAGATGTAGCCAATAAAATCAGACTTGAAGTCACCAACGTCCTCTGCTCCAGCAGTCCACCCAGAAGCAACTTACACAGAGAAGAACAAAAAGCACTCACCAACTTGAGGAAAGACAACAACATAATAATTCTCCCAGCAGACAAAGGCAACGCCATAGTCATGATGAACACATTGGACTACCAATCCAAACAATCCAACCTACTCCAAGATCCTGCTTACAAACTTCTAAATACTGACCCCACCACCTACCTGGAAAAAAACCACCAAATCCAAATAAAAGCCTCTCCCATCAGTGAAGAGATCCAGCAAAGAACCATCCCCAGAGAAAAATCATCCAGATGCCCTAAACTCTATGGCCTCCCCAAGATACACAAAGAAAGAATACCATTCAGACCCATTGTCAGCTCCATAGGCTCACCTCTACAGAATCTTGCCAAATTTCTCACCAAACAACTCCAGCCCTACACAGAATCCATCACCTCACGTATACAAAACTCTTTCCACTTCATAGAAACAAGAAAGAAACAAAACCTACAACCCGGTGACCTACTCATGAGCTTCAATGTCATATCCCTCTTCACCCAAGTACCTATTAAAGAAGCCTTGACAGCTATCCAAAACAAATACAACACCCCCTAAGCACATCCTAGATCTGACCCACCACTGCCTAACCAACACATACTTCATGCACAATGGACAAAGATACAAACAGATAGAAGGAGCACCTATGGGATCACCCCTCTCACCCATCATCACTAACCTATACATGGAACACTTTGAAACCAATACTCTAGACAAATTCAAACCCAAACCCAAACTCTGGCTTAGATATGTAGATGACACTTTTGTAATTTGGCCACACAAGAAAGAAAAACTGGATAACTTCCTCACACACCTCAACAGCCTACACCTCAAAATGCAATTCACCATGGAAACAGAAGCCAACAACCAACTTCCCTTCCTGGACATCCTAATTTACAAAAAACCCAATGGCTCCCTAGGACACACCATCCACTGGAAGAAAACACACACCAGCTGCTACTTAAACACACAATCCCATCACCACCCTGCATAGATCAACTCCATAGCCAAGACCCTCATCTCCAGAACCAAACGCCTAGCCGACAAAGACCACCTGAGAACAGAATTACACACCCTCACTAATGTATTAATTTCCAATGGATTCCAAAGAAACACAATTACCAACCTAATCCTAAGGGAGACACCCTCCAGAAACTGAGACACAGAACAGGACAACGGTATCACCCTCCTCCCCCTACATCAAAGGCACCACAGATAAAAATCAGCAAAATTCTCCACAAACACAATATCAGGACAGCCTTCGGCACTGACCAAAAGATAGCCAACATCCTAAGAAACCCCAAAGACAAGATCCAGCTAGAAAACCAAGGAGTTTATGAAATACCATGCAACAATTGCCCAGTATTTATAGAGAGACAGTAGCTCTGATCACGCTTTGCTCGCACAAGCATGAAGCCAAAAGCACCAGCCTGACGATGGCGAGTGGGACCTCATCAAAACGTCACCAAGATACTCTCAATCTTACATGGGAAAAGACCCGAACATGCCAAGATATATATATAAAACTTAAGAAAACAAATATGTGTGTGTGTGTGTGTGTGTGTGTTTTCTTAAGTTTTCGCGGGTACTTACATGTATGGTATTCAGCTTTGTTTGGGTATTTTCCCACGTCATTATAGTTGTACTTTTAAAGTTGTAGCAACGTTTTGGCAGAATCTCATCTGCCATCATCAGGCTTCTGTATAACACAATACAGAAGCCTGATGATGGCAGATGAGATTCTGCCGAAACGTTGCTACAACTTTAAAAGCAAAACTATAATGACGTGGGAAAATACCTGAACAAAGCTGTATACCATATATATATCTATATATACCCTGTTTCTCCAACAATATGGCCTCCCCCAATAGGAAATCCCAGCATGTTTTATAGGCATGAAATGAAATTAAGCCCCTCCCCCAAAATTAAGGCCTATCTTAAAACATGCGAAATGGGGGGAATGGTGGGGGAGCTTGCTGTTAGGAAGTATTTTTGTTGCACACCTGGATATGGTGCTGCCTGCGTTGACCCCAATAGGAAGTGCCCCACCAACGCCGAGGTCAACATCCAAACTGTCACCGCCCACCCACCCAAAGATGCAAGGGGGGG
>NW_020769309.1:19625058-19650549 GCF_900518735.1 Pseudonaja textilis
TATCTATCTATCTATCTATCTATCTATCTATCTATCTATCTATCTATCTATAGAGTGTGTTATATAATATAAAACTCTTTATAGTCATACATGTATACAGAGAGAAAACAAACACATTTTTCTTGTTTCCATTTGATTTTTTTTTTCTTTTTTACCTTCCTATTTCTTCAAACCAATCAGATAATATACATGATAATGTACTGGTTCTTCATATAAAAGGACACTCCTTGCTATTACAGTGTGTTGTTATTCCAAGAAATAGATTGGCTCTGCAGGCAGTATGGTAGGCTTTGGTTTCAACACATTTTTATATGAAATGACCTCTTTTTGATGGATTTATGACAATTGCTTAGAATCCTTTTGCTTAATAAAAATGCTTTTCAAAAATTGTAAATTATGTTTTTGGAGAAAAATTAGTATTCATGAACCTAAGGCAACTGATCTTTATATAAGTCTTTAAAAAACAAAACAAAATGCAAATAAACCTCATTATATTTGAAGGAAGTAATGTGTTTGAATTCTAGTCACACAAATTTGGTGTAAACCGAGCATCTAATAATAGAAATGGCTTTCATTGAATATGCATTAGAAATACAATGCTATTGTATTATATTGGAAATATGATTGTGAGTGTATCTTTATCCTGTGCTGGATAACTACTTCAAACAAAGTTCTCTGCGATGGGTGCATTCTTTTGTCTTTGGTTTGAAATAACTTGGTGATTTCACCAAAACAAATATTTTGGAAAAAAATATTTTCTCAAAGTTCTTTCTTAGCTTGTGACATTGGTTAGAGTACTGTAGATACACATTGATACATGAATATTTTTATTCTATCTTATTGACTTACTCAG
This sequence comes from Pseudonaja textilis, assembly GCF_900518735.1. The sequence continues at coordinate 19,625,912 of NW_020769309.1, forward strand.
AATTTTAGTCAGTGCACCATCAAGAATGAAGAATGTTCAATTATTTTTCATAGTGAACCCAGTTACTCTACAGAAAGATTTAAATATGGAAGATGGTTGGTAAACAAAATGTACGGATCAAAAGCAAGGAAAATAATAAAAGATTTAGGAATGCCATGTGTTTCCAAGCACTTGTATAATTTTCATAATGCATTTTGTTTTTCAGGTGGTTTGTCTAACTCTAACATCTAATATTGTGACATCCTTCAAGGCACTTCTCACTAAAATACTAGATTCTCTTCTATAAAGCAGCCCCAAGAAATTCAAATGTGCATTATTATTGAACTATATCAGAGTCTCTTATATATTTGACCATATATATAGGCTACTTTCCTTTCTTCCAGCTTGCTTGTACTCATCTCTTCCTCCTGAAATGTCACTGTAGCCTATAAAACTTAAATATTCTTTCTCCTTTTTCATATGTCTGGATGGAAAAAAGATAAAATGATTTTTAACCTAGTTGTGTCACAGTGGATGCGCTAGTTCAGCTTTCTGGCTTGAAATGAACTATCTGGATTTTAGTTTCTATTCATAAGTATGTTTTCTGCCTTCCCTTTGTCTGTTTTGCTAAAAGTGGTCTCGTGACAGGCTCAGATGCGTATATGAACTTTCTAGTTCACATACATATCAGTGACAAATTAATACTTGGTAGGCTGAGATTATTAGAGTTGGTGAAATAAAATGTTTAGCTTGAATTTTTTGGGCATGAATTGTATCAAGTTAGGTATAATATGTAAGTTTGGGGTTTATTTAAAATTGACAAAATTGCCACAATAAGCATTGTGATTAAATACTTCTGATTAATTTGATACTTTAAAGTGGATATAACTTGTGAATTGCTTACAAAGCTGGTTATATTTTAATTAAATGAATAGTGTGCTGAATAATCATGATGTTGGATGAATTTTGCTTACATGTCCATGAGTAAACAAAAGCAAGCCACATTTTAAGGAGTTTAGCATTTATTGGAGAAACAACCTTGTAATCAAATCCTTTTTTAAAAAAAAAAATACTATTTCAAATAGTTTAATTTTAAAAATATTCTCTTCAGTGTTAAAATATCTCTTTTCTTCTCTTGCGACCTAATCCTTAATGTGTTTAATATTATGCCTAATGAAGAGTTTTAGAGAACTCAAAACTTTACTTGCAATTTTAAAAAATGGGGATTAGTCTAAAACAGGGGTGTCAAACTTGACTTCACTGAGGGCTGCATCAGGGTTGTGTTTACCTCAGGGTTCCAAGGGGGGAATGGTCAGGGTGAGTGTGGCCAGCTCGGCATCTATTTCAGTTGCAATGGCCTCCTGCAGCACTCTGCCAGCAAAAATGGAGCTGGGGGCCCTCTCAGCAAGTTCTGACCAGTTCTGGAGAACTGTTAGCAAAAATTTTGAGTAGTTCAGAGAACTGGCAAATACCACCTCTGACTGGAGATTTACAGTATCCTTCCCCTGCCACGCCCACCAAGCCATGCCCCCAGAACCGGTAGTAAAAATATTTGAATCCTACCACTGCCTCCCAGTCTCTGCTTTTAAAGGCTGTGACAGCCTCTTGCAGCCCTCTGCCAGTGAAAACAGAGCTCAGTGAGCCTCTCCCAAGCTCCGTTTTCACTGGCATAGGCCCCGTGGGCTGGTCCTTCTCTGGTCCTTCGCTGTTCCCAGGGCGGCCCCGCAGGCCAGATCTAAGCACCCCTGGGTTGGATCTGGGCTGTGGGCCTTGATTTTGACACCCCTGGCATAAAACAAAGATAATGCTACCGGAGGGATTGTTGTTTGTTCCTAACTCATGATAGACAGTTTACTGGTTAACATGATGGACTAGGAAGCCTTGAAATGTAATCCTGCCTTATGCATGGAAGTCAGTTGAATGATTTGGGCAACTGTTATGTCCTGAGGTCTCAAGGAGTTCTCACTCAGGTCCACTCACTTGTGTGGGCGTTATTCCCCCATTCCCATTGGTCAGTTCTCCCCAGCAGCCAGCTATAAAAGCAGGCTGCGGGGTCCAACTGGCTGCTGATTGCTGCGAGCCAGTTCCAGGCTTGGCAAGCACGGTCAGCCCTTTATTTGTAAATAAAGTACTGTTGCACTCATGCTCTGGTTCAGCCTCTCATTGCTCAAACTTAACAGCAACCATCAGAAGGAGACAAATGGTTCAGTCCCAAAACGTGTTGTCAAAAATATGCAGGGACTCATCAAATTCAATTCAAAGATTGTTTGGGAAAGGAAAGGGAAAGGGACATAAAGAATGCGATTATTCCCAGAAAGTTAATTTTAGGCCTCTTTCTTGTAGCATTATCAAGCACAAGCTCAAATCTCCATCAAGCATCCAATAATCAAGGAAATAGAATCTCTCTGTTCTCCTCTCACACATTCTTTTCATTTGTCAAGGTTCATATTGGAAAGTTGAATATCATTTTGACTGTAGTTTTCCTAAACCTTCTTTTTTCTAGCTCTTTTTGCTGTTCCTGATATAAGAGGGTGTGCGAGGGAAAGAGGGAGTAGGGAAAGCTTAGTGCTTGAATTAGCATTGACCATCTTCATACTGATAAGCTATAATAAATAAATCTCTCTTTTTTTTAGGTAAAATGCAAGAACATCCATAGAAGGATGCCATATATTTGTACAGATATGACATCTGTGGCAGGATGAGGAGACTGATAGCTATACACATGTCTGGCAAAGAGCATCATAAAATTCGATAATTGATAGGCTGCATTTTCTTTTTACACAAAACAATCAGATCTATGGCACAGATTCTAAACTATGATACAAAAATCATTAAAACAGAGTGGTTTGCAATGAGAATGGATCTCTACAGTTCTTCTAATAGAACATACTGTTAAGCACATTTCTTTTCTGTCTTCATTTTTTATTAGGGCTCCCACCCTTTAATAGGCCTTCCCCTATAAAATCAAATGCTTTGCAGATAAAATAAAACCCCACATAAACAATGCGATTGCAACCGTGCTGTCCCCTCATTTTCTGTGATCTCTCAATTGGAAACACTGTCTCTTACCTTCCTGTAATGAGGAGTCGAGGGATAGCTGGCTGGGTCTCCAGAGGACCAGCTATTCTAGCTTCTTCCTGCAAATGGTGAAATGGCATCACATTTCCATTCCGCGGTGCACAGGCCATCAGCTCCTTGCAAGAGAGAAACTGGCAGCATATGACATCTTATCTGCTATAAAATGAAAGGCCGCTCTCTACAGGGGGTTACTTTTTGTTCCAAAGTAATAAAACTGTAGTCTGTTCTTCTATACGTGAAAGCTTTGAACCCCATTTATATTTTACTCTTGTGCCTTTAGGTGTTATCATTCATTAGGAGGGAGCTGCCTGGCTGTACGTCTTTTCCCTATGCACATGAGCATCATTAATTTAAATGAGTTCATCATGAGTAGATGATAGCGGGAGCTGATGCTTTTAGACAACTTTGGATAGGTTTTTTTTTTTTTAGAAGCCTGTATCTTCTAATGTGCTGCTGATAGCCTTCCTGAATAGTTGTTTCTAGTAGAATTAGCAACATACAAAAGAAAAGAACAGGAACAAACCTAGACCTTTGTCTAGCTTTGTAATTTAGACTAGGTTACCCTCCCTTTCCCCTTCTTGTCTCTCTTTGTATATTTCCTGTGAAGAGTTAATATTACAGCACATTACACAGTCCTGAGTTCTTTGTTTTTTAATTTGCCTTGAATCATATTGTGATAGGTGACTCTTAGATGCTCTGTGTTGGCTCATGGTGACAAATGACTCTATTACCTGCTGTCTTAACACATACACCACCCGTTGATTCTTAATATATCCTGGAGAATGGAGAAAGAAAACCTTATCAGGAAGAGCATAGGGGCTGAAATGAGGTCAGGCCCATCGGCAGAATATTGCAGTAGATTAGATCTACAAATGAAACTCATTGAAAGGCAGAGCACAGTCTCCCCCATTGGCAGTAGTCTTTAAGGCAGGCCCTCTGAGGCATGGTTGTAGAGCCAGGAGAAGACAGTACTTACTCAGTCATGGAGTCTGAACAAATTCTCTACTTGTTACAATAAACTTTCTATTAGAAGGTTCCTATAGACCTTTATTGTTACATCAGAAGACCAGGCTGAACAAACCTTCACTTACCCTTAGCAGTGTCCATTGTTTGTGTGGATCATGTATAACCAGATGTTCAGCCAAATATGTGATATTAGTTATATGTGATGGCTCTGTTGTTCAAGGAGTATTGCCATAAAAAAATGAATCTAAAAAAGTTGTACATTTCCTATAGAAAGTTCTTCTTACTCAGGGTTGCTTTATTCCTTGGCCTTTACCTTTTAGAAAATTCAATTGTTGAAAATCATTAGATTTAAGCAACCCTAGACTAACATTTCCCACAACTCTACACAGATAAAACTCTACAGTGCAAACAAATTACATTATTAGTAATTTTAAAATGTATCACTGGCATATAATAGTTTATATAATTCAAAATCAATATGGGTTTGTTGCAATAATAAATAGTTTTTATTCCTACCTATAAGCTTACAAGTCAAGACAAACAGGTTTAGGAAATTTCCTTTAAATGGAAATGTTTGCCTAAATCAACGTTTTTCAATTTGTGGGCTTTGACTCCCAAAATTCCCTAGTTAGCATATTAAACTACATATCTTAAAGCTGCCAAGTTTGAAAAGCACTCTTAAGTACTTTACTATTTTGGTAACTTTCTTATCCTGTGGCTAGTAGATTCAAAACATAGTTTCAAACTCCAGATTTAATACTTACACATCACCTTCTAGAGTCCGCTGAGGTATCTATTTTTGGATATATTTTGATTAAATCTGAAGTGAACCGTATTCACTGTACCTCTTGCGGCTGCCTAGGCGGAAGTCACAGAATTACAGCTTGGATTTCTGACAGTAATGTAGAATCCCTTCCTTGATGGTTTGCTGTGTATATGAGACTATTTCCAAGCACCTGCTGTTAGAAATCTGAGGGGGGGAAATGATTTGCCAGAAATAGGATTGAGGGATTATCTGAGCAGATGTGTGAGTATGATTTCTATATCATTTACCCCCCCCCCCCCCCAAAGCTGAATATCTAAAAAAAAAAAACCCCTACCTTCTGTGCCTTTCTTTTTTTAAAAAAATTGTAGCCTAATGGAGTTCTTTCTTCCTAAGCAGAAGGGGCGATATTTATAAATCTCTGATACTGGACATTAACTGGGTAGTTACATGTAATATAGACAGAAAAAGAAGCCAACATACAAATAATTTTTCTTTTTTTTCCTTTTTTTTAACAAATTTTATTCAGTTTTTCACATAAAAACAAAAATCTCTTTTTAGTGGACAACATATTTCCAGGTCATCACCTTTACATACAAATATGATAGCAATTATACATTCATATATGCATACTTAATTCTATTATTACCTTTTCCATTCCAAATTTTCAGTACGGAGAGAAACAAACACATTAATTCTAGCCTCTTTCATTAATCTCAATCAAAACATCCTTTTGTTTTATTTCAATTATTTCAAATATAATCCTTTAATATTTAGTTTAAAAATAAAGATAAACAATATGTGTTTGCCTAATAACAATAATAATAATAATAGGTTGCCAATGTCTCTCCTTGCTTTTAATAGTCTATATTGACTTATTAATTAGTTGGTTCTTTAGTCTGTCATATTCCTTTTCCATTACACATTCTTTTTATAAATTCTAAATTAATACAAGTTTTAACACTAAAGAAAAAAACAGGTATAGGTTTCCCCTCTTTTACTGCTTTGAGTGTGACACCTCAGTGGTTAAAATATACCTTTATTCCCTCATCTTGATTCCCAATAAACCATTATTTTTAAGAAGTTACAATAATAATCATTACATCTTTTCATTTGGATTCCGCAGCATATTTTCCCCCCTTAATTTTTAATAAGAGTTATCAATATCTATATTACCCTATTTTCTAAATATTTTTAATTGCAGAAATATTCTTATTACCCCTTGTCACCCTGCAGAATCTCCTTTTTAATTCATCAACCATTATCTCTGAAAAAAACAATTTCTTTTCAACATTTTACTATTTCTGTATTTCTTTATTTCATGCACCTGTTTCTTACTGCTTCTGCTCCCCCTCTTTTCCCCATAACTTTCCTCATTCCAGTTTATATCCCTCTCTTCCTTTCCTCTTTTCTGCTGCGTCTTTCTGTCTTTCCCAACTTCACAGGTATTCCCCCTTTTGATTGCCTTCTTAAGTCTCAACTTTTTAACCTTCCTTCTTTACCCACTTCTTTGTAGCGTTCTTTGTGTTAATTGTCTATTTAAGATGTCTTCTCCTTGAGTCGACTCCTCCTCCTCTGAAGCTCTTACTTCTTGTTCTTCAATTGCCATTTCCATTTGTTCTAACATAGAACAAAGTGATTCGCCTCTTTCCTGTAGTAATTCTCTCATACTTTTAAGTTCCATTTTTAATTCCCGAAGAGATATCATCATTACACACTCTTGTATTTTATGATCGTTAAAGTCCACAAAAAAAAAAAAAAACACTGTTACTTTCCTTCTTTCTTCTTTCAATTTTCTAAAGTTCTCAATTGTTCCAGTCCAGGGTCTATACCAAAAACATCAATCAATCCCACAGTCAGTCTTTCCTTGCTTTTTTCTTTATTCTAGTTCTGCTTTCACTTTCTAAGATTCTTACTTTGTTTCAATATTTCTTTAATATTATATCCACACAAGTTCATTCAGAAACAGGATGCTTTCCCTTGTTTGAGCTCAAGTTTTTGTCAAAAGGTGGCACTCTCCATTATACAAAGTCTTCACCTTTTTCCCCTATTTTTTTATTTAGGGTTTTTCAAACCTCGATATTCCAACATAGTCCAGTCTCCAATTTGTAAACTTTATTATTATTATTTTTTGACAATCTTAAGTCCAGCTTTATTTTATGCCTGTTTATTCCCAAAATATTTTAGTCCAATTTAGTTAAATCTTTAGTTCCAGCTTCTTCGTTTCCTGGTTCAAAGCCTCGCTTAGCTGTCAGAAATATATTTTTTTTCCCTGTCCCTTTGTAATTTTGCTGCTCACTTTTCTTTTCTTAAAAATTCCATGCTACCTTAATCCCGGGGTACTTTTGTTTAGTTGCATCACCCAATTGTCCCGGTTCAGATGTTATTCACCTCTTTCTTCCCTCCTGCACAAATCTTAATCCAGCTGAGTCCTCCTCTTCGGGGTAGCGGAGCCTCCTTGCTGACAGACCGTAGATCGCATCTCTCTGTGGCTATGGTCCGTGCTCTTTCGTTGGAGACCCCCGATCATTACGATTAGGGGCTGAAGATGCCTTGGAGGGATGGTGGAGTAAGGGGAAGCCACAAGCCAGGTTGAGGGGAACTGAATCTCCCCTCCTGGGCTTGGTTTTTTTTCCCCCGAAAACGACTGCAGTGGTGGTTTAAAATGACAAATAATTTTTCAATGAGCCAAATCAATATTTTTAAAGTTGAGTTAGGTTCTTGGTGATGTTTTTATTTCAACAATATGAAAGTTGCCCATTGTCTTTACCTGAAATGCTTTCTTGACTTGCCAATTTACCACATAGTCCTGGGATCTTCTGGTGATACCCCATCCATCCACTGAAGAATCTGGTTCTTCTTTTTAATATCACTAAATGTTGCTCAGTCTTACTGCTACTATGATTTACAGCTCCAGTGTAAGTAGAAAAGGATCTGTGATCTCTGATCTTAATTGTGTTTTATGGGCAAATCTTTCATTCTTTTAACTTTTAGTCACTTATCAAGCAGCTCTGAAATGATGCTTCATCTAATTCTGTTTTTCCTATGCACAAGATGCAAATACTGTAACTGTCTGGAGAGACATAAGGTATATTCAGGCTTGAGCATATCCGGAAGGTAGACTGGCTTAAATCCTGAAGCATTTGCAGTTGCTCATTACAAAAGGCTGTATCTTTTGTAATGATATTTGGTATATGAAAGAAAGTTTAAATAAAAAGGGAAAGTACTGATCTATGGTTAAACTTCAAAATAATAATATAATATTTTGAAGTTCTGATTTGCTTGTAACCTTTTTCTAGTCAAGGATTAAATTCATATTGCTCCAATTTCTGGAGGAGATCGAGAAGAAAGGAGAGGAAGCATATTTCTTTTGTGAGAGAATTTGTTCCCCTTTCTCTCCAGATTCTGAAGAGTGAGGAAGAAGCTCCTGGAACCAGAAGATCTCAAAGCAAAGAACAATAACATGTGTAAGTTCACATTGAGAACAAATGAATTTCAGACAGAAAGGTTGACTTACAGCAGCCAACCCTTCCTTACCAAAGGTTGTTGCATTATGTTCTGTCTGTAATCCACACTGTTAGCCTGATTCTGAGAAGCTGCATTCACAACACTCCTTAAGAAAGGCAGGTTGGCTTTCAAACATACTGTATTTTATCTATATATTGTAAAGTTTCTTCTTCTGGCATATAGCTCTAAAAGGCTCTGAACTCTAATTTGACTCTGCTTGCAAAGCTTTTCATACACATTTTTTTTCCTCCATAAAAAGACTTCCTTCACTCAAGCCAAACTTGTAGCATTGACTAGATCTGTATTTTTCAAAATTGGCAAGTTTAAGATGCATGGAGTTCAACTCCCAGAAGTCTTCAGCCAGCACTAGATTAGATGGCTGTTTCCATGTGTTCTGAGGCTGACAATATGGATGTCACTAACCACTACCTCTTTTAGAAAATTTAATTCAACTTCCAAGCTCAGGATTTTCCCACTGAAATGTAACCAGATCTAAATCTTGGTGACTTTGTCAAGTTTTGTACATGCTGCACTGTGTTTTAGCAACCTAAGACTACATCTTTTAGCTTAATAAATAAATGCAAATCACTGTCAAAATTTGATACTTAAAATGGACCTTTAGCCACCTATCTAAAGTACATTCCATCATACATTCACTGGAAAAGACAAAATATCAAAGATAGTTGGTTCCTGGGTAAAATTGGGTTGATTTGTTTTTGAAAGTGAGGTAATTTGGGGTCCAAACATGGTCACAGATGCCTAACATTAAACATACAATTATACAATCTATATGTGCTTTGTAGACAGAAAGATGCTGAGTTTGTTCCAGCTTCTCTTTGAAATGCAGTCATGTTTCCTATAAATTAGTGCAGCTGTCTAACAGCTGAAACAGTAACACCCATAGTGTTTTATTCTTCATATTTCCATTTTACATAATGTAATCACTCGGCTTTGAATGTTGCTTGGACACTACAAACAATTCTTCTGCTTGTTGTGAGATGCTAATGACCACAAATGTACAGTACCTCTGTGTATGTGTGCCTCACACACAAATGTATGCATTTGTGCACCTAGTATGTATGCATACACATTTTTTTCATCTCTTGCCTTAGTGACTAAAATAAAATAAATAATCTTAAAGCAAACTAGGGAAATATGTTAGAAAGAAATGTGATTTTTAAATGTGTTTCACAGAAAATTATTGGAAGGTTTGCTCTGTTGCACAGTGGCAAGTATGAATCTAGAAGCTGATTGACACATTAGTCCATCTGTTTATAGCTAATAAATAACATTCCTTTAAATATTACAAAACTCCATGTCTGTTCTTCATCTTATTCAAACTGGACCTGTATTTGCATGCAGAAAAGTGAGACCTTCTCAGAGTTTTTATATCAGGAAAATAGCACAAGATGAAAGTGTACCTGCCCATTAACTTGGCAAATTATATCTGCCGAGGTAAAAAGGATATGGGACAATTTGTAGGAGAAAATCACCTGGCGGTTATTGAATTATTATTGAATTATTTTATGAACTTGCTGATCTTCCCACTTTAGAACTCTTCAATCATTTTCCTCTGAAGTTCTAGTTTCAGAAGCCAACTTTGGAGACTACACTCAAAAGTTCTGCAGGAGAAGAATCAATGGGAATGAAAAGCATCCAGCTTTTTCTCCCTAGATATTTTTCTGCAACAATATTTCCAACTCCAGTTATGGAATCTTTGGTTTGCTAGTGTGGAAGCTATTTTACTACTGATCATATTTATGCCATTTTATTGCTTGTTATTTTTTAATTCATTGATGTCATGTTGTCCTAAAGGTGGGATATAAATGTACAAATAAATAATACAGATGTCAAAACACAACTTTCTGCAGCTTCGGGTATAGAGTTCCTACTCTCTGCTAATATAAATTCAAGCTTTATGGACTTTGATGAAAGTATCAACACAATCTGAGAACAGAGCTCTTCTTTCAGTTATACACACTATAAAAGTAAACATGACCAAATCAGGTTATGAGTAAATAATATGGCATAGATTATTTTCTTTCTTAAGTAAGACATAGGAAGCTTCATTTATTCCAGTAAAAGCTTTCTTCAAGAGTTTTTCCAAGATTTCTATTCTTCCAATTGATCTTCCAATTGACTTTACAAAGTCCTTTGTAAGAAATGGGTATTGAATACAGGGAGACAGCAGAACATATTTTAGAGCTATGTATGTATACAGTATGATCAAGTCATATGACTATTTCTTGAGTTCTGGGAGACACAGTGGATCAGCAGCTTAAAGATGCTGGATTTGCTGGCCAGAAAAAGTCAACTCTCTATACTCCAGTGGTTTGAGTCCTAACATTGCATCATGGATTGAGCTCTCATCACTCACTTGCACTTAAACCTAGCATTCAGAAGCATGCAAAAATGCAAGTAGATAAATAGGTACCACTTTGGTGGGAAGCTAATGTCCCTTTGTGTGGTAGCAAGAAATAAGTTGGGGCTGGACCTGCCCAAATGTGAGGAGAAATTGATGGGAAAAAACTCAGATGATGTCAATACTCTACAGAATGTGATTAGTCAATCTATGTGTGAAGCTTGCAATGCACTGTGAACATGAACTAAAAGACCTAGCACTCTTATGCAGCCAAACTACTCTGTAATAACATTGCAGATTCCCTGGCTTTCAATGCACACCATAAAAGAAATAAATAAATAAACAAAATAAATAAATAAATGCATCTTGAATCTCAATTGTGCTGGTTTAAATTTGTTTTCTACAAGCTATATAAGGAAGTGACTTTTCACTATCTCGTGATGTCCTTTCTCTTTCATAATTACTTCTTCCTCTGGATGATAAGTTTTCAAATTTCCTTTCAATAGGACTTATATCTTATCCAAGAGAAATATAAAGTTAATATAGAAGGTTCTTTTTCCAGAATCATTGATAAGTTGATAAAAAAAATAGCTCTAATTTAGCTGGTAAATAGCACTGAAGTTGTACAGATCAAGTTTAAAATAGTGGATACATATTGCTTCTCTCAGGATCAATGCCAATATATGTTTTCTTTGGCCTCAGTACTTGACCTTCACACTTACTTTCAAGATATATCAAAACCAATACTTTAAGCAATGTCAAGCATTTTAGTTCCCTACACTTCCTTTAGAGTTGCCATATCAAGGACTTTGTATGAGAACTTGAGATAAGGAAAAAACACATCTTAGTTGAACTTTTAGCACTTCTGCTGGTGTTCCACCAAGTAAAATTGTTAAAGCCACCATGAACTTGGAGTCAGCTCTTCTTCTTTTCAACCATATAAAGAGGGTTTACACCAACTCCATCTTCAGTTTCCATAATATATTCCACAGAACTTCAAGGGTCTTTTAATCTCCCAGGAGCAAACTGAGGAATGCTATATGAAAAACAGAAAAGCTGCAAATCATGAATACAATTTTTGTTATATTCAACCAAACCAAGTAACTGCAAAATTTTGTTCCTGGAGATGGGAAGAGAAAGACATCCAATCCACCACCCACCATTTCTTTTTAAAATAGTTCAATCTGACAGAAATAATTGTTTCTTTTACTTGAGAAAGCCCCACAATATTTTTCATATATCAGCAAGTTTTTATGTGAAACCTTTACTTTTCTAAAGGTGGATATATTTGATGTTCAGATTTCATATGAAAAATCTCTATTTAGGGTTCAGCGATGCTAGCTTAATTAAAATGAAATGATGGCTATTGAATACAAGATGCAATTCTTAATTCTAGGATTAATAGGATAGGGATTAGGACATTGAATAGGATTAGGACATTTACCTTCATTAAGTGAAATATTGATTGATTGATTGATTGATTATGTGCTATCAAGTCATTGTCAACTCTTAGTTACCACATAGATATATTTTCTCCATGATAATCTTCCCCAAAGCTGCTCCTTCAGCAATTCCAATGGGGTACCCATTGTCAGGGTAACTGAGTCCATCCATCTTGCTGCTGGTCCAGCTCTTTTTCTCTTTTCTTTTACTTTTTCCATAATTACAATTTTGTTCATAGAACCCAGACTTTGCAAAATATGTCTGAAGGAGGATAATTTGAAGGATGAATTTAAGGATAACTTGAAGGATGAAGGAGGAAGTAATTTCTTTGATCTGTCTGTAGATGAGGAATAGCAAGAGGAACTATATTTTATTGTATTTATTTTATTTATTTTGTCAAGCATGTACAAAATAACAAGTAAATACAGATAAATGGGGACAGTAAGACAAGGACAGTAGGCACACTGGTGCACTTATGCACGCCCCCTTTAAGGACCTCTTAAGAATGGGGTGAGATCCATAGTAGACAGTTTGAGGATGAAGCTGTAAGGGGTTGAGGCTGTAACAGTGGAGTCAAGTAGGGTGTTCCAGGCATTGACCACTCTATTGCTGAAGTCGTATTTTCTGCAACTGAGTTTGGAGCAGTTTACCTTGAGTTTGTATCGATTGTTTACCCATGTATTATTGTGATTGAAGCTGAAGAAGTCATTGACGGGCAAGATGTTATAGCAGACAATTTTGTGAATGATGCTTAGATTGGACCGCAGGCGACGCAGTTCCAGATTGTCCAAGCCCAGAATTTCAAGCCTGGTGGCGTAAGGGATTCTATTGTGAGTAGAGGAGTGGAGAACTCTTCTAGGGAAGTACCCCTGGATCCACTCAATTGTGTTAAGGTCCGATATACAGTGTGGATTTCAGGTGGATGAGCTTTATTCAAGAATTAGCCTGGCAAAGGTTTTGTATGCCATAGTTAGCAATACAATGTTACCAGACAAGAAGCTTCTCAAGTTTAGGTTAAGAATTCTTAATGCCTTTTTGGCAATGCTGTTACAGGGAGCTCTGGGGCTTAGATCATTTGAGATGAGTATTCCTAGGTCCTTGACAGAGTGAGGGTTGTCTACAAAATCGTTTCTGCCCAACTTGTATTTGGTGTTCTGATTTTTATTGCCAATGAGTAGGACAGAGCATTTGTTAGTTGAAATTTGGAGTTGCCAATTATGTGACCATAATCTGACACATAATCAAGTCTCTTTGTAGGGTTTTGTGTCCGTAAATTTCATTTCTCGAAGGCCATAGGACTAAAACATTTTTGATGGTAAAGCTTAGTTATAGTCACATATATCCATATATCTCTGGATTTGTGTGTTATGTTGGCTAAGTTGTGTCCAGGTGTCTCAGCCTGAATATGCAAGGGTGGGAGAATCATTCTATTAGTTCAGTGAAAGTAAAATCCAGAAAAGCTGGATTTTAGCAATGATGAATGCTGAGAGACATTTTGTCACTACTACATCTTCTCCTTCTGTTTGACAATCAAGTCACTGTTGTGGGTCACCCAAAAGTCAAATTTGGGAGTCTGGGCCCCAGTTCCTTTCTTCCATCCCCAGCAATAGGTTGTTTAAATGGATATGTTTTTCTCCTTTTATTGATAGCTTCTTTGTCAGCTTCACTATCAGACTTTAAGAAAATAACTGATGACTTGTAATGCAGTGTAAGCTACCTCTTTAAAGTTTTAATTTTAAATAATAAATTGATGGTAAAAAGTTTTCCATCCTTGATGTTGATGAAGATTCTTAGTCATCCAGGTCAAAATTGTCTCAAAGGTGCTTTTTCAAAAGGCAACTGGACTTTTTTCCTTGAGGAAGAGGAAGAAAATATTTTGTTTCTCATCCAAGCAACTTCTTTCTCCTCAAGGAAAAAACAGTCCAGTTGCTTTTTGAAAAAAGCACATTTGGATTTCATCTGAGTTTTCCCTTCTTGTTCAGCTCACTGTCCATCAGGCTAAATGGCCAAAAGAGGGCAGCAGAAGCCAACTAGACTATTGCAAGTATAACCATCAAAGCAGCCTTTAAGATATGAAGACAGTTATGCTTAGAATAATAGATTGGCATTTCTTTAAAAGATTGTTGAGCTTACATTTCTAACTCGCCTAAGTTTAAAGTGTAAAGCATTAAAATGTGATTTTTTTTCTCTTTCATAATTAATTCATTTCAAAGGGCAACGATGAAGGAAGTAAATGGGTTCTTCCCTCTGCTTTTTCTCATATTGGCTGTGAACAAATGTATTCACCCCCCTTTTTGTGTGTGTGTGTGGGGGGGTTCTTTCATATTAAAATTGTGGAGGCATAAACTTGTTGGAATTAATCACAAAAGAATGAGTGAGTGTTATATGTGATGAAAAATGAACGGTATGTACAAATCAAAAATCGAATGTGCCAAAGTTACTAATGCTTTCATCACTTTATTTCTTACTCCTCCACTTATAGGTCCCTGATCCCCAAATCAATCAACAACTGCAATTCCATGCTTCCCAGCCATCATGGCTTTGGCAAATTTGGGAATTCAGTATGGAAGTGTCTGATAATGTTCCTTTATATCACCATTTTCAATGCTTACCTTTGTCCCATAGCTTTCCAATGAGTCTAATTTACATTTTACACCATAGGTAGTTCTCAACTTACTGCAGTTTATTTAGTGACCGTTCAAAGTTACAATGGCATTGAAAATAGTGACTTTTGACTGTTTTTCACATTTGCAACCATGGCAGCATCCCCAGGATCACATGATCAAAATTCAGATGCTGGTCACCTGACTCATATTTATGAGCCTCAGTGGTGCAGTGGTTAGAGTGCAGTACTGCAAGCTACTTCTGCCGCAGCCAGCTGCCTGCAATTTGGCAGATCGAATCTCATCAGGCTCAAGGTTGACTCAGCCTTCCATCCTTCCAAGGTGGGTAAAATGAAGACCCAAATTGTTGGGGGCAATATGCTGACTCTTAGAGAGGGCTGTAAAGCACTATAAAGCGGTATATAAGTCTAAGTCAGCAATGGGATTCTACCAGTTCACACCTATTCTCTAGAACCAGTTGTTAACATTCTAAGTAGTTCAGAGAGCTGGTTGTTAGAAGAAATTACTGGCCTAATCCTGTAAGGAAGGCAGGAAGGAAACATTCTGGTGTTGCTTACAGAAACTGCCTCTTCATTAACCCTTCTTACATTCTTGGCAGGACTAGACTTCCGGTCTCAGGAACTTCTCTGGAGTTTTTTTCCCCTCCTTTGCTTGTGTGGAGTGACCATTTAAAGTTACAATGGCACTGAAAAAAGTGACTTATGACCATTTTTCACACTTACGACTGTTGCAGCATCCCCAGTCATGAGAGGCCAGGTGAGGAGATGCATGCCTCGATGTGAGCGATATTGAGTTGGCCATGCCCAGCCAATAACATGACCACCAAGCCATGTCCACCTAGTCACCTGACCACCAAGTCATGCTCACCACCTAAGCCATGCCCACAGAACCAGTTGTTAAAAAATTTGAATCCCACCCCTGGTCTAAGTGCTATTGCTATTATGACAGTAGTTTCCTGTGACCATGTGATCATCTTTTGCTACCTTCTGGTGAGCATAGTCCATGGGAAGCCAGATTCTCTTAACAACTATGTTACTAACTTAACAACTGCAGTGATATCAGCTGTGAAAAGAAAGATTGTGAAATGTGTCAAAACTCACTTAACACCAGAAATTTTGAGTTCAATTATGGTCATAAGTCAACGACCACTTGTATATTGTTTTTAAATTTTAACTTGCCCTGGGGGACATGGGATATTTTTCAGGAAATTTTATAATTAGTGAAAAAGGCAGTGATGGTTGTGGTATACAGCAGTTCAGCGAGGAAGGAGCTTTTACCAATTTGGGGGGCAAAAACACAACTGTTCTGTTTGGTAGTGCCTGGGAGATGTCCTCCCTGCTCCTGTTTCCTTGACATCTGCAGTGCTGCGCATACTTCTACCATCTTACTTCTTCTGTTTCTTGGTACGGTCCATTTCAAGACTAACAAAGTGTAGCATCCAAAGATTATACTGCCAAGTCAAGGAAACAGCAAAGGGGAGCACATAGAAATGTTTAAAGTTACAGCTATTCTCATTTAGACCTGAAAAGATCAAGCTTGAAGATACTTATTAATGGACATTAAAAGATGTTTCTTAAATTGAGATTAAGTACCTAACATTTTCTACTTCGCTGGTTTTTTTAAAAGGCACAAAGTGGTAATTTTTTTTTCCTTCTGTTCAATTTTGTCCAATTTTTGGAGAACTGCCTAGCCAAGTCTCTTCAGTTTTCTTGGCCAGGTTTTTTTTTCATTTTTCAGACCGTAGTTTGCTGTTGTCTCCTTGCTAGACTGAGAGAAAGTGACTGGTTCAAGGTCATCCAGTTGGCTTTATGCCTAAGTCGGGACTAGAATTCCTGGTCTTTCAGTTTCTAGCCTGTTGCCTTAACTATTATACCAAACTGACTAGAAATTGTAGAGAATATTTGTAACTTGGGCAGTAGATTTAGGCCGAGGTTTGTCCTTCTAGCTTGCTGTTTGGTTCCTAGACATTTCATTACCAAACTAGGTAACATCTTCAGTGGGAGTGTTTTGGGTGGAAGTGTCATGTTTGTTTATATAGGTCCTAGATGGTTGGTAGGTCTTGTGACTGGTTAAATCTCAAGACTGATTGAGTCACAAGGCTGGTTGAATCACAAACCATTATTATTTTTGTCAGATAGGCATGGGACATAGATATGTCATTGCATTTAAACAAAATTGCCCATGCTATCCATCAGGTCTACCTGATGCTAATGTCACTGCATTTAAATTCTTGTGATTAATTTAAAAATTGTTCTGTTAATAAGAGAGTCCAATATGTGAACCATCAAGTTCTTTCTAAAAGCTTTGTGGGGGAGGGGGATGGTGTGTGGTATCTTGGATTTGGTAGATTACTTAGAATACACTATACTCCTGTTTACTATATGTCTTAATATGTAGTATATATTTACAGTAGACCATACACAGCATTGTGCATCAGTCACGTGTAGGTGCTAAATCTTTGCTTGCCGTTTACTATGATTTGAAGGAGAAAAAAGGCTCCACAGTTTATGATGGAAAATTGATGCATCCAAGATCAGGCATCATGGAGTTGATGGTAGCATCTCTTTGTCTATTTCAACCCAGATTTTAACCTTTGTAAAAAAATAAAATTCCTTTTCAAAAATTAAAAACTGTTAAAACTGGTTGGCTAATTGCAGGTAATGACCAGAAAGGTAAACTGACCCATTCAGATTTTATTGAAGAATGCCATAGTTATAGTGAAGTATTACATCTACAGCAAACATGGAAGAACATTTTCACCTTACTTACTTCCAATTGTATTAATCACAGAAATTCATTCCATCTTTTTCAATCTGCAGCTGATAGACAAGTATAATTTTTCAGGCAGGCCAGGGGAGTCTGCTGCGTTAGACTCCATTTGGCACACTAATAAGAGCTTAGTGTCATTAACCATAGGACTAACTGGAAAAATGTTTTCTTTATATTTTTACTTAATCATGAAACTGATGTATGTTCAGGGGTGCAGAAAGATAGCTGAAATGAAGTGAAGTTATATCTAGTTTCTGCTACACACACACACACACAGAGAGAAAGACACACACACACTCATACACATAAACACACAAAATGAAATTTGCCCGACATTTTATATTGACAGAATGTGAAACAGGCTGAAACTAACAAAATGAAATTCAGCAGAGAAAAGATGTAGGACTGGGCATGCCTTGCTTTGCAAAAATATTTTTTTTAAAGGATTTAAAAATCAATTGCAATCTGAACATGAGTCACAAGTGTGATACAGCTGCAAAAAAATGTATAATGCAGTTTTTAATGGCAATAGTAGAACAATAGGTTAATAAAGCAAATTATAACTGTTTCACATTACCCTCTTTCAGAAAATGTTAAATCCAGTTTGTGTATAATGAAGGATGAAGAACAATTTAGGAATAGGCTTAATGGAAAGTAGCTAAACTGGCACGTAAAGCAAATTTTATGAAGAAAGTTTGACAGAATGAGGTACGAGGTTCCTGAAGACAGGGAGAGAAACTTGACAGCATTTCTAAAATGTTGAAAAGGCTGTCACATACAAGAAAGCAAAGATTTATTCTTTGTTACTTTAAAAATCAGAACTGGATCTGAAGACTTAGGTACATGGTGATAAATTTGGATGGAGCATTAGAAGAAAAATTGATGGTAATAGCAGACTGATAAAACATCTAGTTAGTAGTAGTGGTTGTTTATTTTTTGTTGGAGGCTTTCAAAGAGAAAATATACTTTGACATTCCAGCATGAAATGAGAGATTGGATTAAACAATTTATAGAACTACTCCTTCTAATTCTGATTTTTTAAAGTTTAAAAACAGCAAGGCTGAATCACCCTAGGTTCTACCATCTGTAATATCTTTACATTCACTGTGCATGTATTGCATATTTGAGACAGTTCTAGTAGATGATTAGGTTAGCATTAGCTCATCAGTGCTGGCTCACTTTATAGCTTGATTCATATGTGGTTACAGTATTTTTTCTGGAAGGTTTAGAGGGGTCTAGAATGCCACCATCTTATTTAGCTGGTTAATGGCACCTTGATAGCTAACAATACAGCACTATAGTAAGGGAAATGCACAAGTGTGTTTCTGTTTTTATCAGCTCTACAACTCTTTCTGGATTCAGTTCAGGATGTTGATTTTGACCTATAAAGTGTCAGCTTTCTGAGTAATGCACCCATGCAAAGCAGAACTCTGAGGCAGGTAGATTCCTCAAAGAACATGTTTATTGGATACATCATATTGGCACAGTCAGTGAAAACCAACTCTGAAAGTTCTCGTAGCTTTCACCTAATTAAAAGAGTAAAACTTCTCCTCTCCCAGGTGTCATCAGTCACATTGTCCAATAAATACAGCTGGCAGGCTCATCTCCTCCTTCACCAGCCACCTGTTATGATGACCTTGGTTCCCACAGGCAAAACTTTTTTTTTATTTTGACTATTAGCTGGGCTATCTACTTGCCCGCTCCCTTCCCTCTCTCAGGCTTTGTGGCAACTATGGGGCAGCACAAGATGGCTTCAGTCAGGTTTTCTTCAGAGTTGGCATAAAGATTTTTAAGAAATTGAGGCCAGAATACTTGGGATTGCTTCTGACTAGACTTAGCTAACTGTTCAGATTTATGGAGCTTTATGGAGGCAGTTCTTCAAATGCCTCTATGAATGATCTAGGCTAGCGTTTCTTAACCATGACAACTTTAAGATGGATGGACCAACTCCCAGATTTCCCCAGGCAACATGGGAGTTGAAGATGTGTTGAAGGTGTGTGGACTCTACTTTCATGCAGGGAGGGTAATTCTGCGAGTTGAAATCCACCCATCTTAAAGTTGCCAAGGTTGAGAAACACTGCTCTAGGGCAAGAGTGTACAAGAAAGATTTTCAGTGGTGTTGTCTAGGTGAAATATACTTGCTGGTCATCTTTTTAAAATCAACCTTTTAATTTGTTTCAGTCAGTCTTCTCTATTCTGAAATCTCTAGCATCCATCTTATCCAAAACCTTTTGAGGCTCCCAGATTGGAGAAGGCCATTATTAGCTTTCAGCTTTATTTACTGTCTGCAAATGTCTCTATTTTGTAAGTTCCTGAATCTGAAAGTATTTTATTTCATATTATAAGAACTTTGCTAAAAGATGGTCTAAGAATATTGCTAAATTAGTCATTTTGCCACACAAAGTTTTTATTAAAAAAACACTTCTGATAGGTAGGTGTTTTAACAGTTATATTATATTACTGCTACTTAATTGTTTTTATTATATATTGCCTTGTTTTTCAGCCTGAGCTGAAATGAAT
Source organism: Pseudonaja textilis (assembly GCF_900518735.1). The sequence goes on from NW_020769309.1 coordinate 19,645,923, forward strand.
GCTTTTTTTAAATGGAAGGGGATGAATATGAAAATTCCTAAATCACAGCTATGCAACTTCCAGTGCCTTTTGGATTGCATCAGATTGATTTCTAAGTAGGGCTTTAGAGAAGTGAAATGAATGTTTTTATACATTGATGAATTCTCTTGTCCCACACTTGATCCAAACAAACAAACAAACAGTGCAGCATTTTTAGCCCCTTACACTCTAGAAAATGTTTGTAGCAAATGGGACATTGAATGTAATTGAAATGCTTCCTTTCACCCAGGAGTCATACTGTGGTGGAAAAGTACCTACACCCTTAACTTTGCATGTACTCTGGTTTCTTCCTATAAGAAGTAGCTTTCTTTGGATTTTGTTGTGAATAATATTTAACATTGTGTGCACAGAGTTGTATTTTCACTCCAGGTTTCGATTATGGAGACTCCTTTTAAAAATCCTGGGATTAGACTGGACCGAGGTAGAAGTGCAACTCAGAAACTGTGACTCAGAAATAATCATTATGCTTCACTGTGCTCAGCATAATATATATTCTCAAGTAAGTGAATATAGGATTGTTATTTACAATCCCATATATACCATATATACCATATATACCATATATACCTCACTTGGAACAGGTTTCTCTGAATCCACTTGGCTTTATTTGTTAGATTGCCCTAATTGAACATTGCTGGTGGAATGACTTCTGGATAATAATGTTTGTGATCCCAAAAATGTATTTAAATTTCTCTGCTTTTCACAGTATAGAGAGAATTGGAATCACCAGTACTGGAATGGTCTTGTTGCAAACCACATTGAAGAAATAGTCACAACATAAGGAAATCTCTCCCATGTTGAATCTTTGCACCTTGATCGTACATGCCAAGACCAGTGACAGCAGTGAGAACATTCAGTCATAGCCAGGTGCGAGATTACAGGACAGTCAATCTCAGGTACAAAATAAATTCCTTGGTTATCAGTATACCACTTTAGTTGATAACAAAAAAAACCTGTTTTCCTCTGTGCTTTGTACTGTCAGTAGAAATTGCAAAGCACATAAAAAGTTAGAAAGGCTGCTTCAAATAGACCAAAAGGTGTGTATGAAGGGGGGAAAAAGATAGCCAGGTTTCCGGTATCATTTATTATTTCATATTTAATTCATTATGACCTCATTCAAATAGCTGGAAGCTTACCATGCAGTTTCCCTTTGAACCATACACAGATCAGGAGCGCAGCACAATTCAGGGGCCATTTTCTATGCCTGTTCTTTCCCTGACAGTTTTGTGGCTTGCAGCTGTCAGCAGAAATGGAGTAAACTTCAAACTAGGTTATGCAGATGCATGCCATATCATGGACCAATTCCAAGCCGCATTTGTATTAAATGTATGGGCCCATGTGTTACCAACTGAACTTAGATTTTTTTTTTAAATCTTCCATAAAAACCCTTGAAAATATTCAGATGCTGAGAATTTATAGAGCCAGCTATTTGTATGATTGAGTCAGAAATAAGAGGTAGAATAACGATACAGAAAGAAACATAGAGGATTATTGTTTGGATGTGAACTGGTTTCTAAAGTTGCTCTATTACACAGTAGGAGTTATTAAAGATTTGAAGCATTCAAGCTTTTGGAGGGATGTTTGTCTGTTTTAGCGTGCACCTCTCCAGTAGGAATGACAAGGATTTTGACAGGAATGTGAATTGCACCCTGGATGATCTCTCCCTGTTCAGTGCAGAAGAGGAATGGTTTATTTCACCTGTAAAGGGCAAACTATTTTTTTATGGAATATTGGTATATTCTTTAAGAACTTCTAGAGAAGTTTCAGGAAACTTAAACATTCTACAGAACAGTTTGGACATCTTCTGTTTGAGCCTATGATTGTTGTAGAATAGAATAGAATAGAATAGAATAGAATAGAATAGAATAGAATAGAATAGAATAGAATAGAATAGAATAGAATAGAATTTTTTATTGGCCAAGGATGATTGGACACACAAGGAATTAGTCTCCGGTGTATAAGTTCTCAGTGTACATACAAGCAATAATGATACATCATGATCATAGTCATGGCAAGAATACATTCATCATAATTCATAAGATACAACACTTAGTTATAGTCATAGGGTACTAAATAAACAATCAATATAAATCATACTAGGATGCTAAATAAAACAATATAAATTGTAATATATAAGCTACAAAATTATAGTCATAAGAAGATAAGGAGATAGGTAATAGGAAAGATGAGAAAAATAATAGTAATGCAGCCTTACTAGATAGTTTGACAGTGTTGTGGGAATTAGCTTTTTAGCAGGGTGATGGCATGGGGGGAAAAACTGTCCTGTTGTTCTGGAGTGCCATGCCCTATAGTGCTATATTATAGTCAGTAGAGTAGCCCCATGATGGTGAAACTATGCCATGCATGCTGGAAGTGGCATGCAGAGCCATTTCTCTGGGCACACTAGCTGTCGCCTGTTGCTCTTCTGGGTTCCGGCATGTGCGTGTGCGCCAGCTGGCTGGCCTTCACACATATGGGAGCACCACAAGTTGAAAGAGCAGCTCCCCAGAGTGCATGCATGCACTGGCTAGCTGGTCTTTGCACACATGGGAGTGCCAGAAACCGGAAGAGCAGCTTCCCGGCGTGCACACACGCTAAGCTTCTGGTTTCCAGTGCTCCCGTGCATGCGCATCAGGCAGCTTCTCTTCCGGTTTCGAACACACATGTGCACACAGTGCCGAAAAGGTTAGTCACCACTGGAATAGCCATTGTAGAAGCATAACTTTATGTTTATGGCACTTTAAAATATTATGGTGTAGAATAGAAGCTTCCAACTTTTTTTTCCATTTCTGGTTATTATCTCTATGGCTTCTCTGATAATTCTGTGGCTGGGGTTTTCTATAGTGGCTAGGGTTTGGGTGCCATTGAAGTTGATGCTATGACCTGTGGCTTTCATGTGTTGGACTAGTGAGGAAGTGTGTTCCAGCTTTTTTACTGCATTTTTGTGTTCATCCAGGCGGGTACTTATTCTTCTATTGGTCTGTCCAATGTATGTGGCTGGGCATGATGCACAGGGGACTTCGTATATGCCTTGGTTTTCCAAGTCAATTTTATCTTTGGGGTTTCCAAGGATGGCTGCTATTTTTCTGTCTGTTTTGAAGGCAGTCTTGATGTGATGCCTGTGTAGTGTCTTACTGATTTTGTCTGTAGTGCCTCTTATATAGGGCAGGACAGCTGTTCCATAGGTCTGTTCATCTTCTAGGTCTCCATTATGTCTCAGTGTGTTTTTGTGGATCAAGGGGGTGATTTTGCTTTTGTGGAAGCCATTGGCTGTCAGTACTTTAGTCAGGCTAGCTCCAAATTTAAACTGAAACAACTGTAAAAGTCTACTCACAGACAAACCCAATACAGAAGCCTGATGATGGCAGATGAGATTCTGCCTAAATGTTGCTACAACTTTAAAAGCACATCTACTATGACATGGGAAAATACCCGAGCAAAGCCGAATACTATCTATCTATCTATCTATCTATCTATCTATCTATCTATCTATCTATCTATCTATCTATCTATCTATCTATACACACACACACACACACACACACACACACACACACCCGTACACATTTGTATAGATATTTTTCTTAATATTCCTTTCCAGTCCTCCCAGTTTATCAACAACTTGTGTGTGAAAGTGTAGCAACAGATGTGGCTAATGTTTCACTGATCTGAAGCATAAGATTTTGCAACCTTTTTGGTAAAGCTAATTTCATCAGATACCTGAAATTTTATCTTAAATTGAAAGTTTACATGAGTAGGAGCTGGAATTCACACAACATGATAGGCCATGTTTCTCTTATCATATTGAATAACTGCAGTTGGGTGGATTGTGTGACATGTTAATCCAAAACAAAAACGGGCTTTGTATGTAGTATGAACAGGGTTACTGTTACAGAGAGAAGGATTGCTAGCAGTAATGTTGGGAATGGAATGGAGATCATACAGCAACAATTGTATTACAATTTAACAATGACCATTGACCAAGCAGTTTGATGGGTAAAACTGCAGTTGATAGAATAGAACTTTCTGAAATTTCCAGTTAACACTAAGCCAGGAGGATTTTTTTACATCCTCTATTACATCATACTGATTTGGAATATAAGTCATACTGTCTAAATCTAACCCAATGACATTCAACAATTGTAAATTTAAAGTCCTGCATCTGGATTAGTGAAAATAGATATATAGGCACAGGACTAGGCAGTGAATAAAAAAAGAATCTAGCTTTCCTAATGGGCCACCTACAAAACTTGAGAAAGCTATGTGATCATCAGCTAAAAGAGCCAGGACAATAAGGGTTTTATTAACAGAAGCATTGCATTCAGCTCAGGGGGGATTATAGTGCCATTGTTTCCCCCTCTTATTAGACCACCCTCGGTGTACTCTGTTCGCTTCTGGATACCACATTTTAAGGGAATGTGGAGAAATAGGAGTGAGATTCAAAAGAGACCTACTTGGTTAATAAGGTGTCTGTATGCAAAGTCACATAAAGCAAGATTAAAAGACCTGAGCAAGTTTAGATAGATGATAGATAATAGATAGATAGATAGATAGATAGATAGATAGATAGATAGATAGATAGATAGAT
>NW_020769309.1:19654905-19696777 GCF_900518735.1 Pseudonaja textilis
TCGGAGCTGCCCTCTCTCTATAAATACTAGTGGGGAGGTGTGGTGTGCTGGCTCTGTTGTAAGCGGGCTAGTTGGCTGTGTTGTTATTTCTTGATTAGTTGATGGAGTTGATGTTTGCAGATTGGTTGGCTTTTTCATAAGGATATGTGTGGCTGAGGCCAACCAGCTTCTAGAATTGTCAGTCAGTATTGCTTTACATTGGCTGAAGTAGAGTGTAGGCAGTTTTTTTTTTTCCTGGGATATTACAGTTATTCTTTTTTGCAAGAATGTACACAGAAAAGTGAATACTGAAAGAAGGAAATGATGCATCTTGGACCACTGCAATATGTTGGACTACATCTCCCATCATCCAATATATTTAGGAGATCTACAGATGTTTTACAAGTTCAGTTGCAAGCATAGTAAAGTATACTAGTTTCCTTCTAACTTAAAATAAATTAGGAGTTAGGGCTTGCTGATTTTCCTGGCATCCCTCTCCTAATTGTCTTTCTCCACAGTATTATTATTACTCTGATTGGTTTGGTAGGCTTGTGAATTTTGTTAATGGCATATCTAAAATTAAAGGGGACTACCATGTTTTTAAATATTTGATGTTTCGTCATTTGTAGCATTTAAAGTATCTTCATTCTCTACACCAAGCATGATTCCTTATAACTTTCAGTGTTAATGTTTGAATATGTCTGGGGCTGACAGGGCATAGAAGCAATGAACTGAAACCTTCTTTCCTCCAAGTCTCATGTCATGTGTGAAGGATATCTCTGTATTATGTATTTACCACTGAAGGACCTTTATAAAGGCATTTAACACGAGCAAGCTTCTTTAAAACATCATACTGAGATTTTTTAAAAATCAGACAAAAAGAGTGGAGAATTATCAGCATGTTGTTTTATATGGTTAACACATTTTTGCCTTTTTAAGGGTGCTGAGAAACTAAAAGAAAGTATCTGAAGGACTAAAGAAAAAAAAAAGAAAGGCAGTCATTTGGAGATTAAATTACTCCATACTGCTTTATGCCTTCCGTGTTAATATGATTCTGACCTGGCTTCCTTTATTGAAGCAAAACTAGGTCAGCACTTAAGTTTTCAATTTCCGCCACCTGTAAAAGATACCCTAACTTGATCCTCTGTTCACACTACAATCTCAGTTCTTGGGTTTTCTTCCGAAATACTGTGGCTTTCCAATAGAGCAAAGCTTCTTAGAGGCAGCCCTGATAGCCATTTGTAAACTTGTCAGATTCCAGATTTTAGTCAGGCTTATTTTCCATGCTGTTACTAGATAAGATTCTAGCCATAGGAAAGGTGGGCAACTATGCCCCCTTTCCAACCTGCGAACTTCAACTCCCAGAATTCCTAAGCCAATATGACTCAAATTGTATTCTGTATATGCTGACCCAGGAATTCTGGGAGCTGAGGTTCACAAGTTTGAAAGGGAGCATAGTTGGCCCCACGGGTGCCTGATTTACAGCTATTTTGCAAATTCAGTCACAAGCAAAGATGGCACTCAGCAGATTCTGACCAGTTCTGGAGAACCAGTAGAGGAAATTTTGAGTAGTTTAGTGAACTCGCAAATACTACTTCTGATTGGTGATTTTACAGTATCCTTCCCCTGCCATGCCCACCAAGCCAACCCCACAGAACTGGTAGTAAAATAATTTGAATCCCACCACTGGTCACAAGCATGGCATAATTTATCAGCTTTCTACTCTTCTAAACTTCCATGCTTTCATTTTTATGGCACAAGTCTGGTGTTTCAATGATGCCATCCTTGGGGAACTATTTCCTTTTCCTTTAAAACAATATTTTTGCTTGCCCCCTAAATGATTTCTTTAAATATATCTGGTTCCTCTACGGTTTCTTTATGGTGGTTCTAAAAATCTGATTTTTCAATTTTGCCAACATGTATTCGGCTAGAACTGGTTTAGAAGACTCCCTGCCATTCACTCCAAATGTTATATAAAAGCATTATGATATTTTAAAGATTGACTTAATATACCATGGCATAAAATTCCAGGAGCTCAGCGCCATTTCATCAGAGGCATAAAATATGACTTTCAATTGGCATGTGTTTGCTGCACGCATGGGTAAAGGAAAAACAATAAATTTTAAATAGTGGGGCCAAAAGGCCATGATATGTAGCACAGATCTGTGACATTTCTATGCAGAGTTCAAATAAATGTAATATAATGCCCATTTACATCTAAAGCACAGCACTGATAACAGTTGGCCTAATTTTGCTATGTTGCTTTTGCATCTATAATGGGAGAAAAATCCATAGATGTAATTTCAACTTCGAGTACTGTAATATCTTTAAATTTGCTGATAAGTTTCATTAGAGCCATATTCTGCTGCAGCTTCAATTTCAAGCATTTGTTCCATTTCTTGTAGAATAAAAAAAAAATTAATTGTGAACTTGGTAGGTAGGAACACTGTCTCACTATATAATGCCATCAAATGTGTTTGTGCTTATATTAGTTCTGCAGAGAGACTGACCTGAGATTTCTAATAATTCTGCATTGCCTTTAGAAAAGCATTGATGGTTCATTATGGTGTTTTGTGCTGGCAAGGAACAAGCATGGGGAAGGGTATCTTTTATTTGGCCCAATAGAGGGATGGGATTCTACCAGTTCACACCTATTCACTAGAAATGGTTGTTAACATTCTAAACAGTTCAGAGAACCGGTTGTTAGAAGAAATTACTGTCCTCATCCTGTAAGGAAGGCAGGAAGGAAACATTCTGGGGTTGCTTACAGAAACTGTCTCTCCATTAACCCTTATTACATTCTTGGCAGGACTAGACTTCCTGTCTCAGGAACTTCTCTGGAATTTTTCCCCTCCTTTGCTGGCACTTTGCTTGTGTGGAGTGACCATTTAAAGTTACAATGGCACTGAAAAAAGTGATTTATGACCATTTTTCACACTTACAACTGTTGCAGCATCCCCACAGTCATGAGAGGCCAGGCGAGGAGATATGTGCCTCGATATGAGTGATATTGAGTTGGCCACACCCAGCCAATAACATGACCACCAAGCCATGTCCACCCAGTCACATGACCACCAAGCCATGCCCACCACCTAAGCCATGCCCACAGAACCAGTTGTTAAAAAATTTGAATCCCATCGCTGCCCAATTAGTCCAGACCAGGCAACCCAAATTGCACTCCTACCCCATACTGCACAGGTGTCAAACTCAAGGCCCTTGGGCTGAATTTGGCCTGTGGGGTGCTTAGATCTGGCCTGCAGGGCCACCCTGGAAACTGTGAGGGACCAGCCAACGGAGCCTCTGTCAGCAAAAATGGGTTCCTGAGCTCCGTTACTGGCTGAGACAGGCAACAGGCACCCCTGACATGATCAGGCCATGCCTACTCTGGCCATACCCATCCCACCTCCCTGAGATCAAACACAACCCTGATGCAGCCCTCAATGAAATCAAGTTTGACACCCATGCCATGCTGGCATAAAACTAGAACAAGCTTCCTCCATATATTAACCACCAGGCAATGGTGGGATTCAATTTTTTTTACGACTGGTTCTATGGGCATGGCTTGGTGGGTGTGGCAGGGGAAGGATACTGTAAAATCTCCAGTCAGAGGTGGTATTTGCCAGTTCTTTGAACTACTCAAAATTTCTGCTACTGGTTCTCCAGAACTGGTCAGAACCTGCTGAATACCACCTCTGCACCAGATGTCCAAAAGCTGGTTCAGAAATCTGGGAGCTGCCAGAATCTAAAGCCACATTGGCTTCTAGACCACTCTGAGTTATGTATATGGACAATTGTTTTTCTCTGTGTTGTTCAGAATGGTGATGTTTGTTAAGAGTTATCAGATACACCATTAGATCAATATGCTAAAGCTTTTGAACAGAGAAAACACTAGTGTTTGTTTACATACTAAAAGTAGACCATGCTCTTGAGAATTTCTTTGTTCAACAGCAAAAATGAGAAAAATTAAGGATGTTGATCCTAGGGACAAGAGAAGTTAGTGCTGCAGCTTTAAATCCTTATACATAAATATGTAACATCTTCTCTGTCTCTCATTCACATGGCTACCCTACCACGTTTGGCTATAAAAGCTATAAATACAAATTAGGAAGCCTGCAACCTAAGCACGCATAACCAAGATTGTGTGGTAAAGTGACCGATTTTCATCAGAATAAAGTCCTATTTTAAACAAAACATATTTCCAGATGGATTTTTGTTCTCCGCCCCCCCCCCTTCAAAAATAAGAGGTCAGGGTTCAAATTGTGACAACATAAATTGGGATACTTGAAAAGCATTTGGAGATGGAGTGGGCATGGCTTACCTCTTGGAGATCATTTGTTCCCATTCTCATTTTAAAATCTCCCACAGCACAAAGGCATAAAAATGAGCCCTGAGCTTTCCATTGATATTACTGCATCATCATAATTCCACATGAAATCTGCTTAAGTTCAGGGGATTCAGAAATTATGCATCTTTGATGTATTAGGGCCAATCAAAAAGTTATAAAATTGGTTTGTAGGATACCTCTTCAGCTAGAAGTCATATTAGAAAAAAATAGAGGTGAAGGACTTGTGGCACAACAATGAAGGTTCCTGTGGTTTCACATAATTAAAAGTAAATGTTTCAGTCACATGGTTCAATGAAGATGCCGTCCAGTTGCCTGGTAATGTCACTCCCCCCCCTCTCTCTTTCTCTCTTTTTCTCACCAGGTGTGAGAATGTCCTTGGTTCCGAGGAGAAAGTACCGTATTTTTCACACTATAAGATGCACTCCCCGCCAATAAAAAAGGGGGTGGAAATGTCTGTGCATCTTATAGAGTGAACATTGCAAGGGGGGTGTATGTGTGCCACTGCCAGGGAACCCGGAGCCTTCGCTGCTTAGCAGCTGATTGGTGGTTGGATCGGTCTTCCAGAATACTGACCAGCTGTTCTAGGCAGCGGGGATTGCCACTGCCATTGCCTTTCACCACCTTTTTGCCACAACCCATTTGCCACCACCCGTTCACCACCTGCCCGTTTGCTGCTGCCCATTCACCACCGATTGTTGCTGCCTGTTTGCTGCCCCTTTGCCACTACCCATTTGCCACCACCCATTTGCTGTCATCTGATTACCATGGCCCGTTCACCATCATCTGATCACTGCGGCCCATTTGCCACCAATATTTCCTCTTGTAAAGGTAATGTATGTCTTATAGTCTGGAGGGTGAAGAGTTTCACAGAGTGAAAAATACAGTATTTTGTTTTGGCAACAAACCCCAGTTAACTGTATCCCCCCCCTCTCCATCCTTTAGCTCCAGTGTGGCAACACTGAAGAGTCAAAATGGCTTCAGTCAGGTCAGCTTCAGGGTTGACATCTATTCCAGGGCCACTGGAACAACTACCGTGTTTCTCCAACAATATGGCCTCCCCCAATAGGAAGTCCCAGCATGTTTTATAGGCATAAAATCAAATTAAGCCCCTCCCCCCAAATTAAGGCCTATATTAAACATGCGAAATGGGGGGAAATGGGGGGGGGGGCTTGCTGTTAGGAAGTACTTTTGTTGCATACCCAGATATGGTGCTGCCTGTGTTGACTTCAGCATTGGTGGGGCACTTTGTATCGGGAGATCTTCCCCCACCATTGCTTTCCCTTCTCCCCATGCTGCCATGGCATTTAGAGCAATGCCATGGCATTTAGTGCAGCCATGTGCGGCCAGTCAGGGCTCCTCTCTGCAACCGGAATCCAGCGGAGACACTCGACTTCAGGTGCTCCTGTTGCCGCCTTCCCTTTGCCTTCGAAGGCAAAGCCAATTCTTTTAAAAACAATGCCCTACTACTGGTATGACAAAGCCTCCCCTGCCCGAGAGGGCAGCCCAACACCATGTTGGGAAGCAAATCTCCCAGGGCCGCAGCGCAGGATCAGCTCACCCTGGGAGAAGTGCCCAGCTGCCATCCCTGCCTGGCACTGGGCAGAGTGTAAAGAGCTTCGCCTGGGGCACCCAGTTCAGCTGACAGGTGGGCCCTCCTGCCCGGCAGCAGAGCTGTCACCAAGGCAGCGAGCGCCTCCCCACTGGACCCTTTGCTCATTCTGCCAGTACTGCACCAAAGCTGTGAAGGCTGGACAGAGCTGGGAAAGTGAGCCACAGGTGCTTGCCCACCTGCCAAGCAAAAGAGCCAGGCCAACCTGAGCTTGGCTTCCTTCCCAAGTCCCTCCAGCCCAAACCCAAAGGGGCCACCAGGAGAGGCTGCCCGAGGCAGTGATAGCACCCACCCATCCGTGGACAGGGAGGTGAGGTGACGGCAGCGCTGCTTCCCTGGCCAGTGGATCTGGTGGAGAGAGCCTGAAGTCACCATCCTTTCCACCCCTCGCCCAGCCCGTCCCCATCTCCACGCATCTTGAAATGCACCGGCAGCTCCAAATGCTACAGTGGCATGGGCATCGGGCAGAGGCGCTCACTCGGGGCTAAGCTCAGAGGAGGATGAGGCACAGGTTGGCGCCTTGCCTCCCTGTCCATGGATGGGTGGGCACTATCACTGCCTCAGGTGGCCTCTCCTGGTGGCCCCTTCTGGTTCAGGCTGGAGGGACTTGGGAAGGAAGCCAAGCTCAAGTCGGCCTGGCTCTTTTGCTTGGCAGGTGGGTGCGCATCCACAGCTCACTTTCCTGGCTCTGCCCAGCCCACAGAGCTCTGGCATGGATGAGCGGAGTTCTCTGGTGGGATGAGTGGAGGGCCCGGCAGGGAGGCGCTTACTGCCTTGGTGAGAGCTCCACTGCCGGGGAGGAGGGCCCGCCTGTCAGCTGTGCTGGACGCCCCAGGCGAAGGTCTTTGTGCTCTGCCCAGTGCCAGGCACGGATGGTGGCTGGGTGCTTCTCCTGGGGTGGACCGATCCTGTGCTGCAGCCCCAGAAGATTTTCCTCCCCACATGGGGTTGGGCTGCCCTCTCGGGCAGGGGAGGCTTTGTCATACCAGTAGTAGGGTATCATTTTTAAAAGAATTGGCTTTGCCTTCGAAGGTGAAGGGAAGGTGGAGACAGGAGTGCCTGAAGTCGAGTGTCTCCGCCAGGCTCCAGTTGCAGGGAGGAGCCCTGACTGGCCACATGTGGCTGTGCCAAATGCCGTGGTGTTGCTCTAAATGCCACAGCAGCATGGGGAGAAGGGAAAGCAATGGTGGGGGAAGGTCTCCCGATACGAAGTGTCCCACCAATACTGAGGTCAACATCCAAGCCGTCACCGCCCACCCACCCAAGGATGCAAGGGGGGAAATTAAGTCACCCCTGAAAAGACGGCCTAGCCATTTTTGGGCGGGGGGGGTCAAAAAAAAAATAAGGCCCAGCCTTATTTTGTGAGAAACACGGTATTTTATTTTCTTGTATTATGCTTTCTTTTTTCCCAACTGTTTTGGAAGTAGAACGTTATACAACAATCTGTTTAGTATCTTAATGTGAGCTTCTTTAGCACAATCGTATCTGGCAAGATTAGGAACCTCTCATACTGTTACAGAACAATTGATGTTTGAATATAATGTAATTATATTATGTTTAACATTCAGAATTGAAAAGGGTTTTTTGTGGATAAGATATTTGAAAACTATGCTATTACTCTACTTCGGGCATATTTTGATCTTGTTTCTACATATTTAATTTGATATTATTCTAAAATGTGCTAGGTTTATTGACTTTAAAACTTAGAATGATAGATTTAGGAAGGATAGATTTAAGCCACCAAATTACACTTTTTGTTCGGTGTATCCCAAATAGAGGATTTTCAACATGTGACTGTCTAGCCTTTGTTTGGACACATTGAGCGACAGAAAGTCCTTCACCTCCCTTGGTTACATGGAGATTATTAGATTGAGATTTAGGGAATGCAGCAAGAATAATCCATAGTATAAAACAAATGGAGTGGATGGGGTGACATTTTTAACTTGTTTTCTGTCATTTGGAAGAATAGGAACCACATGTAAGCCTTAAATCCTTGCAGAGGCTTCAAGTATTCATATGCCTCTTAAATTCTTAAATCCCCAAAATAGAGATAGAAACTTTGGGGTGTGCAAATAGGGTGACAGGAACAGGATAAATCTGTTTACTGATATGCAGTTTCATCTACCCATTGAATTTTTTACCTTTAGAAGCTGCTATATTAAAGAGAAGTCTTTGACCCACATACTCTGCTTCAGTAATCTATTTTGTTGATGAAATATTCAATACCTGCATGAATATATTCCAAGTGTGAATTGGTAATTAAAAATCATACAATGAGCCTCATAAAGGTCTTCACAAATTACTATTAAATTTGAAGTAATAGAAGGAGGAACAAAATGCTTCTATGAGGGTCAGATATGGTCAGTCGTTGACCTACAAAAGTTTCCAGCTGGCTCAAAAGGAACTTCATAGGGCTGTAGACAATGTTCTAGCAACAACTATATTAATGAGAGTTGTTGCTGTTTTAATGGTTTATAGATTGTAATTTGGAGGGAGGATTATATTAATTTGGTACAGCTAAGCAGTATGTGGAATCCCTAGTAGAAAAGTCTCAGATTTAATGGAGATAAGGGAAAGGCAATAATCCATTAATTCAATGGCTTATCTTGGATTGCTTGAGCGGGGTTTTCATTGGACCTGGTTTAATTCCATGTATCATTGTTAAGCAGAATTGACTTTGATATTTGTATTGTTTAATTACTTGTACAGGTTTGCAAAATATAAGTTATTTCATTTTAAAAAAATAACTTGTCATTTTTTTAATATCAAAGGTAGAGGATTGCTGGATGCTATGGTGTGAGATTTCTTAGCACCACCATACCATTATATTTTACACTGGACCACAGCCTGCAAAGCAAGATGTAATAAATTGTCATTCTCTAAGGTGCTACTTTTTGGATTTTTGCTCCTATGTTAAATTTCATTAAGAGGTATTCTGATTGTCATGCCTGACCCTGAGATTTATCTACTTCTATTTTGCTATTCAAAGCAGGGGTTTTTTTTTTTACTGTTTGCAAAGTTGGATTGAACAAACATTGACTGATGCATATAGAAACCACATACCTGCTGTGCTTCAATGTTATATTTTAATTGGACTGTTGTATAGCTTAGGGAATGAGCCACAAGAGAGTAGCCAATTACTCTGTATATCTGTCTGAAAGCCTTTCCATTATAAAATGCTGATTGAGATTATATAGCTCTATATTGTGCTGTGTTATTGATTTCTGTACACTCTCTCCTGCACACGTGAACAGTCTTGTTAATTGACAATTACCTTTTTCCTGTGCTTGAGAAAACTGACATGACCATGCTAAGGTGGTAAATTTAATTTGAACTAGGCATCTTCACATCTGTTTAATCTTTAACAAGTTCCATTAGATTTCCTGCTTTTAATTTGACTTGGTCCATATAGATATAAAAGAGTTGACAGTTATGACAGGGGTGTCAAGCTTGATTTCATTAAGAGCCACATCAGGATTGTATTTGACCTCAGGGGTTGAAGTGGGCATGGCCAGGGTGGGCATGGCCAACTTGACGTCACTCGTGTCAGTAGCGCCTCTGGCGGCCTGTGTACTCTGTCAGAAAAAACAGGCTCCTGAGCTCCATTTTTGGCTGCAATGGCTTCCTGCAACTCACTGTTTCCAGGGCAGCCTCATGGGCCAGATCTAAGTACCCCATGGGCAGGATCTGGCCCTCAGGCCTTCAGTTTGACACCCCTGAGTTATGGGAAAGCAAAGATTTAGACAAAAATATTTGACTATATTTATTTGTAAGATTTCTGCCCCTTTTCTAATGTCTAGGGATTGAGATCATTAGCTCCACAATTAGATTTAGAGTGGAATTAGGTTTCAAATCTGTTAGGTGCTTCCAATATTTTTGCCAGTTTTATAGCAAAACCATTTTTTAAGAAAGAGGTATATTGTCCTGCACTAGAAAATACTAAGGAATTAATTTTAAAGTCAAAATTTGATCCAGAAGTTATGACTGGTGAGTGAAAGCTCTCAGACTATGAAGAGTCAGAATTTATTAGTCTGAAGACCTTGATGACTCCTGAACTACTATTAGTATACAAGAGTTTGGAAACTAGGCATATATCACAGGAATCCAGAGCTGAAAATGAAATTTTGCAAGACAAAATAATGTTATCTGAAAGCTAGAATAACTGCTAATATTAGAGCTCAGATTTGTTGATTAAATCTTTATGAACAGACATCTTACCATTATTCATTCTCTTCTGGGATTAGAAGAATCAGGGAAGAGACTGCTATGGAGTCTGAAGTACCTAAAGAATGTAACTAAACTTGATTGGGATAGCAACAGCAATATCACTTAGACTTATATACTGCTTTATAGTGCTTTGCAGCCCTCTCTAAGCAGTTTACAGAGGGAGCATATTGCCCCCAACAATCTGGGTCCTCATTTTACCAACCTCGGAAGGATGGAAGGCTGATCAACCTTAAAGCCAGTGAGATTCTAACTGATGGAAGCCGGCAGTCAGCAGAAGTAGCCTGCAGTGCTGTATTCTAACCACTGTACCACCATGGATCTCTATCATCAGAAAATATAAAAAATATTATAATACTCAATTGACTACAAAGTCTTTTTCTTTCCATCAGTTTTCTATTCTTCTATCCTAAGTAAACCAAAAGACCCAGCAGCCCCAGAAGAAAATGTCAGGAAGCATCCACAACATGCAGTGTAAGTACTGCAAGAAACTCCAAGGCCACTCGCCTCGACAATGAGAGGGCAAACCACTGGAATGTAAAATTAGAGCAAACCTCACTCCCTACTAGCCCACATGATGTTACCTAGTTTGATAATGAAATGTCTGCAAGAAAATAACTAAGCTCAGAGACATCAAGGATCTAGTAGTTCAACCCAGAACTATAAACATTCTCTTCTGTCATGTTTTGTTTTTCTCCAGGAAGTATCTTGTATTTCATTGCATGCTAGCACATTTGAACACAGTTTGAATGGAGAATCTGTAAACATTTTAGAGCCTGCAAATCCTTTGCATTTTTGGCTATTAGTGTAATGTCTTCAACTTAATACAGCTTATTGATGTTTCTTACACCAATTTTAAAACCATGCTCATCTTCCAATCTAATCTTCCTTAAATATAGTCAGCATAAAGATTCAATAAATAAGGGGAGAGTGGACTTCCGGTTTGAGCTTCTTCAGCAACAGACCGAAACCTCGTCTCTGTGAGGCTTCAATCCATGCTCGCTGCTGGAGCGCCTCAAGCTGGCTGGTTTTGGGGCTAAGCCACCCCGTAGAGGTGGTGAAGAGGGGGCAGACTGCCAGCAGGGTTGAGGAGAGCCGCATCTCTCCTCCCCAGCTGGCCATTACTCCCTTTCCCGAAGGCGGTTGCAGCGGTGGTCAGAAATGGCCACCACAAAGAAGAACACAACTGGAAAAGAATGTGCAGGAGGAAGATAAGAAGAGAAAGTTTTGATTACCGGGTCAAACAGCAAAAGCAACAAATAAGGTACCCTGGAATTGAAACTGTTAAAAAACAATAACATTGTTCCCTAAGAAGATTTTTAAGCTGCGAAGGAGAGAGAAAAGGGAAAAGATTTGGTTTTCTCCTTTTCCTATACTGACAGCTAAGAGAGTTAAGCAAGAAATTGGAAAAAAATCCAAAGTGGATTTTCAATAGGCATTTAATGCTGAAAATAAAAAGTCAAAGAGATAATAAAGATTTCTGGATAATTAAAAGCTTTTGAAAACAGGAAAGGAGAGAGGAAGAATAAAAGGGCAGGATCTGGAAGGGAGGAGACTGCCTGGAATTAAAAAAGAACTTACAGCAAAATCTCAACAAGACTTCCAAAAGATACATTCTATCTGAAATATCACAACAAAAACCCCAGGAAGAGAAAGTCAAAAAAGAAATAAGATATAACTCGGGACTATCTGGATTACTTGATGATTTCTGGATTCTTGGTTATTGTTTTGAATTACTAAAATCAATCGGGTGGTTGTTTAAAACTTTTTAAAATGGCTCCACTTTTAAAAGAACTGAAAATGGAACTTAAAAAGTACAAAGAAGAGGCACAAGAAGGGAGAGGTTCTTTTGGCTTTGTATTTCAGTTTTTAGAAATGGAGATTTGGAATTATGAGAAACAACAAGAAATGCCTTCAGAACAAGAAGATTGCAACAAAGAAGAAGCCATCTTTAATGAACAAGTAATCTTAGATGGGGGGAAAAATGAAAGGGGAGAAAGAGAGTGGAAAGTTTAAGATTGGGAAAAACAACTCAAAAAAAAAAGTAAGTGAAAAATAAGTATAAAATCAGAAAGCAACAGAAGAGGGAAATGCAGAAGAGAGAATTAGAACTAGAGAGACAAGGGGATAAAAGGGGAGGGAGAAGATGAGAGGGAAGAAAGAAAGGAAAAGAAGTTATAAAGGACAGAAGCAAAATATAGAGCAACAGGGTCTATTTAGAGATAATGGGTGAAAACTTAATGGAAAAAGGGATTCTGCAAAGGTACATAAGATAGTATGGTTATATTAGAAGCAGAAATAATTTTAGAAAACATATGAAACGATGTATGATTAAAATGTCTGATAAAATAGCTATCGTAATTCAGTGGAATACTTGTCAATAAATAAATGTAACAAAAGGTATATTTAATGATTTATAAAACATATGTGAAGAGAAATAAGGGAAAAATTAATTATGGAGATTATATGTGTTTTTAAGGAAGTATGATATTTAATTGAAAAGAAGTGTTAAATGATAGAACTGAACTGGAATGGAATGAGGGTTTATAATTACATATATTTACAATCTTTCTTTCTTTTTAAAGAATATAGCGTGTATTATAAGAATGTGTCAAGCAGAATTCGATTGGAAGTTATGTATTATGTATTATATTGAAGGCCATAAACTTAAGATATATATTGAAGTTTAAATAAGAGTTGAATGGATGTAATTAAAAGATATAAAGGTGTCATACTCCAATTAGTAACTACAGGAGAAAATTTCTTTAATGAGAAAAGATAATATGAAATTGAAACAGAACAGACAAAAGTATAAATACAATGATTTGAATTGAGATGAGATAATCAAAATAAAATTGAGAAAATTAAAAGAGGGGAAAAACTATATAGAAAATGTAAAATAGTATAAGATATGGAATAGAATACAAAAAGGAGCATGAAATTGAGTTTTGTGTCTGTATAAAGAAGTTCAACCCGGGACCATGGTATTTTCAAAAAAGATGTTTTACTTGTATTTTGTGTGTGAAAACCCAAATAAAACTTTAATAAATAAATAAATAAATAAATGGAGAGTATACAGTTTTGTCTCACTCTTTGCCAACCTGAAGCTATCTATACTGTGGTTTCCTGACCTGTATATAAATTTCAAGTGAGAACAATAAGGTGTTGTGGAATTTCCATTTTTCTAAGCACATTCCACAACTTGACATGATCAACACAATCAAAGGACTTTCTATAGACAATGAAGTACATATTGACTTCTTTTTGGTATTCTTTGTCTTTCACAATTCCTTGCTAGCTACAAAAGTAACACCATTCCAACTTTGTTGGAATTTTCATATCTGAGTAATAAACAGTATAAGCTTACATTTGAAAATGTTCAATTCCACACCATCACAATTCACCGATGTCTAAGATGCCAATTTGTAATTTGTTCATTTTATCAAGAAGACTTTTGGAGGACATCAAATAGAAAAATTCAGATTAGGTACAAGGAAACTTAATTATACATCACAAGGGCTGCAGAATTGGAAAGTGAGGTGAATGTGGGAAACAATGATACAAATTTTTGGATAACATATTTCTGATATTTATTATATTGTTATTAAACACACTAATATGGCATCTAACTCACAGGCAGTGATACTGGTGGCTTGCTAATAGGAAATTGAATTTCTGCCAGACATAGACATTTTTCTTAATTATGAACAGTGATTGAGTTTTATTTTTTAATTATTGTATATTTTAATTACATTGTTAATTAAATGTAACTACATGTTTCCTTCATTTTAATTCTTAATAATCAAATGCAACAGGAAGACTCGAGATACACTAATAACCAAATTAAGCCAAAAGTCTAAAATACTTCCAGACAGATAATAGCCTACTCTTCAAAGAGTTTTTAGATGAAGAAAATTTCTCAGTTTCAGTTTCTTTGAGAAAGTAGCCGGCACTCCTGACTGTTCCATAAAACACTATTTAAACTGTAATATGGAATCCACATAGAGTATAGACAATAATCTGTTGTTCCACTTGAAAAATATGATATTTACAAATGTTCTGGTTTCTTTGACTGAAAATATTGTTATTTCTTCCTTTTAAAGAACAAATATTGTACATTATTGGAAGTATTTCTCCTGAGTGAGCTATCAAATTAAGAAATGTTAGGAAATATCTGAAGTATCTGATTTGAAAAAAATCATAATCTTTGATCTCCCCCACAAAAAAATAACCATAGTTGATTTGGAGGAATAATATCCTTCTCCCTTTAGAAATTTGAGAAATAAAAAAAATAAAAAAAAGATATAGGATAAGGATAGGACTTAAGTGAAAGCAAATGTAAATTAAGGAACAATGCTTTTTTTTCATCTAAAGCCATGATTTGTAGGATACCCATTTCCTAGGTTTAGGACAAACAATTTTAAATCCAAAGAAAAAACTAGAAAACATCCAGAATAAAAACTACATTATATCAGGGAGATTATTGCTTTTTAGCTAAAAAACTTTCAGCACTGGCTATATTCCAAGAAAAGCATTCCAAGTTATATTAACTTTTGTACCCAATGGGATTTCCAGCGTTGGCATTTGAAATTTGGTGTATCTGTCATTTGCAATTATTGTCACATGTTGAACTGATGTGTGGCCTGAGGCCTTCAACTGCTGGATTTGTCTGGAGTATGAAGATTCTCATTACTGCAAACTGAATTTGCTGGGTGAAGTGTAGAAAGTTTGACAACAAACTGGGTATGAACTTCTGTAAATCAGTGTCATCGAGTGCTTAATGGCTGCCTCCCAGCTGTTCCTCACATTCAGTCATGCACTTGAGCACTGCCAGGGAAGGATGGTTTCAGGTTTCATTTTATCCTTTCCTCTTTTTTTTCTATAAGATTTAAATATCAATTGCAGAAGATCTATAAGACGGAGACCTGTTGGCAAAACTAAATGTTTTGCTGCAAAATTGTATCATTTCATTCTGCATTCTCTATGTAATTTTAGTTCTAGAGGAACACCTTCTCCCCTGCAGATGGAAGAGTGTCCACACGTACAAACGTACATGTGTTCTCATGCATTAAGGACATATAAATGATGGCCTGAAATGAAACTTTTTATAAGGATTCTGTTGGAAATACTTGCTCATCCCCTGAGAATATAAATAGTTGAGAACCTATCATCCTATTTCTTAAGACAATAGGACCCTCAGTAGCCTAGTTCCTCCATTAATGGGATTTGGTATAACATTATCCATTCAGCATACCATATAGTATACATTTCTTATAAGATAAGGTTGTTGGCATGAGAATGAAAAGACCTATTGAGAAATAATAATGTATGCATGTGGTATTAGGAAAAAGAACATTATCAGACAGCTGGATGGATATAAGACTGAAGAAGTCTGAAGTTCAGAAGGTTGCAGTAATTTAATTACAAAGCTTTGTACTCACTTGATGCCTTTTCAGAATAATGAAATACTTTTGCCACTCTGTCCTAAAGAGTTTAATTCTTATACTAATGCACAAACCTGTAAAATGCTTTCTGCAATTACAAATGGTGAACTTTTACTAAATCCAAAAAAAGGACCAGAAATGACCGAAGGGAAAGGAGCATTAAATTTTCATTGAAATGATTTTTTTTTTTAAAAAAAGATGGAATAACTATATGACCTACAAAAGATTTCCTTTAAACTTGGGTTGCCCTACTTCTAAATGTTTTAATCCTGAAGC
This sequence comes from Pseudonaja textilis, assembly GCF_900518735.1. The sequence continues at coordinate 19,670,783 of NW_020769309.1, forward strand.
ATCTTGCATCAACAACAGTTAGATATTAGGTTAAATGGACCATGAATCTGAGCTGGTATGACTTTAGTCTATTCTGTATATGAATGTAGCATTACATATTCATAAATAGTAGCTCATGCTGTTTTTAATTCTCATTATTTCCTTCAGTCTGCTTTGATAGATTATATGGTGGGCTTGAATCTTCCCTCAAGCTCTAGTGAAATAAAATGTTAATGTATCAACTTTACAGATTGTGATTCTAACTCAGTAAGAGTTTTATGAAAACATGCTGTATTTGTAATGATGTCTTCATTTCCATGGATGAGATTCTTGGACATAAGGTCTTCCAAGATAATTTACAATCCTGTCCAGGAACCATTTCCTCTGTATCTGAAATGATTACTATTTAGCATCTTTCTGAACTAAAAAAAATGAAGAGAAAGCAGACCATCCCACCATCTTGGTTTTAGTCTAGTGATAGGAGTTGAGATGTGGAAAGGTGAAGTTACCTTCCCACAGTGACTTTGCTCTGCTACCTGAATTGAACTTTTCATAATAAGTCACAAACTACTAGGACTTTTCTCTTTGTCTTTTTCAGGTCTGAATCTCTCTAGGGAATCATTTCTTCTTCCCATGGAAGCTCACATCCTGTTACTACCATATAGGACTGGAAACTACTTCTGAGTTCCAGTGGTACAGAATATATTTTACAGCTCTTCCTTCTGATTATTGTGGTCACTTTGGGATTACTTCTTTTTTTTATTTTCATCCTTATAATCTGATAATTCCTTATCCTCTCTCATCAGTTGACGTGTCACCATCAGATCTTTGTGTTTTTTCTTCAAGGTATGATGAAAGCTTGCAATTGCTCCAAGGGTATGTTAGATTATTTTCAGCCCCTAGATTAAATATTCCACAAGCAGCATAATTCATAACTGAAGATTCCCATCCTGCAATCTCTAATTGTATATATTTTTAGATAATATGAACTGAAGGCTTTTATTTCTTCCTTTTCCTTTTCCTTCCAGGTTAACCAAGTATATATTATTCTCTTAGAGGGGAAATTTGCTAGGAACTGTACCTTGGATTCCATTGCCAAATTCTACTGCTAAACTGCATGCCCCTACAAAAATACAATTATAAGCATGACTATGTTTTCATTTGTACACTAACAGCTGCATGTCCATATGAATACACATGTGGCAATGTACTAGGCCAGCACTACCATTTACACATATTTATTTGAGAGATTTAAACCTGCCTTTTAAACAATACTCAGGGCAGCTGCAGAGTAGATAACTAACAATAGTTTAAAACCTATAACAAAGATAATTTATATTAAAATTAACAATCACAAATATTAAAATGAAACAATATTAAAAATGTATTTACAGGAGCGAGCATTTCCTCTGGGAAAGTCAAACTCAAATGGCTTTCTGAAAGATTAATATAGTAAAAACGACCTGAATTTTCAGGAACTACTGTAATTTTCACTCCATGATGCACTCCCCCCCAAGAGGATGGAAATGTCTGTGCATCGATGCCGGTCCTTTGGTGAATAGCAATCGGGATGCACTATACAGTAGAATTCAGTTGTTCAACTCTAGCAGTTGCTTCTGCTGCTTCATCTCCAAGAGTGCTTTTTGGTAAGTCAAGGAACACTGATCTGCAGTTAGAGGCCACCTGGAGACCACTTTTCCCAAGCCCACGGCATCTTCACATTCCAGAAGTCAACAAGCACCATAGAAAAATTGCCTGTCACGTTTCTGGGGAAATCCTCAATTATCTGCTGGAAACCAATTAGATCCATTAAGTGTTTCAGGCAGACCATGTTAATCAGTCACCCATTCTTGCATGGTGGGAGAGTTCTCACTCAGTGAAAAACAAAATAAGAGCAAAATTGACCATTGTAAAAGCAGAGAAAGATAGATATAAGCCATCTCTTTCAAAAGGGGCAAGAAATTCATTGCATATGAGGGTTGATTTTTACATATATAGAGGATATGCGATATATAAGCACACACATAATATGATATGGCCATAATGTGATTATGGCTAATCAATAAAAGGCTGCTGCTGTTGTTATACCCACACATACATATGAACATAGACACTTTTTGTCTCGGGCTCTTGGATTTCTATTGACATTGTCTAAGTTGTTCATTCCTACCTGCCAGGTGAATTCTGATGTTTAATTCCAACAACTGCTGAATGAGTTCAAGTTGTTACTCACAATACAAAAACTGTGAGTTGGGCATCTAGTAAAAGCAAGTTTCATGTCTTTACCTCCCAAGCCTTGGAGATGTGGCTCCTAAAGCACCTGAAACCCTGAGATCTAACCAGATCTCAGATAAGAGATTTCTCTCATTGGTCTCAGATCTGCTTCCTCTTCTTTGGCTAAGCTGTGAAAAAAATATTATAGATAAAATTAACATTAATAAATAAAACCCTGAAACCAAGAGGCCAAGTCATATGGTTTAGGGAAAGCTCAAAGTGAGTATTGGCACAAAACGGCTGATTCCCCTTTTCCTTTAACAGTCAGCTAAAGGTCTCCCATCTATATCATTTTTTGTCTGACACTACTTGTGGTGCAGTGGTTAGAAGGGAGTATTGCAGGCTAACTCTGCCCACAGCCTGGAGTTTGATCTGACTGGCTCAAGGTTGAGTCAGCCTTCCATCCTTCCGAGGTTGGTAAAATGAGGACCCAGTTTATTGGATGCCAGTTTGCTAACATTGCAAACTGCCCACAGACTGCTGTAAATCACTAGGGGGCAATATATAAGCTTTAGTGCTATTGCTATATCTATATTATATCTGTATCTATAACTGTATCTGTACCAGTATCTATCTTCTTCCTTTAACTCACATTCTTCTTTTAACAGCCCCTCTCCCCCCCAAAAACCTTAAAAATCCACCCTCTTTTTACTCTCTATTCTAGGGAACATCTTTCCTCAGTCATACTGTGGCTGTTATCTGGCAGTGATCTTATCACCTGTCCATAAATCCACACTGGATGCTCCTTGGGCTAAAAGTAGTGAGTCAAAGCAACAAAAATTTCCAGCTTGGCTTCTTTGGGACAGTAATAGTAATCTGCTCAGGTGGTACTTTTGGCAGTGGAAGCAACCATGATTTTGGAGCAACAGAGCAGCACCAGGAAGATTCAAAAGGAAATGAAGCTAAGGTCATTTCTCCATAATGCAATAATAAAAGCAATGAAGGACCAAGTCTCCCTTTCCTCTTTGCCCCAATTAGCCATAATACATCATGCAACACTCCAGTGTTATGTAAACAGGACTAAATCCTAAATTTTTAGATATCTTATGGATTTTTCCTGGAGGCTTGTGTGGAGCAAAATGGAAAGCTTTAGTGAAAATAAAGAGATACATTTCCCACATTTCTATTGAAAGGTGAAGCACAAATAAATTATTTGAGATGTAGTTGGAATATATCTGTGGTACTGATGCCGAAATCAATGGAAACACATTTTGTTTTCCACTATCACGCACAGTGTGAAGATGGAGAAAGATAAATTCCGCATTTGGTTTCCACTTCCCCTCAGCTATTATCTTATTCTCTGATGATATCACTCATTTTGCTAATAGATTTGAAACATTAAAAGCAATTACAAAGCTTGAATAAAGATGAAATACTAGATATGCCTTTGGTGCATTAAAGATGATCACCAAGAGGCAGGACTTTCCATAGACGATTAATAACAGGGTTGGGATGGAGAAGAGAGACTCCACAAACTTTCCACAATTATCTCTGTATTGGGTAATGAAGCAGAAACTTACACAGCCATGAACTAATTTGCTATAGTTTCTCTTGAGGCATGCTATCCAGATGGAGGAAGGTAGAAAAACTGCATAATCTTTAAATGAAAACTGAAACTGCAACAATTATCCTCATTTATGTTATTACTCCTTCTTTCTATTTTTTATTATTAGATTGGAGTCATCAGTTTTGTATGTAATTTTCTGTAGTTGCTTCTTTCATTATTTTTTAATATATCGAGCATGCACATACTAAAACAATAAACTGCATATATATTTGCAAAATATGCTGTTCATATGCTGTAGCAATTTAACAGCTGCACTTGCTAAAAATAGCTCTTTGGACCTATGGAAATGAGTGAAATATGTTTACGCTGAGTTGTATTTGTGCATTTCATAATTTTACTACAAAATGATTCTGCTGAAAGCGTTTTGTGCTTTCTTGAGGGCCCTGCTATTTTCATTAATAATGTCACAAATGTAAGCTACAGTTGATTATTCCTGCATTAATATTTTAAAGAGTGCTGTAAGAGAGATGAATGCAGCTTGTTATGTGTGAGATTAAAGCAAATACTTTTGCCAAATTTCACCTGGTTCTTTTCTACAATGTGCAAGAGCAAGAATTAATGAGATAAACATTTGAAACACATGACTCAAATGTCATTTGTAAATGACACAAACATTTGAGCAAAGTTCAGTGCTTTGCATTAAAAGTTGGAATGATACTCATCTTTGTACACTACATAGTTTATGGAAACTATGGTAATCCATCCTTCAAATTTTGGTTGAAATTGCTGATTATCATAAAACAAGTAAATAGGTATGAAGTAAGTGTATGAGGGTGTTGTCCTAAGAAAAAATATTATATTAAAAAAAGACAAACAGTATAAAATGTGTTAATTAAAAAGTGTCATAGATACAAATCTAAATTACTTGAGTTTTTTGTATATGCTCAGGTAAAATATTTCATGAAACATCCAGCAACATACATGATTTTTCTTTTAAAGGTCCTTATTTCCAGTTATGTTTTTGTTTTATCCCAAATGCTCTGAGAATTGCAGATAATTCTAGGAGTAGGAGCAATGTTTTCTAGCTTTGTGCTGAGTCTTTGCAGAAAAGAAGTATTTCTCTGTAAATATCTTTTCCTTCTTTTGAGCAGTTTCTGTCAAGAGATTGTATAAAGTGCTGAAAATGTTTTTCTCTTTGTGCTTTCTCAGGTTATTTGTATTATCCAGAGAAATTGGGAGAGAGATCATAGTTAAAGAGAATTTGCTGATGATTGATACTCAGCTACCAGGCCTAAAGGCACCATCTTTGTGAAAATAATGATAATGCAACTAATTCTGCTATAATATTGACATTCATGCCAAGAGCATATATGTATCTCATAATGCTTTGCATGCATCTATTCTAGTATAGAAATCAGATCATTGCAAAACACGGGGTGCTAGAAAAAGCTTTCTTGAATATTAGGATGCTGAACTTTTTTGCTTCTGTCCTTTATTCAACCAGCATTTGATGGAAGAGTAACATTAGTTTTATCAGCTTTTCTGCTAATATTTGATAAGTTTTATTTGTTTATTATTTCATTTGCCCTATAAACTAATGTGTGCTTGAAACTACTATAGCAATCTTTACTTCAACTCAAGTTGTAAATTTTGCTCTACATGGTATGCTATGCATACCAGCTATAGCTCTAGAAAGTGTAGTAAATAAGAACATTGTGGTTCTTTTGCAATAGTCACAGGGAACCAATTTTTCAGAAAGACTAGATAGAATGATATCATGAGCATTTGTGATTTCTTAGACTGGAGAATGTTTAGAAATAGATATTCATTTTACACTTCAAATAAAGTCAGTACAAATAATCTATGTCAAGATGTTACATCAAGCAATAATTGTAAGAAAGCCTAGTTTAAACATAGAATAATAGGTCTGGAAGGGATTTTGGAGGTCTTCTCATCCAGCCCTCTGCTCAAGCAGGAGACCAAATACCATTATGGGTAAATGGCGGTCCAGTCTCTTCTTGAAAACCCTCAGTAATAGAGCATCCAGAACTTTCAGGGGAAAGCTGTTCTACTGATTGTTTTCACTGTCAGGAAATGTCTCCTTAGTTCTAGGTTGGATTTCTCTTTAATGATCTTTTACCTGTTATTTGTCTTTCCTTTGAGTAGTTTGGACAACTTAGGTCAACTTCTTCTCTGTGACAGTACCCCAAGTACTTGAAGACTGCTATCATATCACCCCTAATCCTTCTCTTTGTTAGACATACCTACTGGAGTTCCCCCAGTCATTCATTGTATAGTTTAGCCTCCAGGTCCCTTATCATATTTGTTGCTCTCTTCTGGACTTTTTCTAGCATTTCAGCATGTTTAGCTTGTAGTATTATTCCTTAAGTACATAATAGCTATATTTTGTGTTGAGAAACAAGTGAGTTCCAATTAGTGATTTACAACATAATTTAGTCATCTAACCAATATGGTTCCAAAACTACAGTAATAAAGTTAAACTTTATGTCCCATCAGGGAAGATGTGAGTTGTTTCCATGAATTCAGACACACATACTCAAGTGGCATATTTCAGTGCTTGAGGAAATATACCAATCAAGTGGCATATTTCCCTAAGCAAACAGAAACCGATGCAACATCTATATTTAATATGACAACTTACAATAAAACTGAATACATAGTATTCCATTACAAATACATGTAAATATTCAAATACATACATGTACCGTGTTTCTCCAACAATACGACCTCCCCCAATAGGAAGACCCAGTATGTTTTCTAGGCATAAAATGAAATTAAGCCCCTCCCCCCAAATTTAGGCCTATTTTAAAACATGCAAAATGGGGGAAGGGTGGGGGGACTTGCCGTTAGGAACGCCCCGCAGGCAGCAATTCCTCGCCACCAGCTGCTTCTAATGGGTGATCATGGCAGAGCATGGAGAGCTCCCTACTTCTGCCAAGCACCTTTGCTGCAGACCCAAGACCTTCAGCGCCCGCTGCTGTTGATTTCCCTTCTGCCCATGCCGCCACCGAGTTTGGAGCTGCCACTTCCACGTTTGGAGCACCACTGCTGTTTGGAGCACCGCTGCCATTTGGAGCTGCTGCTTCTGCTTCTGCATTTGGAACTGCTGCTGCGTTTGGAGCTGCCGCTTCCATGTTTGGAGCGCTGCCGCTGTTTGGAGCACTGCTGCTGTTTGGAGCTTCCACTTCTGCATTTGGAGATGCCGCCGCATTTGGAGATGCCGCTCCCGCATTTGGAACCCCACCACTGTTTGGAGTACTGCTGATGTTTGGAGTTGCCATGTCCGCATTTGGAGCTGCTGCCGTGTTTGGAGTTGCCGCTTCCGCGTTTGGAGCACTGCTGCTGTTTGGAGCACCACCGCCATTTGGAGTGCCACCGCCACTTCAAACACGGTGGCAGCTCCAAACGCAAAAGTGGCAGCTCCAAATGTGGCAGCAGAATGGGCAGAAGGGAAAGCAACAGCGGCGGGTGCCAAAGATCTTAGGACTGCAGCAAAGGTGTTTGGTGGGAGTAGGGAGTTCTCTATGCTTCACCATGATCACCCTTTAAGAGCAGCTGGTGGCGAGGCTGCCCGTGGGGCACTCTAGATGAGGATGCAAGGGGGGGAATTAAGTCACCCCCAAAAAGACGGCCTAGCCGTTTTCTCAGGGCTCAAAAAAATATAAGACCCGGCCTTATTTTATGAGAAACATGGTAGTTGGTTACTTTTTTAAAATAAGAAAATAAAAAATAGGAAAGTTCAAATGTTTGAAAATTCTTTCAGTTAGTAGTTTGCAGCAGCTCCTTTGGCAGGCAAAACATTTTCTGTAGTTAACTAAGAGTCTTTTATTTTTGCGTTTGTATTTTTTTCTAGTCTTTCTTGCTGACCTGTTCTAGCTTGTGAATATTCTTATGTAGTTTGAATCTTCTGTATTTTGACTATTGGTTGTTCTCTCTATATCTGCAGCAGTTTGATCTTATAATACATAAATATGTAGAGGAAAGACTATTATTTCTCTGAAAACAAGTATACCAGAGAAAATAAAATGTAATGGTTTTACACAAATTGAATTGAAATGATTTATTTCATTCTTTTTCAAATGTGCATTTGTACCAAACAATTGTTTTGTATCATGTACAGAGATTTTCATTTCTTTTACAGAATATTGATTCTATGACATGATTTAACAGTTATGCTACTGCCAATTTTAAAAAGTAAATCTATATGATCTTGTGCCTGTCTCTTTTTCTGCTATGCCTAAATGAAAACCTTTACAAAGTTGTGTTCAAGGATTTCTTTAAATTGTAAACAACAGTGAATTCCATGTTGACAAAACCTAACAGGCTTTACTTTATAACTTTGATTTCTGGATAATTAATAAAACAGCAATGTGTTAGGTGCTCTAGTCTTTGTGTCTTCAGGTGCAGCTGAGAACTCTGATCTGTTTAAGGCCCAGATATCTCCTTCAACGAAGTCAGGTTTACATTCAATGCCTTTCCAGCAAAAGGACCCAACTTTGCTATATCATTCTTCTCTAAAAGTTGACTATAAAATTAAAGGAGAAGTTTACCCCTGTGAATGAGTGGAGCTGACCACACTCCAGATCATGAATGCTATCAGATGGCTTCAGCTTCGGCTAATATTTGAAAATGTCCATCAGCAAATTCTAACCAGGATGTTGTCCTGAAATAGTGCATCTTATCCATACTGCAAAGAATCCACTCTCGTGAACTCCACAAGGAACTCAAAAAACATTTAGACAATGGAGAGAAGGATCTCTACATTGACTACCACGCTAATTGTATCAAAAGAAAGTCACACAACCCGCAACTCCACATCCAACCCTACCTCATCCAACTCACCATCACTCAAAACTAGGCACGCATGCCCCAACTACCTCAATTCCAACAACTGGCCTTAAATGCAAACTACTCAATGCAAGAAGCCTTGTGAATAAAATACCTGAATTTCTCCTCTTACTAAATATGGCTAAATTCCACATCATATTTGTCTGTAAAATATGGCTCAATGCATCCCTCCCTGATACCACAGTAAGAGATTATCATGTTTACCAATCAGTTTGTGAAATCTGTAGAGGAGGTGGTGTTGCTATCTTCTATAAAAAGTCCTTACATCTAAAAAACATCCAAGTTACCCAGGAGCTTGCTCTTCCTGAGACCATCATCTGTGAACTGTCCTTAAATATCATATTTCAATTCTTACTATGTTACAGAGCCCCTGATTATGACATCAAACATTTAAACAAGCTATATTCACTACTAACATGGGCAACATTCTGCCTACACACTTTTATCTTTCTTGGTGACTTCAATCTACCTCACATTAACTGGACCCTAAACGAACGTAAAACTGAACCCATACAAGCAACCTTCTACAATGCTGTAACAAACCTGGGACTGCAACAACTAGTAACCAACAATACTAAACTTAACAACTGCCTTGATCTCATCTTCTGCAATAGTTTGAATTCAATTTACAGAATACAAATTAAAGAACCTTTTTCCAACAGTGACCACAGCATGATTGACTTGTGTCTCAGCATAGGTCCACACAAAAATCAACACAACAATGTGATCCCCAATTATAACTTCAAAAAAGGCAACTATGATCTTAGAGACAAAGATCTCTCATCCCTTGATTGGCAATTTCTCTTCACTGGATGCAGTACTGTTGAAGACCATTACAACATATTTTTACTTGAAGTCAAAAGAGTCATCAAACTATATGTGCCAATAACAACTCCAGAAACCAGAAAAACCAGATTATCCATAACAATAAGGAAGCTTCAATCCAAAAAGAGATCACCTTGGCAGAAAAACAAATCTGGTCACGTTGCCAACTTCAAAAGCCGATACAAAAATTTATGCCACCAGATAAAGACTGCACCAATTATCACATTAAATGAGAGGAAAACCTTCTATGCACCAATTCCACCTGTGCTTTCTACAATTTTGTAAACAACAAACTAAAAGACTCAAGGTCCATCCCACCCCTGAAAGGACTTAATGGTAAAGACTGCAACGATGACACCATTAAAGCCAACCTCTTTAACACATTCTTTGGCTTAGTATTTGTAAACAGCTATTGATCATGCCCAGTATTTCCTAGTCAAACCACAGACAACTACAATGATCTAATACATATCGATTTTACAGTAGACAATGTTGAAAAAGCACGACACAATCTAAAACCATCTCTATCTATTGGACCGGATAGAATAGGTGCCTACTTCTTACAAAAGCTATCTACTGCCATAGCTGAACCTCTAAGCATAATCTTCAACAAATCTTGCAAGACCAGCTCCTTGCCAAAACTATGGTCACAAGCCACAGTCATCCCCATCTTCAAAAAGGGAGACCCCAGCCTAGTTGAAAATTACAGACCAATCTCTTTATGCTGCATCACCTGTAAAGTCAATCCATTATTCTCCATTTAGAGAAAAACAACCTACTCTCTAATAAACAATTTGGTTTCAGGAAAAATCTATCCTGCAATTTGCAACTCTTACACTGCAAAAACATATGGGCTACACAACTCCATCAGGGCAAAGCAATAGAAGCAATCTACATAGACTTCTGTAAAGCTTTTGATTCAGTGGTACATGACAAACTATTCCTAAAACTAAAATCTTATGGTATCTCTGGACACCTGCATAACTGGATAGAAGCATTCCTGTCAAACAGACAACAAATGGTCAAAATTGGGAGAGTCCTGTCAAATTCTGTACCTGTCAACAGTGGTGTCCCCAAGGCAGTGTTCTAGGATCAACTCTTTTCATACTCTACATAAATGACCTCTGTGATCATATCAAGAGCAACTGCATTCTCTTCGCTGATGATGTAAAGCTATTCAATACTGCTACCCTTCAAAAAGACCTTGACTATGTATCAGAATGGTCAAACAAATGGCAACTTCAAATCTCAACAAATAAATGCTCTGTTCTACATATTGGCAAAAAATAATAATCAGAAAATAAAATACAGGCTGAATAGTCAAGACCTTGTTGAGGATCCAAACTTTGTCAAGGACCTTGGAGTACTCATCTCAAAAGATCTAAGTGCTAGAGCCCACTGTAACTACATAGCCAAAAAGGCATTAAGAGTTGTTAATCTAATCCTACGTAGCTTCTTCTCTGATAATATCATGCTACTAACTAGAGCATACAAAACATTTGCTAGACCAATATTCGAATACAGCTCATCAGTCTGGAACCCATATCATGTATCTGATATTAACACAATTGAAAAAGTCCAGAAATATTTCACAAGAAGAGTTCTCCGCTCCTCTATTCATGCAGAATACCTTTTGCCACCAGACTCAAAATTCTAGACCTAGAAAACGTAGAACTATGCCGCCTTCAGTCTGTTCTAAGTATAGTATATAAAATCATACATTACAATGTCCTACCTGTCAATGAATACTTCAGCTTCAACCATAACAATACATGAGCAAATAATAGATACAAACTCAAGATTAATCGCACCAAACTTGAGTGCAGGAAATACGACTTCAGCAACAGAGTGGTCAATGTCTGGAATACTCTACCTGACTCTGTGGTTTCTTCCCCAAACCCCAAAAACTTTAACCTTAGACTTTCTACTATTGACCTCACTCCTTTCCTAAGAGTGGATGTGCATAAGTGCACCAACGTGCCTACCGTCCCTGTCCTATTGTTTCTTTTATTTTTCCTATATGTATCCATGTATTCATAACTATGTTTTTACTTATACCTATTATCTTGTAAGCAATTGACAAACCAAATAAAATAAAATAAATCTTCCAGGGATCCACTATGCAGTGACTTAGGAGAGGCCATTCTCCTACTCATGGAATCCCTTCCCTCTTCAAGTTCTAAATTGAGGTACTAGCTTAAGACATATCAGTTCACCAAGACTTTTATTTAAACTGATGCTTGTGGGCCTTTCTGGTTTATTACTGTCCAGTAGTTTAGACTTTAAAAACTAATTTAAGAACTTATAAACAATTTTTAACATTTCCTGTATTTTAATATATGCTGTTAATTTTAAATGAAGTTAAATACTCTGTTTTTTAAAAAAATAGTGGACTAGTTATTTTATAAATAAAACCTTCCTATTGTTCTAATAAGAAAACAATGGTTGCTTTAAAAACTGTTCCTTAATCTAATTTCAAATGGCCTCCATGCAAAATAGCTCCTGCTGGATCTTCATACACACATATGAACACAAAGATCAAAATAAGAAACAAAAATGCCAGGATGCTAATAACATTCTCATTTATCAGTCCATTGGTTTTCAGCCAAACAGAACAAAACAAAAACCATTCTTCAGGGGGTTGAAAGATTTTGCACTGTGTTTACACTTATAGCTATACTACATTTATACAGTCATAAGAATGCAATTAGAAATGTAGTCAGATAGGCTTAGCATCCTCAGAGACATACCTCCTAATCAACATCTACAAGCTTAGCATAAGTAAATCTGGCTATATGAAGCCTGGGAAGCTTTTGGTAATAATAATATGAGGAGTTAAATTCAGAAAGTTAAATAAGTAGCTGCAGAACTAAAACATGGGAAAAAGGAATTTGCAAAGTACAGTGTGGATCTTTCTAGCTGGGATCATAGGTAGCCTTAATGTAAATTATATGAATATAATCTTATAAACCAAGACATTAGTACTCTGAGACAAAAATTATTAAAGTAATCTATCTGAAATAGGAAACTTTAAAAATTGGGTATAAGAGTATGAACCTTGATTGCAATCCAAAATATTACCTCCAGAATTATTCATTAAAAACAATAAGCAATAAATAAGTTAGTCCTTCATTCATTTACCTTAAAATTGCACAATGTCCACAAATTACATTAAGAATGAAATGATTTATTGGAATATGATGAAATGCCAAAAGAAGCAAATAGTTTAATAGAACAATCATAAAACAATTAGGGATGTTTCATTCTTGTTGTTTTGGTGAGGACCTAGACATCCCTGAATGAGTCCCCCAAAGTTATGGCCAGAATCAGTGGCCAGAGGATGGGGGGATCCTGACTATTGAAATCTCTCCCGAGAAAGAGAGATTGTGAGATCACCCACATTCCAGACAGCTGCTCCTCCCATGTAGACTGCAGGAATCCGTGATTTTGCAGTCAGCAGGTTGAGTTGTTGAGTCAAGATATTCCCTCTAAGCTGATACTCATAATGTAGTAGGACATAAAACTTAGCTGAGTCTCATTGCTTAACCGTCTTTGGAATTACTTTTTTTTCTAACTTTTTAAATATTAAGAAACTTTGGAATGGCAAATTTTATCATATTCACTGGATGAGTTTTCTTCAATCCTTAGTGAAAGACGGTTTAAGTACAAGTTTAAGGATGTATAAATATTCTTCTTTTTTTGCAGGAGAATTAATGGCAGAAGATTGGTTGGAGTGCTGTCTTTCAAAATTATAGAAGGGCTAAAGATCCAAATTTGGAAATTAATTTAAAGAATTCTTCCTGTGGGAAATGGCTGTTGTTTTTCATTCTGAAACAAAAAAAGAACATTGGTGGTTGGACACTAGAGAGAGTCAGAAGAAATTAAAGATTACAGTTAAAGAGAATCTCCTAAATTCAATTTGCTAACACAGAATGGAGCAAAGAATTTTACTGTGGGTGTATTCAAATATATTTGTGAACCATGAATTTGGAAGTTAATTTTAAGAATTTCTGCCATCATAAATATACTTTTGACAAATGATGTTAAGGAGTAGAAACAAGTTCTACCTGAAAAGAGTAAAATTGATTTAAATGAGAAATTAAAAAATGACAAGCTGCTAGAATGATCTTGAAAAAGAAAATATACTGGTCATAGAAATGAAACTGATTGATGTCTTAATAACTGAAAGGATGTGCAAACACAAACCAGAACAATTGAAGAGAGATAATTAGTTCAGAAAGTAAAAAAAAAGTGGGGAAAATCAAGTTCTAGTTCACTGAAAGGATTAAAGAGTAAAAATGTTAAAAGGAAAGAGCATAACGGTGGTTTATTTGGTCAAAGTTAAATAGATGTTGGTATTTCTGCTAATCCTTAATAGCAATAGCTTACTCTTATATACTGCTTTGCAGTGCTTTATAGCCTTCTCTAAGCAGTTTACAGAGTCAGCCTGTTGCCCACAACAATCGGGGTTCTCATTTTACCAATCTTGGAAGGATGAAAGGCTTAGCATTAATGGACTTCTTCTGACCATGACTGAATGATAGTTAATGGACTTCTGCTCATCATGGCTGAATGCAAGGTTGTAAGGATTTGTTTAGAGATAGAGATGAGATATGGGATAAAAAGATTGCTTGCTGTATTTTAAGTGAAGATGATAATTTGTTAAAATTGTCAATAATTGTTACTTTACACATTTGCTTTCTTTTTCTTTTTTTCTCCTCTAAATCTTTTTCTTTCTTTCCTATTTTTTCTTTTTCTTTTCTTTTTGCATTTCTCTGATTTTTTTTCTTTTTTTCTTTTCTAATGTTAACTTCTGTTAGTTTTTGAATTCTTTTAAAAAAATTACACACACAGAGAGAAAGATGTTTTATTATAAGGCACTTTACAGAAAGATACTAGCAGCATTTAGACAGCAGTATGGATATCTAGTACAAAGAAATGGAAATAAATGCTCTGTTCAGGATATGAAATGAATTCTAATATCAGGTCTCTTTGTGGATCGGTATTGTTGAGTTATATCTGTAGGAGATATCCAGAGGGTTAAACACATCATCAGCCTCCAGTCCCTCCGCACCCATGAAAGATCTACATCCACCCTGAATTCCATTGATTCTTATCTACCACCTAAATGTCTATGGACAGTCATCCAGGTCATAGTTGTCTCAAAGCTACTTTTTCAAGAGGAAACTGGACTTTCCATTTTTTTCCTCTGAAGATGTTTTGCTTGTCATTCAAGAAGCTTCTTCAGCTCTATCATCTATTTGCTCTGACCTTTAGCAATTCAGATTCTAGTAGACAGCTTATTCATTTGAACTAACTGAACATTCTGATTTTCCTGTACTATCTTTAAGAGGGTTGCTGAAAAAGCCACACTGCACATATACACGTGTGTGTGTGTGTGTGTGTGTGTGTGTGTGAATATATACATATTCCTGTGATAATCCCCCCCAAAACTTTTCAGCAACACAGTTAAGTTATGGTTGCAACTACTGAACCACAAAGTAATCTTCAAAGATTGAAAAAAAACCACAAGTTTCTCCTTCAAATCTTGTGCAATTAAAGTGTATCTGATGACTATTTCTGTCTTTTAATGTGCAAATGTGTATCCTCTGACATGCTATTTTTCTCTACTCCTAATTATACACCATTACTTTGTGATTTTATTCCATAAAAAGATCCAAATTCTTATTTCTAAAATTACACAGAATGTCCCAAATACCTATTTTAGTATTTGTTGAATATGCTGCCTATCTAAAATATCCAAGACTTTAGGCAGCTAACAATATTTAAAATAAGATAACATAAGAAAAATAAAGCAATATTAAAAAAAAAAACCTCTAGATTTTTTTTCCAACATAAAACATGTTATTTGGATACTGAATAATTATCTTTGCTGCATATTATGAAATATCTTGTGGGATTCAAAGAGATGTTGAAAATTAATTACTCTGCAAGTTTGATAAACAAGAAATACAATGGTCACAAGTGGTTGTGTCCTTTAAGTGTTGCTGCTCCTGGTAAAATCTATTCCTCGAAATTTATTCCTGATGGTATAACTTTTTATGTTTCTTGGAGTTTTTTCTTTTTAAGAGATCTCAGAACTATCCATGCAACCAAATTCCCAAATAATATATAAATGCACTTTCCATCACTCCTCTTAGAATATTTATAATATGATTAAATATAATTTGCTTGCAACCAAGTGATTAAATAGTACCTTGTCACCTATCAATAAAATATCATTCTAAGTCCTTAGAGGGGCATTTCTTAGATTGTTGGCCATTATTTTCCTAGTTGTTTTTGACCCTACAATAATTACATCTCAGTTTTAAAGATTACCCATATGGTGAATTATAGTTAAGAGATGCAAAATGAAAAGCACTGAATCTCATATATTTAATACCCTCTATGGGGTCCCTAAGACTGAATTGCTGAAATTATCTTTCTTTTTCCTAACAAGTCAAAATGTTTATATTATTCTGTTTTTGGTAAGTGCCATGTTACTGTATTAGCACCCGCTGAATGATTCTATTTTTAAAAAATCAATTTAAGTTTCTTCAAATAAAACATTATATATGACTCTTCATATTTGTAAGATATAATTGAGGAAAGGATTACCTGTTTTCTCACAAATGCATTATTTAAGATCACCCAGTCATTCCAGGGATATCCCTTTTTCTTGCCCAAATGATTAATTTCCAAACCAGAAAAACCTTTATCTAAAGGCATTTCAATCAAATTGCAATAAAATTAGATGGAAAAGGTTTCACTATATTATGTATTGAATTTGTTGAAGCCTGGGTTGGTAGAATGGTAACATAAACTGGAAATGGATAGTTTGCAAGCCCTCTCTTAATTTCCTTCTAAATAATGCTGATGAAGCAAAACAGATTAAATAAGTAATTCAGCAAAACAAAAAATCCTGTACTTCTGTTTATTTAAATCTTATTTAAGTTGGAAAGAATACTTCACTCTTTGAATATCTATCTATCTATCTATCTATCTATCTATCTATCTATCATCTATCTATCATCTATCTATCTATCTTTAACTATCCATAATCTATAAGAGCCTATCTATAAGAAACAAACAACCTACTGTCTAATAAACAATTTGGTTTTAGGAAAAAACTACCATGTAATCTGCAACTCTTACACTGCAAAAACATATGGACTACAAAACTCGATCAGGGCAAAGCAATAGATACAATCTACAGAGACTTCTGTAAAGCCTTTAATTCAGTGGTACACGACAAACTACTCCTAAAACTAAAATCTTATGGTATCTCTGGACACCTACATAACTGGATAGAAGCATTCCTGTCAAACAGACAACAAATGGTCAAAATTGGGAGAGTCCTATCAAATTCTGTACCTGTCAACAGTGGTGTCCCCCAAGGCAGTGTTCTAGGACCAACTCTTTTCATACTCTACATAAATGACCTCTGTGATCATATCAAGAGCAACTGCGTTCTATTCGCTGATGATGTAAAGCTATTCAACACCACAGACAATACTGCTACCCTTCAAAAAGACCTTGACTATGTATCAGAATGGTCAAACAAATGGCAACTTCAAATCTCAACAAATAAATGCTCTGTCTTAAATATTGGCAAAAAAAAAAAAAAAAAGCCAGAAAATAAAATACAGGCTGAATAGTCAAGACCTTGTTGATGATCCAAACTCTGTCAAGGATCTTGGAGTACTCATCTCAAATGACCTAAGTGCTAGAGCCCAGTGTAACTACATAGCCAAAAAGGTGTTAAGAGTTGTTAACCTAATCTTACGTATGTTTTTCTCTGGTAATATTACACTAATAATACTTGAATACAGCTCATCAGTCTGGAACCCACATTACGTATCTGATATTAACACAGTTGAGAAAGTCCAGAAATATTTCACAAGAAGAGTTCTCCACTCCTCTACTTGCTGCAGAATATCTTATGCCATCAGACTCGAAATTCTAGACCTAGAAAACCTAGAACTATGCCACCTTCGGTCCAATCTAAGTACAGTATATAAAATAATACATTGCAATGTCCTAACAGTCAATGAATACTTCAGCTTCAACTATAACAACACAAGAGCAAACAATAGATACAAACTCAAGGTTAATTGCACCAAACTTGATTTCAGGAAATACGACTTCAGCAACAGAGTGGTCAATGTCTGGAATATTCTACCTGACTCTGTGGTTTTTCCCCCAAACCCCCAAAATTTTAACCTTAGACTGTCTACTATTGACTTCATCCCTTTCCTAAGAGGTCTGTAGGGGGCGTGCATAAGCGCACCAACGTGCCTCCATCCCTGTCCTATTGTTTCTTTTATTTATTTTTATTTTTCTTATATGTATCCATGTATTCATAACTATGTTTTTACTTATACCTAGTATCTTGTAAGCAATTGACAAATTTTAAAAAAAATAAGAGCCTTGGTGGCACAGTGGTTAGAATGCAGTACTGCAGGTTACTTTTGCTGACTGCTGGTTGCCTGCAATTTGGAAGTTCAAATCCCACCAGGCTCAAGATTGACTCAGCCTTCCATCCTTCCAAGTTGGATGGATTGTTGGGGGCAATATGCTGACTCTGTAAATTGCTTAGAGAGGGCTATAAAGCACTATAAAGTGGTATATAAGTCTAAGTGCTATTTCTGTCTGTCTGTCTGTCTGTCATCTATCTATCAAGTGGGTGACCTCATGCATCAACACTGGGTGAGGTATCACCATATGCTGCTGATACCTAACTATACATCTTAGTCCCTGGTGAATTAAGCAATGATGTGTTTTACACTGCCCAGAGTCACTTCTCATGAAATGGGTAGCTATATAAATTTGATTAATAAACAAATTTAGGCCATGCCATTTTTCCAAAACCAACTGTCAGCTTTGGAAGCCATATTCCACACTGCTACATAGCCTGAGAAAGTGGGAGGGGGTGATTTCAATTGAATAGTTCTAAGTAGACAAAATAAAATTCTTTTCTTAGTTCAAGGTTATTAAGTGTGGCACAGCAGAGAAAAGGGATCTTACACTGGGACAGATCGTGATTGGTCCATGTGATTTGATGATGGGGGAAAAGGGGGATGGATTGTAGTGTGGGAAGTCGGGGAAACTTTTAGTTTTGAGATTCCACAGATGTGCCAGGTGCTATTCTAATAAAGATACTTTTGAGATTATGCTTGTCTTGGAATTACTGATTTGAATGGAGGTTTGCTGGAACGCTGACACCAACATTCATTCTTTTTTTTTTTTTATAAAAGTTTTTATTGTTTTTTAACATACAAACAGACAGACAAAACATAAAAACATCAGCTCCCCTATATTTATATACAAACAGTGAGTCGGTTGGTTCATCAGTTTTGTGCGTTCACTTCATAGTCACAATTACAATTACCTTATATAATAATTCTTATTGTCAATACAAACTTATAAATCATCATATCATTATTAAAAAAAAAGAAAAAAGAAATTTGACTACGCTTTTATTCGATCATGCCTTTGTGAGATAACTATATTTTAAGTAATTTATTCTAAAACAAATCATATAATCGTGCCAATTCTATCCTAAAATAAAAGAAAAAAAAGGGAAAAAGAATACCATTATATAAGTATAATATCCAATACCAAAAATGAAAAAAGAAAAATAAATTCAATATTATTCCTTATTATCTAGCATTTCAAATACTCTATTTTTGTATTTCATCATTCAGCCATTGATAGAAAAGATCCCAAATTATATAAAATTGTTTATCTTCTTGCTCTCTAATTTCAAAAGTCAATCTACTCATCTCAGCACATTCCAATATTTTCTTTATAACTTCTTCTTGTAATGGAATTTTCTCATTTTTCCAATTCTTTGCAAATACAATCCTAGCCGCAGTCAATACATTTACAATCAAATATTTCAACTCTTTACTATAAGCATCTGGTAAGATTCCCAATAAAAAATACTCCGGTTTCAAGTCTATGTGCTTCTTTATCATTTTTTCCAGCCATGTGTGGATTTTAGTCCAATATTTTCTAGCATCCTCACAGGTCCACCACATATGGTAGTATGAACCAGGTTTCTGATGACATTTCCAGCATTTTTCGGATTTGTTCTTGAACATTCTTGCTATCCTTGTCGGGGGAAAATGCCACCTGTAAAACATCTTATACAAATTTTCTTTATAGGCTGTAGACATTGTCATTTTATAATTTTGCAACCATAAATTCTGCCATTTCTCTAAATCAATCCCATATCCAAAATTCCTCCCCCAAGCAATCATAGTTTCCTTAACTTGTTCTTCCTCCAGCTTAATTTCCAATAAGTAACCATATAATTTTTTAATCACCTTTTCATCAGTACCCATCAAAATCTTATCTAAATTAGTTTGTTTATCATAAAATCCCTCTGTTTTGGAATCCTCATGATACTTTGCATGTATTTGCAAATATGAAAACCAATTCATCTGTATACCTTGTTCCTCTAATTTTTGTATCGATTTAAGTTCACCCTTTTCATCTAATAATTCCCCATAGCTAACTGTTTGTTCCTTTTTATAAATTATAGGGTAAGAAAACGCTTCTATCGTCGATAACCAAACTGGAATTTTCAAATAGCATTGTTTTTTTGTCTTCTCCCAATTTAACCACAGAGACTCCCGTATATAATGTCTTCTAAAATACCCCTGTGTTTTAGTTCCCTTATACCATAAAAATGCATGCCAACCCAACAACAAATCATGACCTTCTAATGTCAACAATCTGGTTTTCCTTAATGTTATCCATTCTTTAACCCACATCAAATTTGCAGCTTGGTAGTACAACTCCCAATTAGGCAGGCCAAACCCTCCTCTAGATCTAGCATCCTGTAAAAGCTTTAACTTTATCCTTGCTTTCTTGCCTTGCCATATATACTTCAAAACAATTTTATTTAAATCCTCAAAATATTCTTTTCCAAGTCTAATTGGTATTGTTTGAAACAAAAATAAGATTCTGGGTAAAATGTTCATCTTAATTGTTGAAATCCTTCCTATTAATGACAATTGTAGGTTTTCCCATTTTTTCAAATCTTGAGCTATCTGTTGTTTAAGTTTAATATAATTGTTCTCCTTTAATGTACTACATCTTGACGTCAAATATATCCCCAAATACTTAACCTTATTTGTAACTTGAATTTTTAACAGTTCTGCCAGTTCTTCCCTTTGTCTCAGCAACATATTCTTTGATAAAATCTTTGTTTTATCTTTGTTTATTTTCAGACCGGCCACCTCCCCATATGCCTCTATCTTTTCCAACAGCTTCAGGGCTGTTTCTATAGGATCTTCCAGGATAAAAACTAGGTCATCTGCAAAAGCTTGTAGTTTAAATTCTTCCTTTTTAATTTTCATTCCTTTTATAGTTTTATCTTCTCTGATATTTCTATTCAACACTTCCAAAGTCAATACGAATAGCAAGGGAGAAAGAGGACAACCTTGTCTTGTGCCTTTTCTTATATTAATAGGATCTGTAAATTCTCCCTCCATCATTACCTTAGCTGTTTGTTCATTGTAAATTGCTTCTATTGCTTGAATAAATCTTCTAGCAAAGCCCATCTGTTCCATTAAAAGTAACATAAATCTCCAATTTACATTATCAAATGCCTTTTGAGCATCTAAAAATATCAAAGCCATTTGCTTTTCAGGATGCGCCTCATAATATTCCAAGGTGTCCAGAATCACTCTCATATTGTCTCTAATTTGTCGCTTTGGCAGAAATCCATTTTGATCTGGGTGGATGAAGTTGTTCAAATACTTTTTAAGTCTTTCCGCTAATATTGAAGCAAAAATTTTATAGTCTGCATTTAATAAGGAAATAGGTCTATAATTCTTAATTTGAAGTAAATCCGCCTCCTCTTTTGGAATAAGTGTAATATAAGCCTCTGACCATGTTTTAGGTGTTATCTTTTTTAACATGACTTCATTCATAACCTCTAAGAGTGGAATACACAATGATTCTTGAAAGGTTTTATAAAATTCTACAGGAAACCCATCTGGACCTGGTGCCTTTCCATTATTTTGTTTCTTAAGTGCTTGGCTTAACTCCATCATTGTTATATTACTTCCTAACATTTCTTCAGTCTCTTTAGGAATCTTAGGTAAATTTGCATTCTGCAAATATTGTTTAACTTTCTCCTCATCAATATCTTCTTTCTTATACAAATGTTTATAAAAGTCATAGATAATTTCTTTTTTCTCTTTGCTGCCATGACAAGTTTTACCTTGGTCATCTATTAACTGCAATATTTTCCTCAACTCTTTCTCCTTTCTTAACTTATATGCTAGCCATCTACCTGGCTTATTTGCATCTTCAAAATAGTTCTGTTTAGCGTTCCTAATTTTCTGTGCCAGTTCTTCTTTATCTATTAAATCCATTTTGTGTTTAGCTATATCCAGTTTCAATTTAACGTCTTTTTTCTGTGGCATTTTCTGCAGTTCTTTTTCGAGTCTTTTATATTCATCCTCCAAGGCTTTGAAAACTTGCCTTTTCCTAATATTCTTTTTTCTTGTATAGTCTATTATCAAGCCTCTGGCATAAGCCTTCATTGTATCCCAAACATTCTGTATTGAGGTGTCTTCTTTTCTGTTTTCTTTAAAGAAAAAGGCCAATTCTTTCTCCATCCATTGTGTGAATTCTTTCTCCTTTAAAATAGTATTATTTAACGTCCATCTCGATCTTTTTTTTTGTCCTTTCCATTTAATTGTCAATGGGTTATGATCCGCCCAAGTGCTTGTTTCAATATTTACTTCTTGAACGCTAGACATTAAGTCTATTGAAATCCAAATCATATCAAGTCTGGACCATGATAAATGTCTATTTGAGTAGAAAGTGTATTGCTTAAGTTTAGCATTTCTTTCTCTCCACATGTCTTTTAAAGTTAATTCCTCTGTCATTTTAAAAAAAGATTTAGGAAGAGTTTTTCTATTATACTTTGCTGTTGTTGCAATATAATCAAGTTTATTGTCCACGATTCCATTGAAGTCTCCCATCATAATTATATTAACATAGTCCAATCCAGCCATCTTAATATGTAATTTTTTATAAAATTCTTCCTGTTTATCATTCGGGGCATAGATTGCAGTCAAAAGTATCTTTCTATTATTGTCCATTATTTCCACCATTAACATTCTCCCATCTTCATCTGCATAAATCAGTTTTGCTGGGATAGCCTCTTTAATATATAAGACCACCCCTCTTTTCTTACATTGAGTCAAAGAGGTAAACAATTTCCCTAATTTTGGTTGTAATAACAATTGTTCATGTTGCTTTTTAATATGTACTTCTTGTAGACAAATTATATCAAATTTTAGTTTCCTTAATTTATGGAAAATCTTCCTTCTCTTGGCAGCTGAATTCAGTCCGTTTATATTCATTGTAATCAGTTTTTTCTCTTCCATGATTATATTTTGTATTTAGATTTAACCACTCTCGTGGGTCTTGATTCACGCTGGTCTTTAATATCCACTTGTCCCCCTACTGCACCTTCTTCTTTTCCAATCTCCATTTGTTCCTCTTGGGATTCAGTTAATGGAACCTCCTTTTCTGCCTCTCCTTCTCTCTCTCCAAAAACTTCTGCATAGAACAGTTCTGCTTTCTCAATTGAATCAATTCTATGTCTCTGTTCCTGCCACGTAAACATCAATCCTTCTGGGACCAGCCATCTGTAAGTCACCTCCTTTTTCAATAACATTTTGGTCAAGAATCGATATTCTCTTCTCAACTCTCTCACTCTTCTAGGTATTTGTTTTAAAACCAAAATTTCTTTACCTTTGTATTTCAATATCTTCTCTCTTGCCACTTGTAATATTTGTGTCTTCATGGATTTTTTAGTAAATCTAATATGGACTTCTCTAGGCAGGTTATTTCTCATCGCATATCTTGTAAAAACTCGATATATCTCATCTATTCCATCCATCATCTTCTCTTGTGTTATCTCCAACGCGTCCGCCAAGATTCCTACCATTATCGCAGCCAAATCTTGTCCTTTTTCTTCTTCTATGTTTTGGAATCTAAGATAGAATTCTGATCTATCCAACTCCCACCTCAACATCCCACTTTTTTCTTGTTCAACCACTGTTAGTCTATTATCAATATTTCCAATCTTCTCCTCTCTTCGTTTGCCCCCTTCTTCGACTTTTTGAAGTCTCTCCTCATATTTTGTCATCATCTGTTGAATACTTTCCACTTTTTCCTCCATCCTCCCTGTTCTTTGTTCAATGGTATCTATTTTTACCTTAAGATCTTGTATTCCTTGCATAATCATCTGGAAAGATACTTTCTTGTTCTTTTTCTTTATCTTGCTTTAACATTGTCTGGATTGAACGCTGTCCAGATGGTGGAGAGGCAGAGGTAGCCACAGAGGCACCCGAAGGTATAAGTTTCTTACTCATTTTAAATGGTTCCAGCTCTTCGAGTTCTTTCAAATTTTAATCCAAAAAAAAAAAAAAAGTAGCCAATTATAATCCAAAATGAAAAGGCCAATAATAAAAAAGAATCAATAATGGGAAAAAAAGAAGAAAAACCTAAAAAAGAAAAAAGAAAAGAGCAGAAAGAAAAAAATTCTTCAAATTCTTCCTGACCTTAATCCAATTAAAAAGAAAAAATAATAATCCACAAAGGAGAGTAAAAAAAAAAAAAGAATAAAAACCCAATAATAATAATAATAAACAAGGTCAAAGCCAAAAAGAAGGAAAAGAGAAAAAGAGAGAAAAAACAAAACAAAAAACAAGAAGAATAAATTTCTTCAAAATCCCCCACCTTAATCCAGGAAAAAAAAAAAAAGAAATCTCAATTGAAGAAAGAAAAATGAAATAGTCCATTGATATACATTAAAAAGAAAAGCAAAATCCAAACAGAAAGGAGAAAAAATAAAATAAAAATAAAAAATAAAATTCAGAGGCTTCCCTTTGAAAATAGATCAAACTTAAAAAATAAAAACCTTGATGCTGGTGGAGGGGGTGGCGGAACTAAAGAAAAGAATTTAAAAAAAAAGAAAGTAAACAGCAATACACTGCACTCTATTTAATTGTCCAAGGCTCTAATTATGACTCCCTTCTCTTTCCCACGAGCTTCAAAGCAAAGCCATAAATATCCAGAAAGACACCTGTAATAATATTCTACAAGTGCTTTCCTCTATCTTATCAGAAGATGTCCTTGAGAAGAGTTCTTGTCTTTTCCCAGTTCAAGTAGAATATTTCCAAGCCTCTAGTTGGCAGTGTTACAAAGTTTCTTAGTTCTCACTTTCCCCCCTCCTCTCTGAACAGCATAGAAAAAAAAAGAAAAGCCGGCAAGCAATAAACAAGCCTATAAAAGCGAATAAAAAAATAAAAAATAAACAAAGGGAGCCTCTAGCCTAAAAAAGAAAAATCCAAAGGAAGAATAAAACATATAAATATAAAAAGGAACAGTCCAGTTATCCAGTAAATAGCAATAAAGTCCAGAAGCCAAAAAAACAAAACAAATAGAATTCTCTCTTTGACGTCTCCCTTAAAAAAAACGCCGCTTAGTCGATTTTGTCAAAAAAAAAATCACACAGGTTTCTTCTAATAATCAGAGCGAACTTTCAAGACTCAAAAAATTAAATAAAAAAAAAAGTTTCTCACCCAACCGACAGACTCTCTCTCAGACCCGTTCTTTCTGGAGCCGCCCCGACTTCAGCAGCATGGGGGCTGCCTCTCCGCCGCCAGCAAGAAGAGCTTCACCCGGGTCTTCCAGGGATTTTGCGATATCCCCGGAGTCCTCAGGGTACGCTCTTCACGATAGCTGTCTCTACGGGACAGCATGGGTCCGTTTGGACCGGCTGGTAACGGAGATATCGGCTGCAATCGAGGAGCTCGATTGCAGACCGTATCGTCATGGCGCAAGCTCCTCCCATCTCCACACCAACATTCATTCTTGACCTCATAAAGCCTCTAAAGAACTTACCAGAGAGAATAGTGACAACCATTAAGATTTGTTATGATCCATCTGATCCATACTTACTTCATAGCAGCATTGATAGTCTTCCTCCATATATTCTTCTTCTAGAGTTATGCAAAGGCCAAACAAACTCAGCCCTCCAATTTAATGCAATGTTACAGACTGGGTCCTCTAGTCCTCTGCTTCCAGAGGAATGATGAGAGTTATCCTCTCTTCAACCATCTTCAGTTGTCCAGGTAGGAAATTTTCTATTCATCCTGGTGTAGGAATCATTGGGGCTACAATGAGGAATTAGAAATTTACTTGAAATAGCATATTTCAGTCTATAAAGTCACCTTCTTACTTCACTTATCTTTAAATTCTGTATCAGTTATAGGGAATAAGGGCTTTTCTCATTTGCTTAAAAACATCTGTTACTTCTGAGAGCTAATTTTTTCCTTGCTAGTTGTTCTTGAAACCTTTTAACCCTATTTCATAGTTCCTGTGTGGTAAAGTTTCTGATAAATCTGGGAATGAAAGATGGGATGATTTTCTCCAATGTGACTGTATCATTATTATTACGTCAGTGATATGTGTGTGTGTGTGTGTGTGTGTGTGTGTGTGTG
>NW_020769309.1:19702525-19741465 GCF_900518735.1 Pseudonaja textilis
ATTTCCAAATCCTCCTCTTCCCCATTGTCCGAGTCTTCGTCCTCTAAGAATGCAGGCTCAAACCTCAGAGCCACAACACACACACACACACACACACACACACACACACACACACACACACATATATATATATATATATATATATATATATATATATGTATGTATATGTATATGTATATGTATATGTATATATATTTATATATATATAAATAGCCTCAGGTCTATTAAAGTGACAAAATTCTACCAATTAACAACAGCATGTTAGGTTGTATGAATTAAAACATGCCCTGTTTTCACATTTTAACTAGTTAAGGGAGATCTGAAACCCCTTCTGGATCAATATCAGTCTGTACAATGAATCTGTCGGTAGCCTGTAGATTAAAAGAAGCTTCAGCTTAGAATTATGGAAAAATCTTTCCCCAGTATTCATGTACTTTTTGGCTCTTTTCTTTTATAGGTTTGATATTGCTGCTAATTTATTATTTTCTAGATTGTGCTGGCCTGAGATCTTGGCACAGTCTGTAGCAGTGAAATAATTAATAATTACAGTCACATAATTATATCTTAAAGGAAACAAGCATGGCTAGTTTTATTTTTAATAGCAAAGGCTGAAATCCTTTGAACATTAAGGTAGAAGTAATTATAAATAAACTTGGTGATGTTTACTTTTCTTCAAACATGCATAAGATTGCTTTAGTATATAATTTGTAGTCTTTTTAATTGCTTAACACACTTGTACACATGCAACCTCACATTAAATACAATGATTAAAGCAATGGCATAAGTAGAAACTGCACTATAAAACAAAGCTGGAACTTTGTTTACTTTGAAGAGGTTGCTTGTGCTCTTTCTCTCCCTTTCAGATTTTTCTTCAGAAGTCCACATTCTGAACATTGGGAGAGTGGAGTCATGGCTAGGGCAATCTGTTAAAACTGAATTATTCCATCTGTCTGCGATAAATTCTTGAAGTTTAAACCAAAACTTATTTAAATAGGTCCAGTGTCAATAGACAGCATTAAAGCAGAGGTGTGAAAGCAGGGTTCTTTTACTTTTGTTTATTTGTAATGATATGTACAGAATAAAAACAGAAACAGAAGAAAGAGAATTCATTGGATTTGCAAAATGTAACTTTACATTTTGCATGAGTGTTGGTTTGGGGTAGTGGTTAATGCACTAAGCCAGACACCAATAAACTATGAGCTCTACCACTTTGTGTGGAAAACCAGTTTGGTGTTAGAAACAGGGAGACTGTGAATTCTAGTCCCATGTTAGATTACAAAGCCAGCTGGGTGACCTTGAGCCAATCCTTTTCTCTAAACCCTAGGAAGGAGGCAATGGCAAACCTATCAATCTTGCCAAGAAAAACTGCATGGAATTGACCAGGCAATCACTTAAAGTCAACACTGACTCAAACATACACAAGCACACAAACCTTTTACATGAAGAATTGATAGCATCTTAACAGTAGAAAGACAATTTATTCTTCTTACAATTCACATTATATTGGAATGATAATTAATTTAGTATTTTAAATGCTATTTTTAAAATCAGATCAGGAGTTCACAAAACAGCCAAAATATTACGAATTAACCAAAATGTGAATGATTCTCTCCTTAGCATTATGGCCAATGAGATAAAATCTAGGGTTTTAAAACCTTTTAAAAGTGAAATGTCAGGTATGGGAGAACACTATAGGCAGAAAAACATTCCCTTGTCAGGCTTAGAGCATCCTACTCTGAGATTGATTCCTTTCTGATATTCTTAGAATTGTCTATTCCATAATCATTCTGTGCTCTTGGACCAGAGTGGGTAGTAGACGTGGAACAATAATAAAAGGATTTAAACGTCCATTATTTACTAAAAAGAGCTTTTTTAATATAGAGCCTAAACTAAAAAAAATAGTCTCCAATAAACCAATTCTCTACCTTTACTTGCAGATGAAAAAAAACAAACCATTTCAAACTCATAGCAGATTTTCAAGTAGCTGTTCTGCAACAAAGAAATTGCAACTGCACAATGGAATGAGAGACTGCTTGAAATTGCATGCATGAAAGATTCTAGATTATCTCAAAAAGTCTTAATAAATACAATGGGTTTTTAATATCTTACAATTGTTAATGATAAGGTACTTATAATTTGCCCCACATATAATCTGCATAATCACCCTGTCTTGCCTTCCTCCTTTTCCTCCTTCCTTATCCCAGTTTAAACCCTCCATGCAGCTAATGAAATGAGCTGTAGTTTATGAAAATGATGCTTTTTAATAAAATGTCTTAATAAAAAAAGCAACTGAATTTCCCTTACTCTTGGGACTACCTCTATTCCTAGATGGAAAAAAAAACTAGCAAATTGCATGGACCTCATAAAAGTCCACAAGTGAAATGTTGATCTTATTGCCACTTGGGAACTACTACTGTATTATTTTGCAAACAAAAAACAAAGAACAACCTTGAAAGAAACAAAATGTTGATTCAGAGATTCCATGATCATAATTATACTAGGTTATAGACAGAATAGAGATAAATATTAGTCTTAGAATAACAGTTTGATTTATTTTTTATTTTTATGTGCCCCAAAGGAAGTTGGAAGTCATTATTTTTCTATTTTTCTTATGTTATTTTCTTTTTCTTTTTGTACCACTACTTTCTCTTTCTTGATTTTTTTCTTTTCCAAATCTGTTTTTTTCCCTTCTATCTTTTAATTTTGCATGTTTGAAAATTAATCATTTTTTTAAAGTAAAAGAATTGCTCCATCAAAGGACTGTAGCTTGGGAATCTTTATAAAGGAAGCTAGAACAGTCAGGAACAATCAGAGTCCCCCCCCCCTCTCTCTTACACACACACACACACACACACACACACACACACACACACACACCTTCTGCCACCACACTCTAAAATGTTCCTTATATGGAGGAAGAACAATGTCCATTTTTGTGCACGTATGGTTTCTTCTCCATGAATCTCTGAAACGTCAGAAGAGCTTAAATTTAGAGTTGGTCTGAAGAACTCTGCTTTGTATATTTCTTTAATAAGTCCAAGCAAACCCAATTTAATTTGGAATTTGCCTAATGCAATACAAGATGGTTACCTGCAGTGCAGAGGGAATGCAGAATTTAGCAAGATTATCCTTTTTGCTCCTTTGTCTCAGTAGAAACCATATCTAGAAATTAGCCACAGAAATTAGCCATAAAAGAGGAAGGTTATGTTCCGGAGAACACACACAAAAATAATTTTTAGGGGAAAAAAGCTGGTGGATAAACGCCAACAGGTTTCTGTGCTATTACTCATCCTTTTAGCCTTTCAAAATGACAAAGGCCTCATGAGCTAAAATAAACTCACCTTGTATTCAGAGTTGTACTGTTTTCTGTGAAACTGGATTTGGTTTGAGCACCAACATAGCTTGTTTAAAAATGCATTTAATGGAAATGGAAAATATTGTAGGACGTTAGCACCTATCCCTCTCCTAGGAAAATGAAATATTTTAGGATATACTAAAAAGGCAGAATATTTCCCCTAAAAAGAGAAGTAGAAACTCAGAAGCAGAAACTCACCTCAGATGCAGAAGCTCACCCCCACCTTTGTTAATGGGTAGGCCATTAGGGCCTGGGGCATGATATTCTACATAACAAAGGCCTCTACCCATCTCACCACCTGGCTGTGGAAATTGCATCAGCCAGCACTCAGGTGAAATCATGTGGTCCAGCTAAGACCCCCGCCCCTGGGAGTCTGACAGCCAATGGGATACATTTCTTACACAGGAACAGGAAACACCAAGGTGGAGCCCAATAGAGGGGATAAAACCAAGGCACTCGCAGCATCTCTTCCCTTTTTCGCTCAGGAGCTCCAAAGCATGTGGTCCTGTCCACCATTAAACCTTTCCAAGCAACTTCCATGTTTCCAGTGTCTTTTTCACCACTTTGAACTGAACCCAGAAGGATATTTCTTCCAACAATAATAAAATAATGAACTAAGCCAGAACTGTGAGAACATTAAGATCTTTACAATCACTTTTCTTTTTTAAAAAAGTTTTTTAAAGCACATTTTCTACATCATTTTTTTCAGGCATTCTGGAAAAATGGCAGATGAAGTTGAGCAAATGGAATAAAAATAGGCATGAAAAAGAGACTTGACTTGAGAAAAGGAAAAGAATATGCCAGAGGAAAGGGGTGGGGGGGACCCAGGAAATCTTCTCCACCCCCTTTGGGGAAGAAATTAACCAGCGTAGTAGGATGGTACGTATGACTGTTATTTAGGGACACAGAGAAACAGGTTGAGAGACAATTGGCTGTGGAGTCTGTATTGCATATTTTGGAAGAAATTAGCTTGATGCAATCTTTCTATTAAAACTAAGAAACAAATTGAGAAAACAAATTAATTTTAGAGGGATTTATTTTAGCATTGATTTGGAGAAATTGCCATGCCTTTTTTGAACTTAATGCTGGAACAAATTACTCTTTCAAGGGGTGTTAGTTTTTTTTTTAAAGGGGGTCCATGTTACATTTCTGTCTGGCATTGAATGCTGAATTTTGCCATCTTGCATGACAGTTTTGTGACTGGTTACAATCAATACAGCCACTCTGCTGCCATGACAGCTGCAATTACATCACTTGCAATATTGTCTCAATATTCTAAATCTATCACTGACTCAAGGTAGTTTGAGACTTGCTGCTGTAAACCATGAATTTGATTCTAGACAAAATTGGAAGATGAATAACATGAGATTTAAAATAATGGACTTCTTCGTTGTTATTGTTTGCTTGAGATTGTCCAGCGACATAGTTGCCTGTTCCATAGTTGCCTATTCCATAGGTTCTTTGAAGGGGTTGGCTTCAAATTTTTTAGCAAGGGGCTCTTTGTCCTAATGACTGGGTGATGTGGCCAACTCGATGTCGGTTCTTTGCCCTAATTACCTAAAAATGATATATACCAAAAAGTTGTTTATTATTTCATGCATTTAGTACTTAAATAAAAGACTGGGTGAAACCAGGCTTAATAGCAGTGACTGTCTTAGTGAAGTCTTAGTAGAGTTTCTGATGAGTTATGTGATTCTTATTATTTGGGAATTAATCCCCTCGGAGGCTAGTAGCTATGTTATCTGATTTTCTCAAGGGCTCTCCCTTGCAAGCACTGAGTGGATTGTTTATCTAGCTTGCAACACTTTTACGAGGTGTGAAATGCTCTGTTAAGACCTCTATTAACCTATTAAGAGATTTCTCTTGCTGCTTGTCCTTCTGAGGTTATTGGGGGCTCTCTGAGCCCCGCAGAGTCTTAGCTAGGGGCTCTCCCAAGTCCATGTGAGCCCCCAGCAGCCCACCCCTGGTTCTTTGACTTCTGGCTGAATCTATTTGCCTAGTTAACACTTTTCCAGGGGCCTGGTGTTTCTCCCAGTAAAGCTTATGTATATGTTGATGTTCCACATTGTGGTTGTGTCACCTCTTCATTCTTATTTCTGTGTATTCTCAACATTTTTGTTGCTACCTCTGGACTTGTTTTCATTTTTACTTCATTACATTATTTACATTGCATATATATATATATTACATGACATAATGTATTATATTACTACAGCTTGTTTTCGTTTTTCAGCCTTGTCATTCTTCTATTCACATAATAAGATGACTACCTATAAGACTAATACCAGTTGAGGTATAATTTGCCGTAACATATATAAAATGCTAAATAAACTAATTTGCCTAAATCTAAATCACTCCCTACTTAAACAAACAAAACAGAGCATTTCCCATAAATAGCATATTATAGGTTCCCCCCCACCCCAGGAATATTGCCTTTAATACACATGAACACAATAATACTGAATCTAAATTGTTGATATCTCTGTGTCAGTGGTGGGATTCAATTTTTTTTACTACTGGTTCTGTGGGCATGGCTTGGTGGGCATGGTGTGGCTTGGTAGGCATGTCAGGGGAAGGATACTGCAAAATCCCCATTCCCTCCCCACTCTTGGGGGAAGGTTACTGCAAATTCCCCTTCCCTCACTACCCCACTAACCTGCTTTCCAACTCTGTTCTCCTGTGCAGGGCAACAAAAGAAGACCCAGCCAATCAGCTGGGACTTGGGAGGCAGAGAATATATAGGGGTGGGGCTAGTCAGAGGTGGTATTTGCCAAACTACTCCGAACTACTCAAAATTTCTGCTACCAGTTCTCCAGAACTGGTCAGAACCTGCTGAATTCCACCTCTGCTCTATGTGAATGGACATCAACAGACTGTCTTTGGACCTCAGTTTTTGCCATTGTTTTCCTACCAGCATCATCATAGCTTATATTTTCAGTATCCCTGTCTCTTTTGAAAGATCATTAAATATGAATTCTATTAATATTGTAAAAAGAAGTCCTAAATTATGAAATTCATCTGAAGCTAACAAATTGAACCCAAATGTTTTTTGGCAGTGAGCTGTAAAGGGTTGTGTAAAAAAAAAAAAAAAAAAAGCTAGACTGGAGTGTGAAGATTACACACAGGCCTTTTATTTCTTTTTTCTCCTTTGGTGTTTTCTTTATTAGAGTTTAGATCTTGAATGCATTTACATTTTAGGCAGGCAGCGTGATGTCCCATCTGTTCTGATTGTTCTCCTTCCCTTATCCCCAATTAGTTGGCTGGTGTCTTGTGTGGAAAATCTGATTTGGTTCCCGATTAATGCCTTCATTACAGAATTTTGCTACGAAACCGTATGTTCCTTCATTGTCTCAGCCATTTCTTTCTTATTTTTTTTCCTTAAAGTGAGACTCTAATACTCATGGGATGAGAACATAGGTTGATCAATAGCAATACCAGTTTATTGGGTATACGTTGCCCATGTTCTGTCATCTCTTGAAGAACAAAAAAGAATGACTACTTTCTAAAGGCAAGCTAATCTGTGGGGAGAAAAGTGGGAGGACTTTAAGCACCTTGCAATTTTAGAGTAGACTTTCAGGACAAGAGGTGGACAATGCCCTAAATGTTATTTTTGCTTTAGGCTCCTCCAATCATTTCTTTAAGGCCTCTTTCCCAGGATTCTGATACTGCCATCCTTTTCTGTGCCTGGATGGGATACAGTACCATTCGGAAAATCACTCAGTTTGCCTCTTCGTACAACGATTGCATTGTATGCTTTATAAACAGATGACTCTGCCCAGCCATCTTTCAACAGAAAGGTCCAGTCTTGTGTATCTTTTCTTTTTTCCTTGAGAATATCTGAGCCTCAGATGCCTCAGAGGATCATCCAGTGCATAAGTGTTAAGCTTATTAATCATATATTCAAAAGACTAGTCCCAGCAGATGCCTCGTGCAAGGATTTAAACTTCAAGCATATAATTTTAAAAGTCATTTTATAAACTGATTAAAAAAAGAACTGAAAAACATTTTAAAGTTTTTGTTTTAAAAGATTTTTCTTTTCCAGTTATTGGCAGCATCCATTTAATTCACATAAATATGCCATGATTCTACTTATAACAATTTAAACTTGAATCCTTCTGCAAAATGCTACATTAAAGCACAAAGTAAAGCTTACATATTGTGATTGTTTCTACAGATTGGTTTTTTGAAAAGGAGAATGGGGACCTTGATGTCTATTCTGGTAAAGTCCTTGGGCAGTTTATTAAGCATCACAGTTAGGCAGCCAACAATTAACAAGAGACAACATGTGTATGGCACAAATATGTTACGCTAGACTAAGCTTATCCCTTTTTCAAACAGAGTTATTACCTTAATAGAGTGTGGAAATGCTGTGGACATAGCATACCTGGATCTCAGCAATGCATCCAAAAAGTCTCCTGTTATAGCTTCATTTATAAAATGGGAAATATGATGATACAAATGTGAGATAGATTCATAATTGACTAAATAACTATCGAATACCTAAAGAGTATTCATAAATATGAAAACCTCATAGCAAAATTGTTAGATCGGTGGATCAGGTCACATAAGAGGCGAGACGCGAAAGTGAACAATCAGCTCTTTATTGTAGCTTCAGAACAAGGACAGCTAAAGTGTGCGAGCCGCTTGGCTTTATACAGCCGGCCAGCGGCTCGGTGGCCAATGGCAGCGCTTTGAATCTCCCGCGATTGGCTCGGCCAATCGCGGTAGATTCTTAGCACTCCAATCACAGTCCTTCAGTGGACCAATCGGGTTGCAGTCCTGGTGGACCAATCAGAACGCGAGTCTGCAAGAATGTTAATACAGAACACCCCTCCCCTCATGGTTTCGTCCGACGCAGCGTCGTGACCTAGTCGCGCAGGTAGGTGGGGCTCCGACTCTGTCTAGTTGACCTGCGTGGTTCAGTCTGCATGTGATTGTCGGCTGGTTCGGACGGGCTCCGCGTCGCTCTCAATTTCGTTGATGGAACCGCCTGGAAGGGTGAGCCGGGCCTGTTGCCGCAACTCCCGCCCGGACTACCTGGGTTGGTCGAGTTGCGGTTCCTGTTGCTCTCGCTTGGTCTTTCCGGGCTGGTTGAGCTGGCTTGGCTGTACCTTCCAGGTGAAGATCCCGTCTGCGACAGCTCGAGGTCTACTGGTGAGTATGGCTGGTTTATTTGAATGTTGCTGTCTTCTGGTGGGGGGTGTTCGGCTTGCGTTGGGGGGTGTGCCATTGACGATTCCGGCCTTTTGTCGTTCCCCAGCTTGGTTGTTGAGGCTTCCCCTCCTTCTCTGCTTTCCGTGTTTGTTGTTGCCGAGGCGTCGGGGGTGTTGCCGGCCAGTCTGGACCGTAGCTGGTCGATGTGCCGCCTCCAGCTCCTTCCGTCCGTCGTTTGGAGTCTGTATGATCGAGGCCCGGTTACCTGTGTTATTTGTGCAGGTACCCAGAGGGGGTCTCCCATGAAGTTCTTTGCGTAGACCGTGTCCCCGATGTTGAACGCCCGGTACTGGCTGGAGGAGTCTGGGGGTTTCTCTGGGTTGTAGGTGGGGTGTAGTCGGTCCAGTGGAGACCTCAGTTTCCTTCCCATCAGTAACTCCGCTGGGCTCTTGCTTGGCGTGATGTGTTGTATGAAGAGTAGCTTGTTTATTTTTTCTTGGATGTCGCCGGTTTCGATTTTTTGGATGGATTTTTTTGTGTATTGGACCATCCGTTCCGCCCTACCGTTCGCCACTGGGTGAACCGTCGAGGTTAAGGCGTGTCTGATGCCCCATTTGGCCAGGTATTTTTCAAATGCCAGCGCCGTGAACTGTGGCCCGTTGTCCGACACAATGACATCCGGTAGCCCATGCGTTGCGAAGAGTCTGTTGAGTTTGTCGATGACCGCTTCTGTTGTTGTTGCCCTCATGGTGCTTACCTCCAGCCAGTTGGAGTAAGCATCTACGGTGATGAGGAATGTATGCCCCTTGGTTGGCCCGGCGAAGTCTATGTGTAGTCGCGACCATGGTCCTCTGGGGGTTTCCCATTCCAGGATTGGAGCGGCGGGGGGGGTGGCTCTCGACTCTTGGCACCTGCTGCAGCTGGCGACCCATGTCTCGATTTGTTTGTCCATCCCTGGCCACCAAGCGTAGCTTCTGGCCAGGGCTTTCATCTTGACAATCCCCGGGTGTCCCTCGTGCAGCATTGCCAGCACTCTGTTTTGTAGTGCTTCCGGGATGACTACCCGGTCTCCCCAGAGTATGCACCCCCTTTGTGAGAACAGCTCCGTTTGGCAGTTTCGGAATGCTTTGAACTGTTCGCCGCCGTCATTTTCTGGCCACCCCCGCTCTACCCAGCTCAATACCCGCGCCAGCCGTTTGTCTTTATTTGTTTCATGGGCAATGTCTGGCGCGGTTAAGAGTGGGCTGGGTAGGGTCTCGATTTTCAGGGTCGTCGTTGTGGGCGCTGGGTCGTCGTCTAGGTCGGGTAGTGGTGACCGGCTTAGTGCGTCTGCATGCGGAATGTTCTTGCCGGGCCGGTGTGACAGTTCGTACGAGTACGTGGCAAGGAACTCGGAGCACCGCGTCATCCGGGGCGACAGGATGTTCGGGGTGGCCTTGTTCCCCGCGAGTATCCCGAGCAGGGGTTTGTGGTCCGTAATGATAGAAAAGTTCCTACCGTAAAGGTACTCGTGGAACCTTTTCACTCCGGCAACGATGGCGAGGGCTTCTTTGTCCAGTTGACTGTAATTTCTTTCCGGCTTAGCTAGCGTTCTGGAGAAGAAGGCGATGGGTGCTTCCTTCCCGTCGGGTAGGGTGTGGCTGAGGACTGCTCCGATGCCGAAAGGGGATGCGTCGCAAATTACCGTGAGCGGGAGGGTCTCGCTATACTGGATCAGGACTGCGTCCGATGTCAGCAGGTTTTTTGTTTGTTGGAACGCAGTCTCCTCCCGCTTCCCCCAGGTCCAGATGGCCGCCTTATCGAGTAGCCGGTGTAGGGGTTCCGCCACAGTCGCCTTCTGGGGTAGGAAAACATTGTAAAAATTAAGCAGTCCCAAAAACGCCTGTAGTTCCGCCTTGTTTGTTGGTGTGGGGGCTTCCTTGATGGCTCTGAGTTTCTTCCCAGTGGGGTGTATTCCGTGCCGGTCCAGGAGGTACCCCAGGAATTCGACCCTCTCGGTGTGGAGTTGGCATTTATTTCTTTTGACTTTAAGGCCGGCGTCTTTGAATTTGCTAAGCACCGCCCTTAAACGGGTCTCCAATTGTTCTCTGTTGGCGGCTGCGATCAGCACGTCATCGAAGTAGGGAACCACCCCTTTTATTCCCTGGAGGAGCCTTTCCATGAGGCTTTGGAAGACTCCTGGAGCGACGCTGACTCCGAATTGGAGTCGGTTGCACTGAAAGGCCCCCCGGTGTGTAACAATTGTTTGCGCTTCGGCTGTCTCCGCATCGCCCGGCAATTGCTGATACGCTTGTGCCAAATCGAGTTTTGCGAAGACCCGGCCTCCCCCCAGTGAGTGCAGAAGGTGCTGTACTACTGGGACGGGGTAGGCGCTTTGCTGCAGCGCGTGATTGAGGGTGGCCTTGTAGTCCCCGCAAATTCTTATGGAGCCATCGGGCTTGATGGGGGTGACTATGGGCGTTTCCCAATGGGCATGGTCGATGGGCTCTAGGACCCCTTGCGCGACGAGCTTGTCTAGTTGCTCGTCGATTTTCGGCTTGAGCGCAAAAGGCACTCGCCGAGGTTTGAGGCGGATTGGGGCGATGTTGGAGTTAAGGTTGAAAGATATAGGGGGCCCTTGGTACTTGCCTAGTGAGTTGTCGAAAAGCTCTTGGAATTCTTTTACGAGGGTCGCTTCCCAGTCGGCCTCGTCTGTGTGATGGATGCCCGTCACCTCGATGCCCAGCGGGGAGAACCATTGCAGGCCGAGCAAGCTGGGGCGGTCCTGGTCCACGATCGTGAGTGGCAAGATGTCGGTGCGGTTCTTGAATGTGACCTTAAAATGCCCGATGCCGGCTACAGGGATGCGGTTTCCCTGGTAGTCTTTCAGGATTAGCTTCTGGTCGTCTAGTTCGTTGCGGCGGATGGTCGGGATTAGGCGCTTGATTGTGCGCCAAGAGACCATTGAGAGGTAGGACCCGGAGTCCACTTCCATCTCGCAGGGCTGGTCCTCGATGCACAGTGCCACGTGTACCTTTCGGGCGTCCAGGGTTGACGAATGGCCGATGACGACCGTCTGGTGGGTTTCCTCGTGCCGCTGTGCTTCGCTGAGTCGTCTGCTGCGGTTGTCGCGGCTCCACCGGCTCTCGGTCGGGCGGTCTCGGTGCCTGGGGGGAGGTGCCGTCTCGTCGTCGTGGGCTGTTTCCTCGTCGCTGGGGGCTGTAGCTTTTTTTGTTCCAGCACACCTTGGCGATGTGTCCCCGCTTCTCGCAATGCCGGCAAATGGCGTCGAGGAAATGGCATTCGGAGCGGGGGTGATCGCCGCTGCAGCCGGCGCAATGGAAACCCGACTTACGTCGCCTGCGGTCCCGGCGGTCGTGCTCGGTCTGTAGCCGATGAATTTCCTTGTCTTCGTCCTCGGTGTCGGATTGGCGT
Source organism: Pseudonaja textilis (assembly GCF_900518735.1). The sequence goes on from NW_020769309.1 coordinate 19,714,449, forward strand.
TCAAAGTTGCCATGATGCGTGGCCGTCCCTCGGTGGCTGGCTTCCCCGGGCTTCGTGGTGGCAGAGGTCGCTTCGTTGGTCGGTGGCCGTTCAGTCGTGTTGGCTTGTCTCATCCGGGCTGCTGATTGGCGGGTGGCCTCGGTGGCGGTAGCCTCGGCGAGGGCGTCGGCGAGGGAGATGTTGCCTTTGGCCATCAGCCGGCTCTGCAGCACGGGGTCTCTGAGTCCGAGGACGACTCGGTCCTGAAGCGCCTGGTCCAGGTCGGGGAATTCGCAGGGGCCTCCCAGGTTCCGCAGTTGAGCCACGAAGTCGCCGATGGTCTTGCCTTCGCGCTGATCTCGGCGGTAGAAGTCGTGCCTACGGATGAGGATGGGCACGGTAGGGGTGTAATGGCGGCGCAGGATGGGCTCGAGGTCAGCCCAGTCCATCTCCTTGACGTCGGTGGGCTTTGCCAGCGCCTTGGCCATTTTGAATACCGCGGGGCCGCAGTGTGTTAGAAACACTGCCCGTTTCCTCTGGCCATTGGCGTCCTTGAGGTTGCTGCATTCCAGGAACATCTGGAAGCGATCGATGTACGACTCCCAGTCTTCGGTTGCTGGGTCGAATGGAGCGGGCAGCAGGGTGCTGGCCATCTTGCAGGTAGTTGATCACCGTTTGCCACGTGCTAGTTGGTCCTCGCCTCACTATCCCATCCTCGTCGCCAGTGTTAGATCGGTGGATCGGGTCACATAAGAGGCGAGACGCGAAAGTGAACAATCAGCTCTTTATTGTAGCTTCAGAACAAGGACAGCTAAAGTGTGCGAGCCGCTTGGCTTTATACAGCCGGCCGGCGGCTCGGCGGCCAATGGCAGCGCTTTGAATCTCCCGCGATCGGCTCGGCCAATCGCGGTAGATTCTTAGCGCTCCAATCACAGTCCTTCAGTGGACCAATCGGGTTGCAGTCCTGGTGGACCAATCAGAACGCGAGTCTGCAAGAATGTTAATACAGAACAAAAATGTTCCACAATAATGGAAGACCAAAATGTTCCATAGTAATGGAAGACCATAAAGACAGTGAGGGAACTGGAAACCAAACAGCTAAAAGAATTGGTCACAACATCCCAAGAAAGAGTAAAGGAGTGCTTGATAGTTATCTTCTGGTAACTAAGAAAATGTCAGATAGTAGATGTCACTTTGATCTTGGTTACCCTACTGACTAACAATAACAACAATAATAATTAAAAACCTAGTCTAAAACCTATTTAAAACATTTAGTAAGTTAAATAGTTAAAAAATGCCACTATATACATAACACTAAATCACAAATGCACTGATGATTCAAGACAATTATTGCCTTGGAAAAGAAACTGTTACTCAATCTATTAGTCCTCATTTTAAGACACCTATAATGTCTCCCTGATGGTAACAGTTCGAAATATGAATGACCAGGATAAGAATTCTGTGGAGATTTTTAGTGCTCTAGAGAGAAGTCTGTACTTTGCAATCTCTTCCAAAGAAGAAAGAGAGAAACCGATGATTTTTTGTGTGGTGTTTATAACTCTCTGGAGCATATTTTTATCCACTACAAAGCATCCAGCATACCACACCGTTACACAGTATGCCAAAATGGTAGAACGGTAAAAAATAACCAGCAACTTCTCACCCAGACCACTTTTTCTTTTCTTTTTTAAATAAACTTTATTAATTTTACAATTAAAATAGACAAACAACACGTACATAAATGTGAGAACGAAAAAGGAAACAAAGAAAGAAAAGTAGAAAGAAAAATAAGAAAACAATTAAAAACAGTTTCATCCTCGAGAGTTTGTGGGACCTTAATTTCAACCTTATTTTATGCTATCTGTATAAGTAATCCTTGTGTGAATATATATATATATATATATATATATATATATTCACTACTACAATTATAACATATCTTCTTTTGCCCTTCATTATTTAATTGATCTTTGATCTATCCATTCGTACCAGCAGTTCCAGCTGTCGTAATACATTGATGTATCTTTTTCTTTTAATGCCAAAGTTAATTTGTCCATCTCTGCACAACTTGATATTTTTTGAATAATCATTTCCTCTGATGGAACATGAGGTTGTTTCCAACATTGTGCAAAAGCCAGTCTGGCCGCTGTCAAAATATGTACTATTGTATACTTCACTTTTGGGGGGAATTGTTTATTAAAGATCCCTAATAGAAAGAGTTCTGGTTTGAATTCGATCTGTTCTGTTGTCATTTCCTTCAACCATTTTCTAATTTTCTGCCAATATTTTTGAGCCTCTGTACAAGACCACTACATATGGAAGAATGTTCCCTCCTTTTTTTTTTGCATTTCCAGCAATTCATGTTGGGGTGCATCTTTGCTAATCTCAAAGGGGGAAGGTGCCATCTGTAAAACATTTTATAGGCATTTTCCTTGTAGGCTGCTGATTTTGTGATTTTATTATTTCTACTCCAGAACTTGTCCCATTCTATTAAGGTGATACTACGTCCTATATTCCTACTTCAGTCTATCATATTCCCTTTGACAATTTCTTCCTCTAATTGTGCCTCTAGTGAGTAATTATAAAATTTTGTTATATTTTTTTTATCTGGGCCTAATAGAATTTTGTCTAGATGCTGAAGTTTATTATTGATTCCAAATTCTTTCTTATCCTGTTTATATCTACACCATTACACATATACCAAAATGCTCTCGATGGTAGAACGGTAAAAAGTAACCAGCAACTTCTCACCCAGACCACAGCAGCCTCAGAAGATCTTTCAGTGTAAGCTTGTTTTGTAAACTTTACTGGATTTACCAGGACTCACATATAATAACTTCTAATTTAGGAAGGCAATTTTAAGCAATTTAAGAAGGGAATAAGTCCCATTGAACTAAATAGGATTTAATTCTGAAGAAACATGCTTAGTAAGCTATGAAGTGTAGTGCATTTGCATATGTAAAGAAAGTCAAATCGAAATCTTTTAATTTTTCAATTGGTCCCCTGCCTCTAAGCTCATATAAATACAGACCTAGGGAAGGCATAACAAGAGGTTTTGGATTATTCTCTCAGGTAGCATAAAAGCTGTTATTTGCAAGTTCTTATGGTTTGCTTTTAATTGTTTTTGAAACTAATTACAGTGCAGACTTTTAGGGAAATAAATGAATTAAAAGGCTTGGAATTAATTAATTAATAGCTTAAACCAATCTTTTATTTTTTCGGCTGATTTAAATGAATTGCCTTGATTTAAATCATTCTTTCTCTACTTGGCACCCAACAAATTTCTGGGCTCTATCACATCTTGGGAAAAAACCCACTCTATTCTGAAACTAAAAGCTAGGATCAATGGGCTGTGAGTGAAAAGGGAAATCTGGAGAAGTGTTGAGCCTGATCACATTACAATAGACATTACTGTATAATAAGGTTGTGTCTTGATGCTCTTGTATTAACTATGTTGAACTTTATACACCAGAAAATCTTATCAATGCTATGGCATCATAGGACTCATCTCCACAGCCTTTTTTTTTTTTGCTATTGTTTCATTCCAGGTGTAACTCCCATTGTCTTAAACCTGTCCCCATAGTGTTCCCTCTCCCTATACCACATCCAGGATGGAACCATGCTGTTTTGGTATCCATACAGCTCTACTGCATAGCGATGGAAGATCAGTGATTGCTGATTTCTCATAACTGAATTTAAAGTTAATTAACTTATCATCGGAAAAACCTCTACCAATCACCATTCAGAACATATGCTAGGGCATTGCTTGTACAGCCCAGGGACTCCATCCAATCAATTGGGAAGGTTAATTAAGATCTGTTTAGTGATAGTAAAGAGTATATCTTTCTTGTTTGCTATGTTGTGATGAACTGGATTTGTACAACCTAAATATTGTGCTGTCCACTGCATAAATGGTTTTGGAATTTTGCTGGGTGGGAGAAATTAGTTAAGCTACTGGATGCTCTCAGAGCGAGCCAGAATATTTTCCAAAATGATTATCCATCTGTCAACTCCTGATCACTAACCAGCAGCCAAGAGTTACATTTTCCTGCATCCTTTGGCTTGTGCTTAGCAATTGTGAGGACCTGTGTACCTGAGGTATAAATTGACTTTTGAGAAAGAGTGTGTTTATGAGCAGGTAGTGAAGTTGACCTATTCTTCGAACTACATGGAAAAAAGTGACAATGGGACTGTGATTCCAGTCACATTCATAGCTCAAGGAATCTAAAGTAAAGCAGGGTTTTTCAACCTTGGCAACTTTAAGATGTGTAGGTGACAGTTCCCAAAATGCTGCAGGTAACATGTTCGTTGGGAATTGTGGCATTTGAGATTCACACATCTTAAAGTTGCTACACTTGAGACGGAGTAATATAGAAGAAGGCACCCTGTCTATGCTGTAATCCCAAAGTGTGCGGAAAGTCTCTTAGATCAACCTCTCATAACACAGCACAAATGGAAGTGACATTCATGAGCAGGACTGTGGTGTCACACTTCACACAGAATCATAATAAACCAATGCCTTAAATTGAAACAAAGCCATATTAAGCTTAATACACCACATGAATCCAGTCAAAGTATGAACAAAGAACTCAGAGAGTATTGTATTCCTTCTTTTTCAAGTCATATTTCCAAACATTTCTCTCACTTTCAGAAAATATTTAGGTGAAAGTTTTGGAAACTATTTCTCTACTTTCCATTGCCTGCTCAATTTTTTTTTAAAAAATAAGCCTCTATAAAAAGAGTTTGTTTGCTTTTAATCTTTATTACAATTAAATATATATCAAGACAACAGTCTTAAAGTTTTCTCATACATTTCTTCTCATTGATCTAGATTTAAAAAAAAAACACCAATACCAATCAGTTTAATGAAACTAGATAAATACTTTATATTAGAATTATATTGATTTTTAGTGCTTTTAAATTACCGTTTAGTTTTCAGAATGAATTTTGCTTCAGAAATAAGTAACAGAGGAGAGAACAATTGTATATTTATAGGGAAACAATTGTGCCATTTGAATAAATGGAGAAAATATAAACAAATGGAAGCATCAAAGTTCTGATTAATATTTCTCTTGTAAAAGATTTCCAGCATGGTAGACAAAAATGCTATCGATAGAGCTTTTACAAGGAAAAAAATTAAAAGATTATTTTGAAAATTGAGTTGAGTGTAAGCTAAATGTCTTGAATTTGAAACAATTTAATCAAATTGTTTTGGCCCTTAAAAGTGGGAAAGAAAGGAATGTTTTGTTTTCTTGGGATTGGGGATGAAACTTCGTTTTCGAAGGATGCCACTTGCTTTGCCTTTTTCTCTTTGGAAAAACGTTGTCTCTCAAAGCACATTCAACAGCAAAATGTCTGCCTAGCTCCATTGCCATTACCTTCTACTTAAAACAGATGGTAATGTTCTCACTTATTCTTTCTGTTTCCCCTGCATATATATGAAGTAGTGTACCTGTTATCAGGCGATGGATTGCACTGCCTTAAGGATAGGAAAGCAAAATAATGCACTCTCTTCAAATCACTTTGCATATTTAGCCCCCTAAAAATAGCCAGAATAGATTTTCTGAATTGAAACCTGCATTTCAGAGGGCAAAGCTAATCAGTGTCATCTTTTCATGAAGGACTGAGTTATAGTGAATTGGTATATAGAAAGATGTGGGTATATTGGGTTACTTATGTGTGGGGGAAAGGGGATTCTCCACAGATTTATGTCCACACTGATGTATTCACATTACACTGAAGTATTTACATTAGGATATAATTGAATTACATGTATTATAGTACATGTAATTGTTTTCTGTCCCTGATTCTTTAGCATGATGAATAAATTGGTTGAGGAGAGGAAAAGAGGGGAGGGGAGGGGAGAAATAATAAATATCTGATGCCTGGAAATGTTGTCAGTCACAGTTTACCTTTTAAGTTTCTTTGCCTTGCATCCTCATTATGACAAGATGGCCTGTATAAATAAGAAAACAGCTGTAAAATTTGGTATATGGAAAAAAAATATAACATTTAACAAAAATGATCCTGTAGTAAACAGAAGAACAAATTTAAAAATAGAAGGATTTTTTTTTGTAATTTAGAAGTACTATAAATAATGGTTCATCAAAGACTTATTTTGCAACTAAATCTGTTTTGTGAGTAAAAATCTGTTTTGTGAAGTGAAAGAGGTATGCTGATTTGTGTATTGGATATTGGACATTGCTGCTCCTCCTCCAGCATGGATATGTGACCCGTCTGATGCCCCAACTTTCCATGTACTTCTTCAGCTCCTTTTTTTTTACACATCCATCACAATTATTACTGATTTCCCAAGCTTCCAACCAGATTAACTTTTGTTTATTGTATTTAAGTGTGACATGGATCAGCAGTGATTTCCAAGGGACTCTGCCACTGCAGAATGGAGATGAAATAGCATTAATGCTTTCACTCAAAATTTTGTTACTGAAATCACTTTTCTGTAGTTGATCTTTATTTCAGAAACCAATAGAAGTATAAGGGAAAAATAGCATGGGAAAAGTAGAATTGGTCTATGCCCACATTGTAACCCATGTGCAGTTGCCTCCTCTTGCAACTATTTTTATTTTAAAGAAAAAACAGAGAATCCAGAGAAGATGAATCAAAGGTGCATTTGACATCATTTGCAGTTTGAATCAGACAGTAATAACATTAGAATACCTGGAACGCCCTATCCAACTCCATTATTAAAGCCTCAACCCCTCATAGCTTCATTCTCAAACTGTCTACCATGGACCTCACTCCATTCCTAAGAGGTCTATGATGTCCCAGGGTGGGGATACAAAATAAACACAGTCACAAAAACCCGGTGAATCCCCTTTTATTCCTTCACTTTGCTTCCAAACTCCAAATATCCTTGACGCAAGACAAAAAACTCTCACAGTTACAAGAAGGAGGGGGAAAAAACAACACAAACCAGGCAAGATAAGGGCTGGAGGACATCCACCGATAACAGAACACACACTGGGAAGGATGCCAAACTCAGAGAGGAATCATAAACTAGAGATATTTCCATGCTTTGTTTCCAGCGTTTGCCCATACGCATGCCTGACCTCTTATCCAGTTGTCACAGCTGCAGCCCATGAAGATCAAAGCCCTCTCCTCCTGAGTAGACCACGTCTCTCCCTTATCTTCTCCGCCCTGCATGCCTTAGGATGGAGAGGGGAAGGGCCTGGGTCCTCCTCTGACTGCCCAGCCAGCCTCTGCCCTTCCCCAGCCTCCTCCACAACCTCCGGAGCCACACGTCCACTCCCTGTTGGCTGTTCCTCCTCTCCCTCAGAGTCAGTCTCCACCAGCGGCATGACAAGGTCCATAAAGGGGCATGCATGAGCACACCAGCATGCCTATCATCCCTGTCTTACTGTCCCCATTTATCTGTATTTACTTCCTTTGTTCTTGTGTAGGTTCATACTTATACTTATCTTGTACGTGTTTAACAAACAAATAAAATAAAATAAATAGAACAACCAAAGTCCCCCCAATGTATGAACTTAACTGACACAGAGAGGTCTTTGGGGGCCAGGAATCAAAAATAGTAAAACAGTGACTATAACCATACATTTGAAGACTCATCTCTTTATTACATGAATCACAATGGACATAAAAAAGGCAGGGCTTCAATGGCATGGTTGCCATCTTGATATTTTGACCTCCCTTGTTTCATGAACATCTCTGAACTCACCTAAGGTTTCTAGTGTTTAGATCAATGAGCAGAATAAAAGAAAAACAGAACTGGAAGAGACCTTCAGGGTCTTCTAGTCCAACCCCCTACTCAAGCAGGACACACTATATCAGTGATGGTGACAGCGGTGGTATTCAGCAGGTTCTGGCCAGTTCTGGAGAACCAGTAGTGGAAATGTTGATTAGTTCGGAGAACCGGCAAATACCACCTCTGACTGGCCCTGCCCCCATCTATTCTCTGCCTCCCAAGTCCCAGCTGATTGGCTGGGTCTTCTTTTGTTGCCCTGCACAGGAGAATGGAGCTGGAAAGCAGGTTAGTGGGGTGGGGAGGGAAGGGAAGGGAGTAACTTTGCCCCAGGAGTGGGGAGGGAATGGGGATTTTACAGTATCCTTCCCCTGCCATGCCCACCAAGCCACACCCACCAAGCCACACCCACAGAACTGGCAGTAAAAAAAAATTGAATCCAACACCTGGATGGCAAACCTTTTCAGCGCTGAGCGCCCAAAGCATGTGCATGCATGTACACATACCCAAAATGCAACATGCATGCCCCTGATGCAAGCACCCCCCCATGTTCACATGCCCCCCTGCACATGGCCCTGTGCATGCCCCCTGCCCCCATGCATGCACCCCCCCACCCCCCATGCATGCGCCCGCCCACCCTCCTGCACATGGGTGGCAGAGACCTGAAGACCAGCCTCTAGTGAAGTTTTTCAACCCAGGCAACTTAAAGAAGTGTGGACTTCAAGTCCCAGAATTCTCCAGCCAGCAATGAAGTTCAAGTCTGCACGTCTTAAAGTTGGCTGAGGCTGAGAAAGGCTAGTTTGATTTTACTCTCTATTACAAGCACATAAATATATTTCTTTTTTTGCATTTATGCCTACTCTTGTGAGAGTGCTTGCTTATCTTGTGCTCTACAATACGTGACTGTGTTTTATATGCAAAGGTGCAGGAAGACTACATGAGAACAGCAGTGTTCAAACAATTGGGATATGTTCTTATGTAGTAATAAAAATCTAAATTAAAGGGAACAGGCTTGTGAAGTAAATCAGTACTTTAGAGGGAGCACATGGAACTATTGCAATGGGATATGTATTCCCAGTTTGATTGTTGCTGTTTTAAAGATCAATTTCAATTTGTTCCTTATCTTGTGTATGGTGCAGTACGATCTCAGTGTCTATGCACCATGAAATCAACTCTGCTTGATTAACTACTTATGTAAACTGGATAATTCATTTTTTGAAATAAATAAGTTTCTTGACACGCCTTTACAAGCAGACACAATTTCAGAGTAGATTTATACTGGATTTATACACATTTATCCTGGATGGATGGGTGGGTGAATGGATGGATGATATAGATAGCTAAATAGCTAGTTGCTAGATAGATAGATGGAAGGATAGATGGATAGATAAATAGATGATAGATAGATGGCAAAATAAATATCTTGTCTTGAATAAGAGATCAGTATACTGATGATAAAATACATTGCACGTCTCTTTTTGGAGCCAAATGAGATGCATGGATGTCATCCAATATTGGGAGGCTTTAAGTAATTGGAGAGGGTGAATCAAGCTCAAAGGCAGATTTGCTGACTGTTCAGAACCCATTTGCCTAACGTCTAGCTCATTTGTGGGCTCTACCCAGGTCTGTGAACTGGAGATTTTCTTTGATTCACAGCTTCACCTTAATCAAGGTGCAGCCTATATCCAGGTGGCCTTTGCTGCAACTGGTTTAGAAAGAGAGGGCCCGAGTGACAGAAATTCAGGTTCTCATTACTTGCAGACTGGATTACTGCAACACTTTCAAAATTACTTGGAAATGACAGCTGGCGCAGAATGTGGCAGCCTGTTTGCTGACACGAGAAAATCATTTTTGCACTGTTTCTGAGTAAAGTGCCGGTTATGACATCTAAAATCCTGCAATTCTTAGATCAAATTTCTCCTATGTGTTCGATCAGGAAGGACTGATTTGGGTCCTTTCCCCCACAAGAAGCTTTTTGGGGGGAGTAGGTGATAGTCTCAAAGAACGTTTCTAATGACTCTAATTTAGTGAACTAATTTGTCTCCCTATAGCCAAAGGCAGTTACCCTTACGTGGCAAATACTTGCAGTATGAGTTTCTGCTGCATCTTCAGCATAGGGCTTAAACATGAACTTTGTTGCTTGTTATTTATTTAACTGGCTTATTTTTTATTTTAATTCCTTCCATTTTTAATTATTGTTGTTTTAGTTGCTATTTCTCTAGTTGTTATTTGGATTTATTGTGAGCCATCGCAAGACTATTCATGAGGGAAAGTTCAGTCATATAATAAAGAACTAAACGAAGCTCTGATTAACTACAAATGCAAGTTAAAAAATAAATAAAAGTAGGAGAAAGAAAGTCTTAAGTGCTTTTGAAGAAAACATTATTACTCAGGCTTGGTGTATTTTGGATATATATCTGTTGAAAGAAATATCCTTCTGGGTTCAGTTCCAAGTGGGGGAAAAGACACTGGAAACATGGAAGCTGTTTGGAAGGTTTAATGGTGGACAGGACCACATGGCCTGGAGCTCCAGAGTGAAAAGGAATCATGCTTCAAGATGAAGGAAAAAATCAAGAAGAGCTGAGGCAGGGTTGCCAGATCGCAGTTTGGCTCTGCGGCCAAACTCAAGTCAAAATATGGCCAAATTCAGCCAAATTATTTTTTGCTCATGGTGATGCGCATGCGCGAGGGAAGGAGAGCTCAGGATGGGTGGGGAAGCCGAGGGGCATGGCATTGGAACGAGCCGTAATAGGAATAGGTGTGGTGTTGATGGAGGAGGAGCCGTCCCTTCTCGGGCGGGAAGGGGGTGTGGCTGGGCGCCAAGGTCCCGAAGGGGTGTGTGACGGGAGTTGAGAGGAAGTGGGCGTGTCAGAGAACTGAGAGGACGCGATTGTCTTCCTTTGGCTCATGGTGACGCATATGCGCGAGGGAAGGAGAGCGGCTGGGTTGCCATCTGGCCAATTTCATGGCCAAGCAACTTTCGTATGGCCAAATTTCTGGCCAAATAAATTTGGCCGGAGACATCATTTTTTCATGGCCCAGCAGATAGAAATATGGCCAGATTTCTCGAATTTGGCCAGAAAAACGGCCAGATGGCAACCCTGAGCTGAGGTGCTGAGAGTGCCTGGGTTTTATAACGTTTGTTGGGGTTTGAACTGGAGCTTGTATTCTGATTGGTTGTCAGACTCCCATGAGGCCATGCAGGGGCAACTCTGTAGGCTTTCCTGAGTTCCAGGCTTGGTTGAGCCTTGCTGGCTGATGATGCACTGAAAGGGCTCTTGGGCAATTGCTATAGCTTTACCTGGAGATCTTTGTTATGTAAAGTATTCTGGCCTAGGCCTTAATGGCCCACCCATTAACAAAGGTGGGAGTGAGCTGCTACTTCTATGGTGAGTTTCTGCTTCTGAGTTTCCACTCTTTTTAGGGGCAATATTCTGCCTTTTTAATATTTCCTAGGATATTTCAATTTTTTAGGAAAGGTGTGGGTGCTAACTTCCTACATATCTTTTTCAAAAAAAGAAACATAGGTACAAAAAGTATACTATATGTTTGTTATATATCCAGTTGACAAGATCTGGTTTATTATATATCTGACTGACAGTATCCAGGAGAAGAGCCTTCTCTGCTGACCCCACCACCATCTTCTGTGCTTCCTGGTCCTCCTCCACCCATATTTTTAAATTTCATATTATTGTACTTCCATTTTTTATTTGTATTCCTTTGCTATTTTTGTGTTTCCATTTTTACCCCCTCCCCCCTTTATTGTTATAAAGGGCCCACAGTAGCTGCTCAGCGAGATGAGTGGCAAGTAAAAAAAAAATACAGTAAAGAAGTCAAAACACACTTGTTTTTAATTAGTTAATTACAGACCATTGTCCTGATATTATGGAAGTATAAAAATTGTTATTTGAATGTTCAATGGTATTTCTTATTTAATCTTCATAAGTGTAAAATACACGTGATCTTTATAAAATACTAATATATTGTCAAGATAAGTCAAAAAAATATAAAACCATTTAATTGGTTATAACTGCTTCAAAATGCAACATTCCCTATGCCTTAAGATCCTTACTCAAAAGGTTGTAAGCTCACATTCTTAAAACAATGTGTGCACTGGAATACTTATTACTTGCATTTCTTAATGGGAAAGCTCAAACATTTGTTGGAAGTGCATGCAGTTATAAATGTCTCAGTTTATAATAGTGGTTTATTTATTTTTCAGCATTTTAGCTAATAGTGATTTTGATATGACAGATCTTAGCCAAGTCTGTAAAGATAAAAGCTATGCTTATGCTTAATGTAACCTATTCTGCTTTTATTGTCATTTTTAAATAAAAAGCAACATTGCTTCAGTATTGAGGGAGGTATGTTTTTTAACCCAGAACAAGAAGATATCTGCTTAAATAGTAAACAATATTATTGTTTTTGAGTGTATGAGCCCAATAAGTTTCATCCCTTATTTATTTATTGATCTGTCAAATTTATATGGCTGCATCTCACAGGTAAGTGACTCTTGGTGGATACATTAAAACTTATTCCGCATATATTTTATATGCAGAGCTTTGTGCCAATATATTTGTGAGACTATATTTTTGTAAACTTTAAAAAGTCACTGAAATATGTTTTTTTTAAATATATAATTGCTTTGATGATCCATTGTACACCAAGCTGGAGCTGCTTCACATTTTAGTTAGATACACAGATTGTATTAAGCTGTTGCTCATCTCAAGTGTTACTGAATTTGTTCATCTGTTTAGATGTGGTTTTAAGTATTGTTCACACCTTGCTCTAAGCTATGAAACAGTTTATAGCTGTACCACAAAAGCTGTGTTTATATGTTATGCTATACTTGTACAACTCACATTAAGGAAAAGTACAGTGTAAACTCAGAGATTAGATAGAGATGTCAAAATTGATGAACAGTAACAGTTAGGCAGCATTGGGGTTTATTGTAAACCAAGCACTCTTCAGCTATAGACTTGAGCTATGGTTAGAATGAAATTGCAATTGAAAATCCCCCACTAGTAATTCTATGGAAGTTTTGATCATACAAGTCAATGCCTTTGTGCTCTTTAAATTTATTAGTGCTATCCCTTATTTTGATTGTCCACTGACTCTGTGATTAGTTTGCATTTATTTTATTATCCTTGTTCATCTGAAATACAGGAATTCCAAATCCACCACGTATCTGTATGTGCTGCAGGACCAAATGTGCTAATCCTCACATATAGCTGTGTAACGTGAGAAACAGCAGTGGTCTTTCCTTTCTCATGTGGTTTTGAAAAGGAATGTAGAGTAAGCTGAAATTAACATATAGGAAATTAATAAACAGAAGTGAGGTGCCCCTCTTTTTTATTTGTGATAATTTTGCAGCATTGGTTATTCTACTGAGCTATTAGAGCTTTTTTTTTTTTTTTTTACAAAACACCATCCTGATAATGAAAGTGAACACTAAGGCAGAATGGCTAGATTGTCATTTTAGAGGTACAGAATAAATAGAGTATTAGCCACTTTCCTTCTGCTTGCCAGGCTTCTGCTGCCCAGGGGTGATGTCTTCAAATGTCCATCAGACTGATATGTGGTGCTATTTAAGTCAAGTGTCTCAAAACCTCATTCATTGTAAGAATCAGAATTTCAAGTGTCTATTGTTTTTTCTTTTCTTAGAAGACTTGCATAAATCACTTTTTTTGCTGTCAAAAACATGCAATAGACAGTTTTGTAAACTGTCTACCTTTCTATGCTGGGAAGAGAAAAATCCGGGATTAGCATCCAAGAGCAAAGTACAGAGATGAATTTCAACATTTTAATGACTTGTATCAAGGTCTTAAAATTTTCTTAAGTAAACAATGTTTGATTGGAAGCTGTGTATTGGTCTGATTGGGTCAAGACAGATAGTCTCTCCATCAATATTTTAGTGGACTGGATTGTGTCTGCAGAGAATTAAATGTCATTTTAAAGCTTGCCCCGAAGTAGATATTTTGCTGGATTGTATTTTTACTAACTAAAGCTATTAAAGATATAATAGGTATTTTCCTCACTCATGAATCTTTCCCCCTTCCATATAGGGTTTTCTTAAACTACTGCATTTGTAAGACACTTTGCCAGGTGGTATTTAGAGGATACAATATAATTTTAAGAGTAATTTTTTTAAATGCTGAAAGAAGTTACAGGAGTTTGTTCCTACTGTATTTTAAATATTATTTTCTGGGAAAGAAGAAACATATAAAATACTTAGAAGGGCAGATAAAATGAAATATTTTATTAAAAATGGATTTTGAAATTTTAAATAATTGAAATCTTTCCTCAAACAAATTGTTAAAAATAAAGTGAGCTTATGAATATAACTGTTTAATGCTATTATATTTGTTATTTGAAAATAAATATGACTTACTTTGTTTATCCAATAGATGCCTCCATATGGTGAAGAATCTATATTTCATTGATATGGTTCAATCACTTCAACCTAGGATGCAATTCACTCAGCACAAGTTTTGGGGCAATGGTTTAATAAAGTGGATACAAATAAAAAAGTGAGAATTGTGCAAATAATTGAGAGTTAAATCTTGAATGTTGGAGCAATGTCCCTATCATGTATGCATAACATGTATCATCAAAAAAAAAGAAACACCTTTTTTACTAAAACAATAGATTCTTTAAAAAGTACTCTTAAGTCTGGGCAGTGGGTCCCAAGGAGAGACGAGACTTGAAATAATGACAACAGCTCTTTATTAGGAAACCAGATACTGAGACAAGACTCCCAGCCGAGGCAGCTCCTTTTATAGAGCTGGCTATGGCTAGGCAGCCTATGACATGCATTTGAGCTTGCCGCGCTTGGTTTTACCCAATCGCGGCAGCCGAATAAGAACCAATCAGAACGCTTAGTTCTGTCCAATCACGGCCCGGCTTTTCTGGACCAATAGGAATGCAGGCTTACAAGCCTGCTAGTATGGAACACCCCTCCCCTCTTGGTTCCATCCAGGGGGCGGGGTAATGTAATCACACAAGTAGGCGGGTCTTCGTACCTGCCTACTAGACTTGCGCAGTTCACAGTGTCTCTGTTCACCATCGGGTTCGGATGAGCTCTGCGTCGCTCTCAAGCTGCAAGATGGAACTGCCTGGAAGGGTGAGCCGGTCCTCTGGCAGCGACTCCCGCCTGGTGATTCCGTGTCGGTTGAGTCATTTGCTCTGCTGCTCCCGCCTGGGCTCTATGGGCTCGTGGAGCTTGTCCGGCCGCTGCTTCCAGGTGAAGTGCCCGTCTGCCATGACTCCCTTCTGACTGGTAAGTATTGTTGGTTTTTGTTTAATGTCTGTAGGGGGTGTTCTACTTGTACAGATGTTCGATCATTTTCTGAACTTGAGGTTTCCCCCCCCCCTCTGGTTAGAGTCTATGAGGTGGGGAAGCGGCCAGCCTGGATCTTAACTGGTCGATATGACGTTTCCACGACCTCCCATCGGTGGTCTCGAGCCGGTAGGAGAGGGGGCCTGTGACTTGGGTGATTTTTGCAGGGATCGAAAGTGGGTCCCCTGTAAAATTTTTGGCAAATACAGTGTCTCCTACCTTGAAGGTGTGGTGCTTGCTGCTGGAACCAAGGGATTTTTCTGGAGTATAAGCAGGATGCAAGCGGTCTAGAGGTGACCTGAGTCTTCTGCCCATTAATAGCTCTGCTGGGCTCTTGTTGGTGGTGGTATTTGGTGTGATATGTTGTAGAAGAAGCATCCTGGTGATCTTCTCGTGGATGTCACCATGTTCCATTCTGTGCAGAGTTTTTTTTTGTAAATTGAACCATGCGTTCAGCTCTACCATTTGCCACCGGGTGAGCTGGCGATGTCAATGCGTGTCAGATGCCGCGGTCTGCCAAGTACTGTGCAAAAGCTAAGGCAGTAAATTGTGGCCCATTGTCAGAAACGATAACATCTGGCAGACCATGCATTGCGAAAAGTCTATTTAATTTCTTGATGACAGCTTCTGTGGTGGTTGTCTTCATTGTGCTCACCTCGAGCCAATTTGAATAGGTGTCAACAGTGATTAAGAAGGTGTGCCCCTTGGTTGGCCCTGTGAAGTCAATATGGATGTGCGACCAAGGGCCTCTGGGTGTTTCCCATTCTAATGGTGGGGCCTTAGGGGGAGCTAAGCGAGTCTCTTGGCATCTGTTACAAGCGGTGACCCAGGTTTCAATTTGCTTGTCCATGCCTGGCTACCAAGCGTAGCTCCTGGCCAGGGCTTTCATGCGCACAATACCAGGATGCCTGTCATGCAGCAAGTCTAAAACTTTTTTCTGTAGTGTCTCTGGCATTACTACCCGGTCTCCCCACAACACGCAACCTTTTTGCGAAAAGAGTTCAGTTTGCCTGTTTTTAAATGGTTTAAAAAGTTTGTTTGGCTCGGTTTCTGGCCATCCCCTTTCCACCCAGCTGAGAACTCGCGCCAAGCCTCTGTCCTTCCTAGTTTCGTGGGTGATGTCTTGCATGGTTACTGGTGGCATGGGGATCATTTCAATTTGCAAGACTGGTAATGTGGGTGCTGGGTCCTCTTGCAAGTCTGGCAAGGGGGAGCGGCTTAAGGCGTTGGCGTGTGAGATTGTCTTGCCAGGGCGTTGTATCAATTTGTAATTATAAGCGGTAAGAAATTCAGACCATCGTGTCATTCTAGGTGACAAGATGTGTGGAGTGGGTTTGTCACCCGCCAATATGCCAAGTAGGGGCTTATGGTCTGTAATAATGGAAAATGTCCTACTATAAATGTATTCGTGGAATCTCTTTACTGCTGAAACGATTGCGAGGACTTCTTTGTCCAGCTGGCTATAGTTCCTCTCTGGCTTGGACAATGTTCTGGAAAAGAATGTAACAGAGGCTTCCGTTCCATTTGGTAAAACAGGGCTCAGGATGGCACCAACCCCGAAAGGCGATGCGTCGCAAGTAACAGTCAGAGGTAACGTTTCATTGTATTGCATGAGGACTGCATCTGAAGTCAAAAGGTTTTTTATCTGGTGAAAAGCGTGCTCTTCTCGCCGTTTCCTTTTTCACCTTGAGGCCAGCATCTTTGAATTTCCGTAGGACCGCCCTCAGTCGTTGTTCCAATTGTTTTTGGGTAGGAGCTGCTACCAGGACGTCATCGAAATAGGGCACAACTCCTTTAATTCCCTGCAACAATCTCTCCATTAGACTTTGAAAAATGCCCGGTGTGACGCTGACCCCAAACTGGAGCCGGTTACATTTGAACGCCCCTCTATGTGTCACTATTGTTTGGGCTTCGGCGGTTTCAGCATTGACTGGCAGTTGTTGATAAGCTTGAGCCAGGTCGAGCTTTGCAAAGACCTTGCCACCCCCTAGTGAGTGCAGGAGATGTTGGACTACTAGCACCGGGTAGGCGCTCTGCTGCAATGCGTGGTTGAGGGTGGCCTTGTAGTCACCACAAATTCTCAGGGAGCCATCGGGTTTGAAGGGGGATGACAATTGGGGTCTCCCAACGAGCATGATCGATGGGTTCTAACATGCCTTGCGCTATTAGTTTGTCTAATTGTTTGTCTATTTTAGGCTTGAGTGCAAAAGGCACTCGGCGCGGCTTGAGATGGATGGGAGCAATGTCAGGGCTGAGATTAAAGGAGATAGGGGACCCCTTGTACTTGCCTAGATGTTCACTGAAGACTTCTTGGAAGTCCTGGATGAGCGTTGTTTCCCAGTTTCCATCTTCTGTGGTTGATGCCTGCCATCTCGATCCCTAACGGTGCGAACCACTGCAACCCGAGTAGGCTGGGTCTGTCTTTATCAACAATTGTGAGTGGTAGGATGGTGGTGTGGTTTCTGAACGAGACTTGAAAATGTCCAGTGCCAACGACCGGAATGCGATTACCTTGATAGTCTCTTAATATTAGCTTCTGGTTGCTAAGCTCTTGGCGGCGGATGCTGGGAATTAGTCTTTTGATGGTCCTCCAGGAGACCATAGAGAGGGAGGAACCGGAGTCTACCTCCATGGTGCAAGCCTGATTCTCGATGTTGACCTCTACACGTATCTTTCGTGCGTCTATTGATGAAGTGTGGCCGATGGTGACTGTTTGGTGCGTTTCTTCTCTTCTGGGTGCCTCGACGAACTTCCTGGGTTGGCTGTCCTGGTTCCATCAGCTGTCATTATGGCGGTCCCGGTTTATGGTGGGGGTGCCATCTCTTCTTCTTGGGCTGTTTCCCCGTCATCGGGGGCTGGAATTTTGTTTGTTACAGCATATTTTGGCAATATGCCCCCATTTTTCACAAAAACAGCAAACAGCGTCCAGGGATTTGCATTTGGAACGTGGGTGATTTCCTCCGCAGCCGGCACATTGGTAACTCTCGCGTTCCGACTGAAGTCTGTGAATTTCTTCCTCTTCGCTGTCAGAGGGAGATTCGATGTCACCGTGGTGGGTGGATGCTGCGTGTTTGTCTGCTGCAGTTGCTGTCTCGCTGGTGGGTTGGCGGTCATTTCCATTTGAACGCCGCATTCGTGCCGCTGACTTACGAGTGGCCTCGGCTGCGGTGGCTTCGGCTATGGCGTTGGCGAGGGAGATGTCTCCTTTAGCCATCAATCTGCTTTGGAGAGTTGGGTCTTTCAGGCCGAGGATGACTCGGTCACACATGGCCTCATCTAGATTGGCGAATCCGCAAAAGCCTCCTAGGTCCCTCAGGTCAGCTACGAACTCTCCAATGCTCTCGCCCTCGCACTGATCCCTCTGGTAAAAGTCATGCTGACGGATGAGAATCGGCACTGCCGGGGCATAGTGGTTTCCGAGGATGGGAGCTAGGGTATCCCAATCCATGGTCTTGACATCTGTTGGCTTCGCGAGTGCCTTGGCCATTTTAAAAACAGCGGGTCCACAGTATGTTAGAAAAACCACTTGCTTCTTGCTGCTGGTGGCATCCTTCAGGTTGTTTGATTCCAAGAACTTTTGGAAACGAGCAATGTAGGACTCCCAGTCCTCGCTGGCCGGATTGAATGGTGCGGGTGGCACGGCGCTGCTGGCCATCTTGCAGGTCGTCTATGCGTTCTCTGCCACGTGCTAGTCCGCTCTGTTGTCTCAGTATCCCACCCTCATCACCAGTGTTAAGTCTGGGCAGTGGGTCCCAAGGAGAGATGAGACTCGAAATAGTGACAACAGCTCTTTATTAGGAAACCAGATACTGAGACAAGACTCCCAGCCGAGGCAGCTCCTTTTATAGAGCTGGCTGCGGCTAGGCAGCCTATGACATGCATTTGAGCTTGCCGCGCTTGGTTTTACCCAATCGCGACAGCCGAATAAGAACCAATCAGAACACTTAGTTCTGTCCAATCATGGCCCGGCTTTTCCGGACCAATAGGAATGCAGGCCTACAAGCCTGCTAGTATGGAACAAGTACAGCGCTAAATATTTAAAGAAATAGCCATGAGAGCTATAAAAAAACTCACAAATTCATATCTAGTACTTATCTCTAGCATGAAGAATGCTACAAATATATCTAAGATAAAATTTAAAAGAAAGTGAAATCACAAATTAATAGCATACAGTTTTCCTGGGAAAAGAATTTTGCAAAACAAAGGCTAATATGGTAGGCACTGAGAAGTACTTTCAAAACAACTATTAATTATTCCACAAGATTTTTGATGACAAATACAAGCAGACTGTTAAAACTGACTCAGTCTAGTGGCAATTACTGAACAAAGTCTTTAAAAACATGTCAGAACCAAAGTTTCAATACGGGGCTGAAGAGAAATATTATTAACTATCCTAACCATATTTATGTGGCACTAATCAAAGTGCAGAGAAAATGTATTTATTTCCAATTTGTTTAAGTTTAAAGGGAAGAAAAATGAAAAGAAATAGAGTTAAACAATGGGCATTACAAATATTAATGGAACAAGCATAGTCTCCAACTAAAGTTTTTCCAATATTTTAACACTTCAGAGCTAGTACTTCATAATTCAAGAAAAGTTGATGGTGACTTAGATACCTAACTATCATTTTTCTGTAAAATCAACTATAATACATTTCAGGATGAAGGAAGATCAAGTCAGGAGTTAAGTTTGATGATTTTGAATTACATCAGGGAGCTGGGGAAAATCATGTAAACATGGAGGTTTAGCAATTATTGAAGTAGTAATCCAACTTACCGTAGCAGATACTTTTGCTGCAAAAATAGTATTTTTTCCTTTGGAGTAATTAAGTCAGAACTGAGGAACTGGAACATTTGTGTTTTTTCCCCACATAACCAGGAATACACACTGATAAAACTGAATATACCATATACTAGTCCTTTTATTTTTCTAACTTACCTGAAATTGCTGTTTTCACTTTTCTTAAAGAAGCATTGATAAATAAATTAGTTAATGCAAACATGTCTTTAGAAGAACACAGTTGGAAGGGACCTTGGATATCTTCTAGTCCAACCCCCTGCCTAGGCAGGAAACCATACACCACTTCAGACAAATGGTTATCTAATGTCTTCTCAAAAACTTCCAGTGTTGGAGCATTTACAACTTTTGGAGGCAAGTTGTTCCATTGATTAATTGTTCTAATAGTCAGGAAATTTCTCCTTACTTCTAATTTGTTTCTCTCCTTGATTAGTTTTTGCCCATTGCTTTTTGTCCTACCGTCAGGTGTTTTGGAGAATAATTTGACTCCCTCTTCTTTGTGGCAGCCTCTGAGATACCAGAAGACTGCTATCATGTCACCCCTAGTCTGTTCTGACCAAAGCTTCCTGAGACAGTAACAATCACATGCTGTTCCCAAAAACCTTTTTTTAATTTCAATGGCTGTGAATTATATGCATTCACAGCCCGTAATGAGTCCCAAACAGTTTGTGAATAGTCCAACAGAAGTCTCCACAGTCTTTCAGGATAAGGCTGATAAGCACTCACCTTTATCTCTTTTGAAATGCTGCCAATGACTAAACTGCCAATTAGCTGTACAAAGCCAAACGGAGCACAAAATCAATGAACAAAGTTGCTTCCTGCAAAGGCTCATGTCCCTTTGGTCCTCCTTTATGTCTTATGGGAGGGGTCAATCATTTCCAAGCCTTACTCCCCTTTTGTTTTAACTGTTCTTGCCTTCTAGCAGCTCTGCACAAGCACTCACTGGGAACAGGCTCCCCCTGTTCCTCTGCCTCGCTGATGTCAGATTCTGGAGGATCCTGAGTCTGCAAATAACTCACAGATGCCCTGGCCCCATCTCTGTGTTGGATGCAGATCCCTTGTCTGAGTCCTCCCCAGACTCTAGGACTGGCCCATGTCAGTCCCACTGTCCGTTTCTGCTCCAGCTCTGCAGGCCGCCGATGGACCACAACATAGTCCTTCTTTTCATAACACTAGACATATCCAGTTCCAGCAACCATTCTTTATATGTTTTAGCCTCCAGTCCTCTAATGATCTTTGTTACTCTTCTCTGAACTTTTTCTAGAGTCTCAACCATCTTTTTTACATCATGGTGACCAAAACTGGATGCAGTATTCCAAGTGTGGCCTTATCAAGGCATTATAAAGTGGTATCAACACTTCATATGATCTTGATTCTATCTCTCTGTTTGTGCAGCCTAGAACTGTGTTGAGTTTTTTGGCAGGTGCAGCACATTGCTGGCTCAAATTTAAGTGATTGTCCACTAGGACTCCAAGATTCCTCTCAAGTCACCACTATTGAGCGAGGTACCACATATACTGTACCTGTGCATTTTGTTTTACTTGCCAAAGTGTAGAACCTTACTTTCACCATTTAAATTCATTTTGTTAGATAGCACCCAATGTTCAGGTTTATCAAGATCTTTCTGTATCTTAAGCCTATCTTTCGGAGTGTTGGCTATTCCAGCTAGCTTTGTGTTGTCTGCAAATTTGATGAGTTCCCCATCTATCTCCTTGTCCAAATCATTGATGAAGATGTTGAAGAGTACTGGGCCTAAAACAGAGCCCTGGAGTACCCCACTGCATACCTCCCTCCATATAGATGCAGTTCCATTGTGGACTACATGTTGAGTGTGGTTGGTCAGCCAGTTACAAATTCATCTGGTGGTGATGTTGTCTAACCCATATTTTTCTATTTTATCAAGTAATAGGTTATGGTCTACTTTATCAAATGCCTTACTAAAGTCCAAGTAATTCCAAGCATTCCTCTGGTCCACTAATGTTGTCACTTTGTCAAAGAATGCAATATGATTAGTCTAGCATGATCTGTTTTTGACAATCCCATGTTGGCTTTTGGTTATTATTTTGTTTGCTTTTAGATGTCCACTGATTCGTTACTTGATTATATTTTCCATAATCTTCTCTCGCACACACACAAACACAGCACACACACAAATACCGCACACCTGCTCAGCAAAACAATCCTAAAGAAAACTGGTCAATATTGTGTTGATAATGTATTTACTGAATTTAACTGTGCATGTGCATTCTATACATTTTTTGTATCCTGTTGATTGTGAAGCTTTGAGAGTATATTTAAAGGAGAAGATACTTGCTGCACATGTAAATACATTCTGATCATTAATTGGGAGCAAGCGTATATACAAGTACATATATATACCAAAACAGCAAACACATCAAGCCAATATCCTGAAATGTTTGCATTTTTAATACTTGTGTATAAACTTGAGGTTCATGCAGGAGCAAGCATTGTTGTGTTAGCTCCATCATTCCATCTGCTTTTCTTCTGAAGAACATATATATGTACAGTCCAGCCATACATATGTATGTAGTAATAAAAAGCATTACTTCACCGTGCAGGTAGTTAGACAATAATATTTTTCTAATATCTAGGTTGTACGATCTGTTACTCTCAGAGCATTATCCTTATGCTAATATATGCTGGAAGAACATGAAGTCTCAAAGTCACTGTACCATGTTTGACACAGCTAGGTCAAAGATTGTGACTCAGAAACATCATTAGCCATACATAAAGCTAGTGGACTATAGCACTGAAGAAAATAACGAGAAAAGAAACATGAGATAATTTTTTAAAATGCTTAAAAATATGAGCAGAAAATGGGTTGTATATCCAAAGCAGAACTGCTCTAGAGCAAAACATAAGAAGTTTGATAGAAACAAGCAAGCTCCATAGAATATTGTAAAATTACATCAAAACATGACTTTAAATTATATGTGGAGAGAGAATATATTTGTAAGACTCTGGTAGAAAAGGAGACTAGATTGGGATAATTAGGAGATGGAACTGTCAGTCAAAGGATAATTATAACCTCTTAGATTATATTCCAGCAAGTGGAAAAAATTGGAGAACAATTTGGGAGGCAGAAATGCCTAAGGGAAGTTCAATATCCAGGCCTGGGAATTTCTCCTTATCATGAAGATGGGCTTATAAATATTTTTAGTGCTGGAATAAGACAGTATTGATACAGTGTAGATGCTCTTTAGTAGTACCTTATTTTAATAGTTCAATAAACATTAATTTTGTTCCCTTGCTTTTATATTAACAAAATGCCTGTGTTACTTTTCTATTTCCCATCTTCCATCCAGTTCTTTAAATCTTAGAAGTACAGAGCCATGCATGAAGGAAGGGACTCAAAAGAAGTGGAAGGTTTCAAAGAAAGCAGGGGGATCATGAGATCAGGTCGCTCACATGAAAAGAAACATGGAGAAAATTAAATAATTTAGAACCGAGGCTTACCTTCTTTTACTGGCTATAACAGTTATGATTGTGTTGATATAGCTAGAGTACAGGTAGCCCTTGACTTCAGACCTCAATTGGGACCAAAACTTTTGTTACCAAGCAACATACTTGTTAAGTGAGTTATGCCTTATTTTACAACTATTTTCCCTGACTCCCCCATTGACTTTGTTTATATCTTCCCTTGGGAAGATATAAATGGCAATCACATGACTCAATGACACTGCATCCATTGTAAATACAGGCCAGTTTCCAAGTTCCTAAAGTTTGATGACATGAGCACCTGGATGTTGCAAAGTTTATAAGTGCAAGGACCAGCTGCTCGTGATTTTAAGAGCTTTGTAACTTCAAACAGTCATTAAACCAATGCCATAAGTAAAAGATTACAGTGTGGGAATACATTAGGGTTGATACCAGAGGTGATATTCAGCAGGTTCTGACCAGTTCTGTGGAACCGGTAGTGAAAATTTTGAGTAGTTCAGAGAAACAGCAAATACCACCTCTGACTGGCCCCCTCCCCCATTTATTCTCTGCCTCCTAAGTCCTAACATTGGCTGGGTCTTCTTTTGTTGCCTTGCACAGGAGAACAGAGCTGCAAAGAAGGTTAGGGTGGGGAAGGAATTGGATTTTGCAGTAACCTTCCCCCAGGAGTGGGGAGGAAATGGAGATTTTACAGTATCCTTCCCCTGCCACGCCCACCAAACCATGCCACGCCCACCAAGCCATGCCCACAGAACCGGTAGTAAAAAATTTTGAATCCCACCACTGGTTGATGCATGTGCCAGAACATATTTTCTTCTGAGGAATCTTTACAACAAACAAGAAGTTGCTGGAAGAACTGAGTTGCAAGAAGCAGTAGTTCAGAACAGGGAAAGGAATGAGAAAAGAATACATATTGTACCCATATTTCATTAACATACAACAGTTACATTATAATAATGACAGATTGGAAGATAAGGCACCTGGGATCTGAAGCATAAGTAAAAAATCTAAGCGTGCAGACAATATCATTTTGTTAGCTGAAAAGTGGCTTAGAAGTACATTTTTTTGAAAATAACATGTGAAAAATCTGGGTTGATGTTAAATATAAGGAAGGCAAAGCTTAAGTCAGCAAGCCTGGTTAGTGAACTGACATTTGATTATGAAGTATCAAGTAATAAAGTAAAGAAGCATGGTAGATAATTTTATTTTCTTGAGTTCAAAAATAAAGATGAACATGCCAGAGAAATAAAAATGAGATTAATTTCAGGAAGGGGACCAATAAGAAACTTAGACAAGACCATGAAAGATAAGGATATTTCTATGACAACAAAGACAGGAACAGTTAAAACAAAGGTCTTTTTCATGGTGAAGTTCACTGTAAAAGTTGGACATTGACAAAAAGTAAGCAAAAGAAAATAGATGCTTTTGAATTATGGGGTTTGTAATTATTACTAAGAACATCATGGACTCGAGGAAAAACTAATGTGGGATCCTAGGTCAAATAAGACTGATTCTTCCCTTGGGGCACTGATCAGCAAGCAGAGACTAGAATGTGATATGAAAGAATGATGAGCTAGAAAAAAGATACACTGGCAAGGTTGAAAGAAGTAGAGGATAAAGACATGAATAGGATAGATGGATCAAAAAGATTACTGGAATGACCTTGGAAGAAGTACAAATTTTTAATTAATGGTCAAGATGGCAGACATTTTTCCATTCAGTCATCAAAAATTTGGCCCAACTCTGATGCAATTAATTAACTTTCTCACTGTCCCTCTTTTCTTATATAGGACCACTAAGGTGCCAAATATTGTGCTATTTTTCCCTCCCTGATTCTTTATTTTGTAGAAATATAGAGCAGAGAGATTTTTTTTCTTAATGCTGGAGCACTGGCAATTTGAGACAGGACATGGAAGTGGGCCTCCATAGGTCAATATTTCACATCAGCCGAGGTGAAGATGATCTTCCAACTGCTGTGATTGTTTGGAGAATAAAAATGAACATGTCCTATGTGCAAAAGGCTTACCTCTCAAAATTAGACTTTGGACATCAGGGTGGAAGTGAATAGGATCCAGGAGGCAGCTAAGAAGAAGCAGGAGACAAGGGTCTTAGAAAAGTTGGAGAGCAAGCCAGAAGTCAGAAAAGAAAAACAAATGTAGACAAAAAAAAGAGGGGGAAGGTTTAACACAACTGAACACCCTTATCTGGACAAAAGCATCTCACGAATTTGCACATATAGCTTCTTTACATGATTCATATCAGAAGATAAAATACATTCTTAAAATGTGTGGGTGTGTTACCATATATGTACTTTTTGTTAGTTTGACTTGCTTTTATGAAGGGGATATTCAAAAGACAAAATGAAGAAATTGTCTTACACGAGCATAAGTATAAAGGAAACCTGCTGAATTAATCAATCATTGACAGCCTCTCATTTTGTTTTAAATAAGCTAGTTTGCTGAAATAAAACTTTTAGGACATAACCTTGAATCAATCTTTTGCAACTATTCTGGCACCACCTCAGGGACTGATTTTTTCATATTACTCTTCATCTCACAGGTAAATTAAATATTGTTGAAACAGCTGCCTGTTGCCTCCACCAGGTATTACTTCTGATAAAAAATATATTTAAATTAAAATGTCAGGCAGCTGGAGCCAGTTGAGTGAAGTACCCAGGTATGTGCCCGTGAATGTGCTTTTGTGTGCATGTGCTAAAGAGCATTTAGTTGGAATGTCTGCAAAATACAGTTTTATTAGATGCTTGTGAAGAAATTATGCACTCTCTTCATGTCAGATTTCCTATTAAAAAAAAAGGAAATTCATTAAAAATTTGAAGCCTGTCAAGTCTGCAGTTTAGCAAGACAAAGAAGATGAAGGCTGTGGAGAGAAAAATAATATTTTTTCCACCTACCCATTTTTTGTCAGGGCATTTTTGTCCCAGAAGTCAAGCAACATGTCAAGGTCAAAAAATATTTAATAGAAAAACTGAGTCCCAAACTCAGAAACCCCAACAGAAAGATTTCTTACTTTTGTGATCTACCTCTTTTAAACTTTGTGAAAATTGTAAGTACTTGACTGTTTTGCTCTTATGTTCCATCTATATTCGTAAGCCACAATTCAAATGAAGGTATTATGCATTCTGAGGTTGCTTATTTGTTATTCTTTCTTTTTATATACTCAAATTACTCTGAAGCCATTTAAATCTTCCCATTTTTCAATACTGCTCTACATTTTTGCATTGTATATAGTAATGGAAAATACTATTTGATAGTCCTCATGCATGAATAGCATCAAACTCTTGGCTTTACCAAAGTCTTGAAAATTTCAGCATTTTCCCCTTTCCTACAAAGATAATGAAGAGAGGTCAGTTTTTATAAAATCTGAAATATATTTGTGTGAGTATGTTTAATGTTCTCCTGCTGTGTTGCCTCATTGCAGCATGATGGGAGATGGGTACTCATGGGAGGAGTGAGTGAAGAATGCTGGGAGGCTATGACAAGAGCATATGCTCAGGGCGTAATTATTTTCTCACTGTCAGCTAAAATAAGCAAGTACCAATACTGGGCACCAACATATAGGAAGATGATAGGACAGATGATTCATCTGTATACAGTATATATAATCTTTTTCTCTCTCTCCCACCCCCTCTCTCATGCTAATTATCTATCTATCTATCTATCTATCTATCTATCTATCTATCTATCTATCTATCTATCTATC
>NW_020769309.1:19747865-19759216 GCF_900518735.1 Pseudonaja textilis
GTTGCACTAAGCCCTGGTTCAGCCTCTTATTTCCCCATACTTAATACTGGCGACGAGGGTGGGATGGCTACCAGAGGCAAGCTGCAACGCTGAATCACTAATATGCTGATCTGCAGCCCAGAGAGAGAGAACGATCAGCCAAAATAGGGCAAGCGCTGACCGCAACCCAGAGAGAGCGATCAGCCCGAAATGAGAACGAACGCTGAATCACTATAACGCTGATCCGCAGCCCAGAGAGAGGGCGGTCAGCTAAAATAAGGGCAAACGCTGATCGCAGCCCAGAGAGAAAGCGATCAGTAAACAAGCTAGCGAGAGTGAGAAGCGCTGCGAGCCGCAGCCGCTCGAGCCGTTTAGGCGCGAAATTCAAATAGCTGTCAGCTGAAGCACATTCAAATACAACACAGCGTTGTATTACGAAGTCACTAACGCCCACACAGGCGCGAATTTCAAAAGACGCTACCAACGACCGTTGCAGTCTAAACACCTTCTGACCCCCAGAGAGAGAGAAGGGAATTGCGAAATTTCACCAGAGCTGAAGTCACTTGCCTAGCACAGGCACTAAACCTCTACTGCTACCCCAGAGAGAGAGAGCATTTGCCTAGCACAGGCACCAAACCTCTACTGCTACCCAGAGAGAGAGCATTTTCCCCAACAGGTTAACCAGCAGACCTACAACATGAACGCCAATCCAGCCTTCCCAGCATTCAAGCCAGATGAGGAGAAGTGGGAATCATACAAGAATCGATTTAATCATTACATCGACGCCATCGGATTGGCTGAGGCAGGGGAACACCGAAAGAAAGCGCATTTCCTGACCTACTGTGGAGCCATCGTTTTTGATACAGCCACAGCTCTTGTGGCTCCACGTGAGTTAAAAAATGTCCCCTGGACAGAACTGTTAGAAATCCTTACTAACCACTATTCTCCTAGACCTTCACAGATTGCCAGACGTTTCACCTTCAGAATGAGGAAGCAGGGGGACAAAGAGAGCATCAATCAGTACATGGCTGCTCTCAGGACTGCAGCACTCCATTGTGGGTTTGGCAGCTACCTTGATGACATGCTCCTAGACCAGCTGGTCTGCGGGGTCAAGGACCCGCGCCTACAAAGACGGCTGCTCGCCAAAAAAGACCTTAACCTCGCTCAAGCCATCGAGGAAGCCCTGGCAGAGGAGCTGGCATCCCATTCAGCCACCGAGATCCAAGGTTCTGTCACCAAGCAAACAGCAGTTTCCGTCCACTCAGAAGAGGTGATCAATGAGGAAGACCCAAGTGACGGGGCCGACATTCACCGCCTCACAAACGCCAGGCGCCCTCAGGTAGGAACCAGACAGGATAACACCGGGCCATCCAAGCACATCACGTTGTGCCTTTCCTGTGGTGGACCCCACTTGAGGACCACATGCAAATTCAAAGGAGCCACTTGCAACAACTGCCATAAGAAGGGGCACATTGCAAGAGTATGCCAAGCCTCACACAACGCAGCACAAAGGGCATCTTCATTCGCACATGCCGGACCCAAAAGGCAAGTATTAAACTGCCGCACACACCTCTGCACTAATCAAACTTGCTATTCTATTAGTAAAATCTCTCTTTCCGTCTTGTTAGAAGGTAAACCTTGCAACATGGAGGTTGACACGGGGTCAGCGCTCTCCATTATTTCCTGGAACACCCTCAAGGAGCTTCAACCCAGCCTATCAAGAAGCCGACTCCAGAAGTGCCAGCTTAGCCTAAAGGACTACCAGGGGAAGACCATTCCTGTAATCGGCAGAGGCAAGTTTTTTGTTAATTTTAGAACCTTTAAAGGCCACCTACCTCTAGTGGTAGTGAGCGGCAACCTCCCTACACTTTTGGGACTTGATTGGTTTCCCCACCTCGGGTTAGGTCTAACAGGAGTCCATGCTACCTCAACCTCTGACACGGACTCCCTGTTTGCTGATTACTCAGACGTATTCAGTGATGAGTTAGGGTGTTATAATGGCACCCCTATCTCATTTTCAGTCGATCCCCAGGCAGTCCCAATTCGGTTAAAACCTCGCAGAGTTCCATTCGCCATTCGGCCTAAATTAGACCTTGAATTAGATAAATTATTAAAACAAGGGATCCTGGAGCCTACAGACTTCGCCAAATGGGAGACGCCCATCGTCACACCCCTAAAAAAAGATGGTAGCCTGAGAATTTGCTCAGACTACAAGACCACAATCAATAAATTCTTGCAAGTTAGCGCTTATCCAGTACCCGGCATTCAGCATTTATTACATACTTTTGAACCTGGCACTATCTTTGCCAAATTGGACATGTCTCAAGCATATCAACAGTTCCCTGTTGATGACCAAACGGCAGAACTTCAGACCATTGTCACCCACAGGGGTGCTTTCCGGTGCAAGCGTCTCCAGTTTGGCGTAAGTGTTGCCCCAGGCATTTTTCAATCCCTCATGGAGCGGATTTTACAGGGCCTTCCTGGAGTAGTACCCTACTTCGATGACATCTTAGTCTCGGCCAGGAACAGACCCCAACTCTTCCAGAGAGTTAGAGCAGTCCTGGAGAGGTTCAGGCAGCATGGCCTCAAGTTAAAAAAAGAAAAATGTGCCATTGCCACTAGACAGGTGGACTTTCTGGGTTATAAAATTGACGCCTCAGGCATTCACCCCCTGGAGTCCAAGGTTAAGGCAATACACGAGGCACCCACTCCAACCTCCAAAGCAGAACTGCAGGCCTTTTTGGGGCTCTTGAACTTTTACGCGTCATTCCTGCCCCATAAAGCCTCTGTGGCAGAACCCCTCCACAGACTTCTGGATAAAAAAACGGTTTGGCACTGGGGACACAAAGAAGACTCCGCTTTCCGCGCAGTCAAGTCGCTACTCACATCAGAGGCAGTGCTTATCCAGTTTGACCCCAACCTCCCATTAGTACTGGCAGCAGACGCATCTCCTTTCGGCATTGGGGCAGTTTTAAGTCACAGACTGCCCAACGGCTCCGAGGCCCCTATCGCTTTTTTTTCCAGGACACTCTCTGCAACAGAGCGCAATTACAGTCAAATTGATAAAGAAGCCTTGGCAGCTGTTACAGCGGTGAAGAAATTTCACGAATTTCTCTTTGGCCACTTTTTCGAGCTAGTCACCAACCACAAACCGCTTTTAGGGTTACTAGCAGGTGACAAGCAGACCCCTCAAATTCTGTCCCCCAGAATGACCAGATGGACCCTTTTCCTAGCAGCATACTCGTATAGACTTGTGCACCGCCCTGGTAAAACATTGTCCCACGCAGACGCTCTTAGCCACTGCCCCCTGCCTGACCCAGCTGAAGACCCTGCCCCGGTCAATGCCATTTTTGAAGTCACCCAACTGGACCTCCCAATCACTGCCCTTGATATTGCCAGTAAATCCAAAACGGACAAAACGATCGCCCAGGTACTGGACTGGGTGAGGAGGGGGTGGCCGGGCAGTGACATTGAAGCTAAATTCACGCCATTTAAGACCCGCTTACAGGAACTGTCGAGCTTACAGGGCTGCCTGCTATGGGGCACTCGAGTGGTCATCCCGACATCTCTGCGTACCCGAGTGCTGGAGGCGTTGCATGAAGGCCACCCTGGCATCGTCAGAATGAAGGCGTTGGCGCGAAGCTACATTTGGTGGCCCGGCCTTGACGAGGACATCAACAAATGGGTAAGCTCCTGCCATCCCTGCCAGGTTTCCCGTCCATCCCCTCCAATTGCCACCCCCACCAAGTGGGAAAGTGCCAACGCACCCTGGTCCAGGATTCACATCGACCTCGCGGGCCCATTGCATGGCAAAATGTTCCTCGTGGTCGTAGACTCTTACTCAAAGTGGATTGATGTGGCACAACTATCCACGACCACGTCACAAGCAGTCATCAAGGCATTGACTCGCCTGTTTGTAACGCACGGTCTACCAGACTCC
Organism: Pseudonaja textilis; assembly: GCF_900518735.1. The sequence continues at coordinate 19,751,785 of NW_020769309.1, forward strand.
ATTGTTTCCGACAATGGTCCCCAATTCGCGTCAACCGAATTCAGCCGTTTTACGGCCAACCTGGGCATTCGTCACATCTTCACGGCCCCCTTTCATCCTGCCAGTAATGGGCTAGCAGAGAGAGCTGTTAGGACCACTAAAGAAGCCCTGGCCAGGTTCAACAAGGATGACTGGCACCACAAACTATCCTGTTTCCTGTTAAGCCAGCATTCAACCCCTTGCACAGTAACCAACAAGTCCCCGGCCGAGCTTCTGATGGGCAGACGCCTGCGAACTGTATTGGACAGGCTCCACCCACATTACTGCCCTGACTCTCCTCTCGCTTCCACATCGGGGAGTAGGCATTTTGTCTTGCAGGAACCCGTGTTCGCGAGAAACTTCGCTGGCGACCCATTGTGGATCCCAGGAGAAATCGTAGCCATCACAGGACCCAGATCATACCGGGTTAAGCTGGAAGATGGCCGGGTCTGGAGACGACATCTGGACCAGCTTCGGAGACGCCAGGGCACCCTTGTCAGCCACGACTCGGGGGCACAGACCGGTGAGAGTCCGCTGCAACTTCCACACAGCGACATCGACTCCGATGACCTGCTAACGTCTCCAGCCGGACCAGAGAATCCAAATGATGACTGCGGCGACCTAGCGTCCAACCCATCTGAGCCAGACGGCGTGAGGACACTCCCAGCGTCCAGCCCTACTGACCCCGGACCTACTCCGACCGAGGGTGGTACTCGGGACTCATCATCGAGCCAACAGTCACCAACGGACTCTGATCCACTGAACAGCACACCAGAGTTGCGCCGCTCTGGGCGTCAGCACAAGCCTCCCGTATACCTCAAGGACTATGCGTGTTCGCATCTGGGGGGAAGGGGTGTTATGTCCCTGGACCTTGAAGAAGTTCCCACCAAGGTCCGTTCGCACTGCGGGGGCGGCTGCCCCTCCTCATTGGCTGGGTTTCCCCAGCAGCCTGCTATAAAAGCAGGCTGCTGGGTCCAGCCCTTTAGCTGTTCGCTGCGAGCCAGTCCCAGGCTGAGCAAGCACGTTCAGCCCTTGTAAATAAACCTTGTTGCACTAAGCCCTGGTTCAGCCTCTTATTTCCCCATACTTAATACAAGCCATAGTTGCAGACACTACAGCAAATAAACTGGGGTGACTTAGAAGATTTCTTTGGGGGGAGGCTATCTGTTTTGTGATACTTAACCTTTTATGCAATGCTAAACAGAATTTCTATTTTTCCTTCTTTTCTGGCCAGCTATTTATTTCTTCCTTTTCTTCATATAATTTTGTCCAGTTTCTCTCCCTCCCCCTGCCAATATTTTTTGCTCTTTCAACAACAGCAATTGTTACTCTTTTCTCCATTTCCAAGTTTTCCCTTCTTTTTTGCTTCTTTTGTTGAAAGAAGGGAGGGGAGAATGTCTGTGTTTTCTATACACTAGGAGTTATTTGCATGCGTGCTTATGTGTAAGTGTGTGTGTGTGTGTGTGAGAGAGAGAGAGGGACGGAGGGGGAGGGAGGGGGGAGAGGGAGAGGGAGAGAGAGAGAGAGAATGAATGTTTCTTATATGCATTTTATCAGTGGGTATCTTGTTAACAGAGAATTTTTAATCAGTAGTAATTAATCCTATTTTGCAGTGGCCCAGTTTAGGACAGCTTTAGAAGATACTTTCTCATAGTATACATGCATATTGGAGATGGCTAATCAGATATGAGAGCAAAGTGCATGAACACTGAAGAAGAGGGAGGCCAATTTCCCCACTTTATATGTCCCCTACAAAAAGATTGATGACCAAGCAGTACTATACAGACATACTTCATTTTATTGCCCTTCACTTTACAATGCTTCATAGATTATGGCATTATTTTTATAAGACCCTCCACTACCAAAAAGATTACAGCTCATTGAAGGCACAGTGATGATTAGCATTTTTTAGCAATAAAGTATTTTTTAATTAAGGTATGTACAAAATGCTGTTGCGCACTTAATAGACTACAGCAGAATGTATACATAACTTTATATGTGCTGGCAAACCTAAACTTTTATGTGACTCATTTTATTACAATATTTGCTTTATTGTGGTGGCCTGGAACTGAGTCTGCAATATCTCTAAGGTATGCCTGTATTCCAATACCCCTTTTTGAATTAAATTATACCCCCATAAGGGTATACATTAAATGCCAACATGCGTACATATCATATATTTCAGGATGTGCTCAGATGTCAATGACCCTCAGAGCTAGAAAAGATGCAATTGTACTTTGTTTCTTCAAGGATCATGTTTTACAGTAAGTCTTCCTACTTCTACTAAGGAGAATGCAGGAAGGGGCATAGAGAAGTCATGCCCAAGAAACAGTCCTCAGATATTGGATATAAATGAACATCTCATCTATGCAGTTTGGTGGACCCAAATGTGGGCTGCAAAACAAATCTAGAGAAAGATTTTGGGATTGCATCATTTCCAGTGAATTCCCTTTAAGAATTGAATCAAATACTTACCATGATTAATTTTTTATTCTTGGATGTTTCTTCTTTGGCCACAGAAGAATTGCTAAAGGTCAACTTAAAAATTATCCTCTGAAAGAAATTGTTCCAGTTCTCTCATTAAAGCTGTCATTTATAAAGGAATTTTATGGGAATGGTTTGCTAAACAAGTTTTTTTTAATTTTATTGGTTTTTAAAAACAAACATAAACAAACAAAACTTAAAAACATCAAGCTATCTTCCATAAGTGTACATACAGTGTGCCGGTTGGTTTACAAATTGTTTTGTGTTTCTATTCCGTAGTCTTCAATTACAATTACATTGCATATAATCTCATATTGTCAATCAAAAATTAAATACCTTAGTATCATTATTAATCAATCATTTGACTATACTTTTATTCATTCATGTTTCACAAGATAATCATAATTTACTTAGTTTATTTTATAACAGTTCATATTATCACCCCAAATCTATCCTAAAATCATTTTGTAGATATAATAAGAAAGAAGTACATCTTTATATATTTATTATTTTTAAAAAGTCTACATATTTCATTACTGTATTTTATTGTCTAACCATTGATGGAAAAGATCCCAAATTTTATAAAATTGTTTATCCTCTTGTTCTCTAATTTCAAATGTCAGTCTACTCATTTCAGCACATTCCAATATTTTCTTAATGATTTCCTCCTGTGATGGTATTTTCTCATTTTTCCAGTTTTTAGCAAATATAATCCTAGCCGCTGTTAATACATTTACAATCAGGTATTTCAAGTTTTTACTATATATTTCAAGTAAAATTCCCAATTAAAATATCTCTGGTTTCAAGTCTATAGTTTTTTTCGTCATTTCTTCCAATCACATGTGGATTTTAGTCCAGTATTTTTTAGCATCCGTACAAGTCCACCACATATGGTAATATGAGCCAGGTGTCTGATGACATTTCCAACATTTTTCGGATTTATTCTTGAACATTCTTGCTATTCTTGTTGGGGAAAAATGCTACCTGTAAAACATCTTATACAAATTTTCTTTATATGCTGTTGACATTGTCATTTTATAATTTTGAGACTACAATTTTTGCCATTTCTCTAAATCAATCCCATATCCAAAATTCTTCCCCCAAGCAATCATAGTTTCTTTAACTTCTTCTTCTAGTTTAATTTCTAATAAATATCCATACAATTTTTTAATCACCTTTTCATCAGTACCTGTCAAAATCTTATCTAAGTCAGTCAGTTTATCATAGAAACCTTCTGTTTTAGAATCTTTATCATACCTTGAGTGTATTTGCGCATATGAAAACCAATTCATCTTTATACCTTGTTCCTCTAGTTTTTGCATAGATTTAAGTTCACCCTTTTCATTCAATATTTCATCATATCTAACTGTTTGTTCCTTCTTATATATTATAGGATACGAAAATGCTTCAATAGTCGATAACCAGACTGGAATTTTCAAATAACATTGTCTTTTAATCTTCTCCCAGTTTAACCACAGAGACTCCTGTATATAATGTCTTTTAAAATACCCCTGTGTTTTAGTTCCTTTATACAATAAAAAAGCATGCCACCCCAACAACCAATCATGTCCTTCGAATGTCAACAATCTAGTATTTCTTAGTGTTATCCATTCTTTAACCCACATCAGATTTGTAGCTTGGTAGTACAACTCCCAATTAGGCAAACCAAATCTTCCTCTTCTAGCATCTTGCAAAAGTTTTAACTTTATTCTCGCTTTCTTACCTTGCCATATATATTTCAACACAATTTTATTTAAATCTTCAAAGTAGTCTTTTCCAAGCCTAATTGGAATTGTTTGAAACAAGTATAAAATTCTGGGTAATATATTCATCTTGATTGTTGAAATTCTGCCTATTAGTGACAGTTGTAAATTTTCCCATTTCGCCAAATCTAGTGCTATCTGCTGTTTAAGGTTAATATAATTATTCTCTTTTAATGTACTATATCTTGCTGTCAAATATATCCCCAAGTACTTAATCTTATTCGTGACCTGAATTTTCAATAGGTCTGCCAGTTTTGTCTTAATAGCATATTCTTTTTCAAAATCTTTGTCTTATCTTTATTTATTTTCAAACCAGCCACCTTTCCATATGTCTCTATCTTTTCTATCAATTTTGATGCTGTTTCTAAAGGGTCTTCTAATATAAAAACCAGATCATCTGAAAATGCTTGCAGCTTAAATTCTTCCTTTTTGATTTTCATTCCTTTTATATTCTTTTCATCTCTAATATTTCTGTTTAGCACTTCCAAAGTTAACACAAACAACAAAGGTGATAGTGGGCACCCTTGTCTTGTTCCTTTTCTTATATTGATAGAGTCTGTCAGTTCTCCCTCTATCATTACCTTTGCTGTTTGCTTATAGTATATAGCTTCTATTGCTTGAATAAATTTTCTGGCAAAACCCATCTGTTCCAACAGTAATAACATGAATCGCCAATTCACATTATCAAATGCCTTCTGTGCATCTAGAAATATCAGAGCCATTTGTTTTTCAGGATGTGCCTTGTAGTATTCCAAGGTGTCCAAGATTACTCTCATATTGTCTTTAATTTGTCTCTTTGGCAGAAATCCATTTTGATCAGGATGGATAAAATTATTTAAATATTTTTTAAATCTTTCTACCAATATTGAAGCAAAGATTTTATAATCTGCATTTAGTAGAGAAATGGGTCTATAGTTCTTAATTTGTAATGGGTCGGCCTCCTCTTTTGGAATAAGTGTAATATAGGCTTCTGACCATGATTTAGGTATCTTCTTCTTTAACATAACTTCATTCATAACTTCTAGCAGTGGAAGATTCAACGATTCTTTTAATGTTTTGTAAAATTCTGCCGGAAGTCCATCTGGGCCTGGTGCCTTTCCATTATTTTGCTTCTTGAGTGCTTCAGTTAACTCCATCATCGTTATATTGCTTTCTAACATTTTTTCAGTCTCTTTAGGTATCTGAGGTAAATTAGCATTCTGTAAGTACTGTTTAACTCTTTCCTCATCAATATTCTCTTGAATATATAATTTCCCATAGAAGTCTCGGATGATTTCCTTCTTCTCCTTGCTACCATGGCAAACTTGGCCTTGGTCATCTATTAATTGCAATATTTTCCTTGATTCTTTCTCCTTTCCGAATTTGTATGTTAACCATCTACCTGGTTTGTTTGCATCTTCAAAGTAGTTCTGTTTAGCACCTCTGATTTTCTGTGCTAATTCTTCTTTTTCTATTCGACCCATTTTGTGTTTAACTATATCCATTTTTAGCTTGATGTCTTTTTTCTGTGGCATTTTCTGTAGCTCTTTTTCAAGTCTTTTATGCTTATCCTTTAGGGCCTTAGAGGCTAGTCTTTTCATAGTAATCCTTTTCCTTGTATAGTCTATTATCAAGCCTCTAACATATGCCTTCATTGTATCCCATATATTCTGAATTGATGTATCTTCTTCTTTGTTTTCTCTAAAGAAAAAAGCCAATTCTTTCTCCATCCACTGTGTGAAGTCTTTTTTCCTTTAAAATAGTATTATTTAACATCCATCTAGATCTTCTTTTTTGTCCTTTCCGTTTAATTGTCATTGGATCGTGATCTGCCCAAGTACTTGTTTCAATATTTATTTCTTGAATGTTAGTTATTAATTATGTTGTCATCCATATCAGATCTATTCTGGACCATGATAAGTGTCTATTTGAATAGAAGGTGTATTGTTTAGTTTTAGCATTTCTTTCTCTCCATGTATCTTTTAAGTTTATTTCATCTACCATTTAAAAAAAAGATTTAGGGAGAGTCTTTCTGTTTTGCTTTATTGTTTTCTATGCTGTATAGTCCAATTTATTGTCTACAATTCCATTAAAATCTCCCATCATAACTATATTAGCATAGTCCAGTTCAATTATTTTCATATGTAATTTTTTGTAGAATTCTTCTTGCTTGTCATTTGGAACATAAATTGCAATCAGCAGTGTTTTCATATTATTGTCCATTATTTCCACCATTAGTATTCTTCCATCATCCTCAGTATAGATCAATTTTGCTGGGGTGGTCTCTTTAATATATATATCCTCTTTTCTTACATTGGGTCAAGGAAGTAAGTATTTTCCCTAATTTTGGCTGTACCAACAATTGTTCATATTGTTTTTTAATATGTACTTCTTGTAGACAAATTATATCAAATTTTAATTTCTTTAAGTTATGAAAGGTTTTCCTTCTTTTAATGGCTGAGTTAAGTCCATTTATATTAATTGTAATCAATTTTTTCTCTTCCATGGTTATGTTTTATTGTTAGGTTTAGCAGCTCTCATAGATCTTAGTTCATGTTGTTCTTTGGCTTCCACCTTTCCACCTACTGCGCCTTCTTCTTTTTCACTCGCCATTTGGCAGTCCTCTTGGAATTCAATTAGTGAGATCTCTTTTTTCTGCCTCTTCCTCTTTTCTTCTAAAAAATTCTGTATAAAAGAATTCCGCTTTCTCAATTGAGTCAATTCTATGTCTTTGTTCTTGCTATGCGAACATTAAACCTTCTGGAATCAGCCATCTATAATTCACCTCTTTTTAAAGTAGCATTTTAGTCAGGAATCGGTATTCTCTTCTCATCTCTCTCACTCTTCTGGGTATTTGTTTCAAGACCACAATCTCCTTGTCTTTGTATTTCAATGTTTTTTCTTTTGCCACTTGCAATATTTGCGTTTTAATGGGTTTCTTTGTAAATTTAATGTGAACTTCTCTTGGTAAGCTATTTCTCATCGCATATCTTGTGAAAACTTGATAAACCTCATTTATTCCATCCATCATCTTCTCTTGAGTTATTTCCAAAGCTTCAGCCATTATTTCTATCATTATCTCAGCTAGGTTTTGTCCTTTTTCTTCCTCTACGTTTTGGAATCCAAGATAGAATTCTCATCTATCTATCTCCCATCTCAACATACCACTTTTATCTTGTTCAACCACC
>NW_020769309.1:19759226-19807199 GCF_900518735.1 Pseudonaja textilis
ATTTTGAAGTCCTTGCATAATCATCTGCAGAGTCACTTTTTCTTGTTCTTTTTCTTGCTTTAACATTGTCTGTATTGAACGTTGTCCTCCAGATGGTGGAGAGGAAGAAGTAGAAGTTGAAGAACCAGGAGCTGTAAATTTCCTACTCATTTTAAGCAATTCAAAATCTTCAGGTTCTTCTAAACCTTAATCCAATTGTGAAGTAACCAATTATAGTTCAAAATAAAAATAGTAGAAAAAAGAAGCCCAATAATAATAATTAAAGAAAAAAGAAAAAAAAGGGGAGGACAAAATTTCTTCAGGTTCTTGTGTACCTTAATCCAATCAATGAAGAAAAAGATTTAAGAAAAGAAAAAAGAAAAAAAAAGGAAAAGGAAAAATTCTTCAGGTTCTTCAACACCTTAATCCAATTGAAAGGTCTCAAATAGAAAAAAGTGCATAAGAATAAACCAGAAAGGTAGATGAAAAAACAAAGGGAAACAACAAGAAAGGGGAAAAAAAAGGCTTTCCCTTTAAAATAAAAAGCAAATGTAGAGATTGGACTTCCAAAGAAAAAAAGAAAAACAAAGACAAACTCCAACAAAGCCAAAAACCCATATAGTTACTACAAAAGAAAAGTTAAAAAGAAATACAATAAAGCTGATGAGGAGGGATAGCACAACTTAGGAAAAGTAAAAAGAGCACCTTGCACTTTGTTTAATTATCCAAGGCTTTTATTATAACTCTCTTCTCCAAAAACTTATCATCTTTTTTCCCCCTATGTTTCAACACCAGACTCCAGCTGTTGATAGAAACCCAGAAGAGCACCTGCAATAATACTCTCCTATGCTCTTCCCTCTATCTTATCAAATAGCAATGTCCTTGAAAAAGAGTCTCGGTTCTTTCTTTCTCAGCTTTGTCTGGTCACAGGGAAATAGAATATTTTCAAGCCTCTAGTTGGCAGTGTTACAAAGTTTCTTTGCTCTCACTTTCCCCCTCCTTTTCCAAGCAGGATATAATAAGAATTAATAAAAAAAGAAAAGATATTTAAAAAAGAAATAACTAAAGGGAGCCTCTAGCCTAAAATATCACAAAATCAAAAAGGAGACGAAAAAAATAGATATAAATGAAGAAAACAGTCCAGTTTCAAAATACAAGATCATATATAGAAAATCCAGCAATGAGAAAAAAAAAATTACTTTGACAAGATCATATATAGAAAATCCAGCAATGAGAAAAAAAAAAATTACTTTGACATTCCTGTTTAAAATCGCCACTTAATCACTTCTGTCAAAACTTTTACAGATTCTTTCTTTTCTTTAGAGTGTTCTTTCAGATCTTAGAATAAAAAAAAAGTTCTCACCAAACCGGCACACTGTCTCTTTCTGCTCTCTTCCATTTCGGAGCTGTCCCAACTTCAGCAGCTTTAATAGCTGCCTCTTTGCCACTGGCAAGAAGAGCTTCTCCTGCGTCTACCAGGGACTTTGCGGTATCCCTGGGATTGACAGGATGCGCTCTTCACTTTCACTGTCTCTTCGGGACGGTTTAAATCCGATAGGACCGTCCAGGAGCAAAGATATTGGCAGCAATCTCAGACCTCCAAGATTGCATGCCGTATCGTTGCGACGCCAGCTCTGCCCCATCGGTTTGTTAAACAAGTTTTGATATTCAGATTACTGTCCTTGTTTAATAAAAGGCATAATTATCTGAGTGGATGTCATCTAAATAGAATTAAAATAAATTGTGGTGGGTTTTTTTTGGATTTATAGAAATGAGAAAGTATTTTCTGGATTGCATATAGGAAGACCAAAAAAAGTTGTGAGTAGAATAAGGCAGAAGAAAAGAAGGGTGTCGGGGGGAGATCAAGGAGTTGTAGATTGCCAAGAAGTGGAAGAAGAAGAATGAAGTGAGTATGATTTAGAAGAAAAAGAAGGGGGTGTGAAGTATGGTTCAGATTGTAGACTGTGGTTGTGGAATCAGTTCTCTGTTTGATTGGAGGGAAGAAGATAGAAAAAGTGAGAGAGCTTGTGAAATGCTATGGTTGAAGGTAAGTAGTGTGGGTGGCTTTGGAAGTAAAATGTGAAAACCTTATGGAATATTTTCATTAGTATCTCCCTCAATATTATCTGTCATGAAGGAATTTGGCAGTACATCCTGCTTGTGAGAAAGCTTACCATTAGATTCCTCTGGTTCTGTCAGATATAGGCTCATGTTAAATGTGCTTTTTTTTATTGCCAAGCCACTTGAGGTGGTAAACCAAGTCGAAGCATTCCTGGATGAAACAAAATTCTGATTCTGTAGCCCTGATCCCCCGGAAGGCAAGTATACAAGTATCTAAGTATACAAGGGCAACACTGCTGCATCTCACAACTTTTGTAATGCAGGAGGGCCCAGAATTCTATTCTGATTCCCATGTAATTTAGCATCTGCATAAAGTTGCTGAGTATGATTGCCAGTGTTGCTGGGGTGAGTGCCCACCTTTGTATGAGTGATATCTTGATCTATGTGGAGCTTTCTTTCTTTGTCAGCTGTGCCAAGCATCCTGGTTGGTTTGTAATTAGACCAGATTGGGAATTAGATGGGTTTTAACAGCTTAAACTGAATCCACACAAAAGGGATGGGGTGAGATTTCAATGAGTCAAAAGAGTTTCTTCCTGCTCTAGATCTGGTTTATAATTTGGGGGTGCTTTTTTGATCTTGTGTTTTTCCCAATGGTTCAGATCAGCACAATGATTTGGAAACCTTATTTCTAACCACATCTAGTCTCAGTTACAAAACCTTTTTAGGAAGAGGTCCATTCTGCCATTATCCATGCACTAGTAGTTATCTCCCAATTAAGACATTATAATATCTTCTTTATGAGGATGTACTTGAAGGAAAGTCAGAAATAACAATGGGATCCAATAGAGACCTGTCCAGAATGTCCTGGGCAGGTTTCTATTGGATGTTCTAGATGGAAGCATGTCACATCTCTCCTGACTCAACAGCACCAGTTTACAATGGCTTAAAATTAAAATGTTTAATATCTATACATCCTTAGACATCTTGGGCTCCACTTCTTGAAGGGATGACTATTATCATATGTTACAGCCTAGGAGGTATAATCTTTGGTCAAAGGCTTGCTGCATATCTGATTGCAGGCAGAGTTCTGCCTAGAATCAAGCCAGGAGAAGGCTTCTTCAATGGCAGATTTTATTGTACAGGGATAGTGAAGAGATGGATTCTCAAGAAGGAGGGGATGCATTCAGGAGGAGACTGAAAGATCCCTTCCTAATGGTTCACATGTTACATTATGGATGCAGATAATAGAATCCTCAGTCTGACAAAATGTTGTCTAGAGGTGTGAAATATAAATAACTCAGCTTGGAAGAATTGAGTCATTCTTGGTTTTGAGGGACGCTAAATATTCTCTCCCTCTAAAGATTCAATCTTCTGTTTGTTTGGTCTGCCTTCCAAAAAAAAATTAAAACCTATCTATAGAGGTCAGCTTTCCATCTATTGCAATTTATGATTCTTAATCTGCCTCCTGACACTTTTCTTTGTATATGTCCTTTATTTTTGATTACAGTTTTAATAGATTTCTGTAAATTGTACTTCTATGGATTTTATTGTTGTTGTTAGGAGTTTCAGCTCCTAACCACTTTGGGATTGGTCTGCTGGGAATTATAAAACATACAAATGTGCTAAACAAATAAATAAACAAGCTAACTACTGTAACAAATACGGTAAGTAAAAAAAGCCTATTGCCTTGCAATTAATATTTTCAGTGACTGGAAAGTGATACCATTTCCAATTTGCTAAAGAGAGAAAGACAGAGATTGGATATTATGAAACATTTGTGATTTTAACAAATTGAGAAGAGTGGTATAATTTTGTTGACAGAATGTTTTAGATATGGCTGCCTTTTGCTATATAAAATTTATTTTGGTCATCCAGATTATTTCACATTCATGCTGATATTTTCCAGGCTTAACTTTGATTGTCCATTCTAGTCCAGTGAGCTCTACTGAATAGTTGACACCTACAACTGGCTAGTGATGCAGAATTGGCTAGAGTAGGGGTGTCAAACTTGCGGCCTGCAGGCTGGATGCGTCATGTGCTGGCCATGCCCTCCTTTGGTTTAGCAAAGGGGAAAAGGTCATGATATATCACATGATGATAACATGATGAGTTTGACACCCCAGGCCTAGAGAGTTCCTGGGATATTATTTTCTGGATTATTTTATCCTTAATGCTTCATTTCAAACTGTCAAGCTTTTTTCTGAATGTGAAATGCTATCTAGTGAAAAGAAGGACTTTGGCATAAAGATAAAAGTTGCTGAACTTGCTATATATCTACTAGATGGTCCTCCTTCACTCTAGCCCCAACTGTCTATTCATATATTCACAGACACTATATATGCTGTCCCAGCCAGTCTATGGGAATTGGATAGTTACTTAGGAATTATGAGCTGTCCCCTTAAGGGAATGTATCATGGTAAATGTAGTTAAAGGTATCCTGGGAAATGTAGTTCATGTCACGTGGTCACATCTGTATTCCTGGTTGGCCACTAAATTGACCCTTGAGGGGTTGGGGAAGTTTTCCTCACTTTTGCCTGAACTCTCTAACTCATGGCAGTTTCTTTCTATCACTACGAGATGGGTTAGGAGGTAACCATCTTTTACTACAAGGCAGATATACAAAGAATTGGTCATTAAAGAAGAACTTTATCACAAACGTGAGTTATGAGGATACCTGATGAACCAATAAATGTAATTTGTTAAGGACACCTTGTTGAATTATCTATCTGCATCTGTACAGCTTCAAATCCACGTCTGTGCAGAAGGCAAAAAACTATATTCACAAACACTATTAACATAAAGGCCATCAAGTAGGGAATAGTGCAGTTTGAGCAATGAAAGTCAGCAGACTCCAAATATTTAGGATTTGCATTCAGTTATATGGAACCATCAGCATCAATAGAAAACAAAATTGTTTTAAATAACACACACATATGGAAGATATAGCTCACTCATGACCTTAAAAAGTTTAAAAAGGAGAAATTGAGGAAAGGTAATTCCTACATTGCTAAAAAAAATTAAGTGATGGAACATTGTTTAAATTATCCTAATTCTAAACACAGCAGGCAAGCGCACAAATTTGGCTTAGAATTATATTGTCAGCCAGTACAGCTCTGTCTATGCTAGCTTAATATGATGAAAACAGCTAGCATCAGTTAGCGGCAGCCAAATTGTACAGTTTCTGAATTGAGTTCAAGTTTATCATGGTATAAAACCAGTGGGATTCAAAAAAAATTTATGACCGGTTCTGTGGGTGTGGCTTGGTGGGCATGGCAAGGGAAGGATACTGTAAAATCTCCAGGCAGAGGTGATATTTGCCAGTTCTCTGAACTACTCAAAATTTCTGCTTCCGGTTCTCTAGAACTGATCAGAACCTGCTGAATACCACCTCTGTATAAAACAGTATATTGTATCTTGGAAACAAATAGTTTTACATGAGAGTTGCAAGGCTCTGTTTGGTGCATCCTAAATGGAAGTATCTTCATAACATTTGGTTTTGAGCCTTTATTTATTTTTTGCCCATCCATTAACATTTACAAGGAAGGAAGGAAGGAAAGAAGGAAGGGAGGGAGGGAGGGAGGGAGGGAGGGAGGGAGAAAGAGGAAGGAAAGGAAAGGAAAGTTGGACCCTGGACAAAACTTGTCTAAATCTGTTAGGAACCCAATTACCTGTCACCTCAAGGGAGTCCTTAATCCACCAGGAAGGCAGAGATCTAAAACATCAGTGCTGGAACATACAGCGCCAAGTGCCCTAACCACTTCATCAGAGCCAATAGGCTTAAAATCTTCCCAGATAAAAGGGCCAAACTGTGTCTCAGGTAATCCCAAAGAACTTTTACAACCAAATTCTGAGTGTATTCCAGTTTGGTAATGCTAAAGTGTTTCCAAAAAAGGAATAAAAGATTGGAAAATGAATGGTGTCCATCTTCATAGTCCCTGATAAGTATACAGTAAGCAAATTGTACAAAATATTTTTTATTTCAGAATAAATACTTAATAAAGTTTATTTGAACTCTTGTTCTATGTTGCAGGTACATTTCTGTTCACATTTTTATTTTTTCATTATTTGTAGTCTCAGCAGCTTCTTTATACAACTGTCAGATCTCACAAGGACCTGAAGGTGAAAGTGAGGTCAGAGCTGAAAACAGATTTTCATCTTATTCACAACAAATCTGCTTTTGAAACAACAAAGGAACATTTTAAAATTAAACAGCACTGACATAGGCCTCCCTCAGCCAGAAGAGTGATGGGGTCTGTCAAATTTATTTAGGTTTTCCCTACTAACCCATAACATTCTGCTAAGTTCTCCTTTATTTTGCAGATGTTTCAAGCATGGCTTTCTTAATTGAATTTGTCCCCTTTCTTGCCTCATCGCTCCCCAAACATTGGAAAAACACTGCTGAATTCTTTCAAATGTTTCTTCCAATTCACAACTCTCTGAGATGCCTAAGTGAGCCATATTCCATTTGGCACCTTTTAATAGGTGGACCATTCTTTCTGCTATGGACATGTTTCTTGTAATGACATTTTTGGAAATTGTTTCTTTTAAAATAATGATTATATTGTGGAGTAGAAGACAAAACATTGATGGATTTGGTACTGGTCTGTGAAATGGTAATTGTGAGTTGATTTTCCACCACTGTCTAAATTTCAGTTGTATATCATTGATATATATAATATGTTGTATATTTCTTCAGTCAATGTGGAGAAATGTACTAGACCAGAGATGTCAAACATGAGTTCGTTGTCACAGTTGTGTTTGACTTTGGAAGAGGGGACATGGCAAGGGTAGGCATGGCCAGCTTGATGTCACTTGTGTCAGAGGCGCCTGTGGTGGCCTGAGTGCTCTGCCAATGAAAACGGGCTCCAAAGCTCCATTTCCAGCTGTGATGGCCTCCTGTGACCCTCTGCCAGCAAAAACAGAGCTTGGGAGGGCTGCCTGCGGCCCTCCTGAGCTCTGTTTTTACTGCCAGAGACATCACGGGCCAGTCCTTTGCTGTTTCCAGGGCAGCCCCATAGACAGATCTAAGCACCCCATGGGCCAGATCTGGCCCATGGGCCTTGAGTTTGACACCCCTGTACTAGATGGTTGTATTCAATTACATTGGTGTTTGGTGTATCATTGGAAGACCAGAGAGTTCAGCTTAAGAACAGATCCTCTTAGAAAAAAAAATCTGCCTAAGTAGTGGTTCCACTAACACAGTGGTTCCCAAACTTTTTAAGTCCACCACCCCACTGGTGCTACAAACTCATCCTCGGTGCCCCTCACCCAGGAGTGGGATTCAAATTTCTGTGGCCGTGGCCTAATTTGAGGGTGTGGCTTGCTGGTCATGTGACTGGGTAGGCATGGCTTGCTGGTCATGTGACTGTGTGGGTGTAGCCAGGTGACTGGCAAACCAAATACAAGTGATCCTCACTTAATGGCCAGTTGTTTAGCAAGTGTTCTAATTTATGACTGGCCTCCCCAGAGCTACTCGACCTGCTTTTGAAGTTTTGACAGCTTCAGATCAGGGGTCTAAATCCCACCCCTGTCTGTGTGTGAGTGAGAGAGGTTGGATCAGATCTCTCTCTTTCTCTCTCCCACCAACGCCAGAAAGCCACCATTCAGTCAAAATTCATATTAGTGGTCTCTGGGATTTAAAATTATGAGTTTGGTGGTCCCTAAGGTCCAAAAGTTTGGTGACCCCTGATCTAAAGGGGTGAACCTGAGAGAGAGAAAAGAGAGAGAGAAAGAGAGGAAGAAATAGAAAAGGGAAAGAAAGAAAAAGGGACAGACAAAGAAGGGGAGATGGGAGGAAGGGTCAGAAAGAAAAGAAATAAAGAAGGAGGGAGGGAGGAGAAAGATAATGAGATATCTATTCTAGTTCAATCACCTGCTCCAGCAGGGTTAGAAGGGAGTGTGTGTGTGTGTGTGTGCGCATGTGTGTTCTCCTTGTAATGTACCAGTACATTTTGCCTTTTTCAGAATTGGCACTGTAATACATTGGGGAAAAGTAATTTTTAGGGTGGAGATCTGGTCCAATGGATCTTGTTTAAAGCCTCAACAAAATATGAGAGCTTCCTGATAGTCTTGACCATGTTTCATCTACAAAACCTTTAATAAGAAGCCAAAGATGTTTCAATGTGCTGGCAAAGATGTTTCAATGTGGAAAAGGGCCTCAGTCTAAACTAGGCCTCATTCAATCTGATGCATCAGGTCTCTCTCTCTCTCTCTCCTTCCCACCTTCCCTCCCAGACTGGCTTTGCTCTACTTTCCCGATGTGCCTGCAGGGCCAGCGCTTTGAACATGGATGGATGGAAAGAGAGAGAGATGGATGGATGAATGGAGAGAGAGAGAGAGAGAGAGAGAGAGGCAGGCAGGCAGATAGATAGATATATTGTTAGGTAGGTAGTTGGATAGGTAGGTAGGTAGGTAGGTAGGTAGGTGGTAGGAAGGTATGCAGGAAGACAGACAGACATTTTGGATGGATGGATGGATAGGTAGATAGGTAGGTAGATAGATAGGTAGATAGATACATCAATCTATATTGGTAGATAGGTAGGTAGGTAGGTAGGCAGGAAGGCAGGCAGGCAGGCAAACAAACAGACCTTTTGGGTGGATGGATAGACGGATGGACAGACAGACAGACAGACAGAATGCGACAGTGGTGGCACTTTGGGAAAGTGGTGGTGGCAGCTTTTCCCAACGTGCTGCTGCATTCAAGGTGCCGGTTCTGGTGCAGTACAACAGTCAATGGGGTGAGCCTGCAGGGCTGGCACCTTGAACACCCCCATTTGCCTCTTAGCATCCCCAAGGGGGCTGGCAGAGGGACGCTAAGAGGTGTCAGGTGGATGTTTGAGGCGCTGGCCGGCCCTGCAGGTTCACTCATTGACTGTAGCACTGCTCCAGAGCTGGCACCTCCAATGCAGAAGCGGTGGCATGTTACGTGCTGCCGTGGCCACGTTCAATGCACCGCTGCCCTGCCACCTCTTAGCACCCCTCTGCTGGCCCCCTTGAGGACACTAAGAGGCAGCAGGGGGTTGTTCAAGGTGCCGGCTGGCCCTGCAGGTTCACCCATTGACTAGCATCGCTCTGGAACCGGTGCCTCAATGGATGAAACTGCAGGGCCTGGCTGGCACCTCAAACAACCCCCTGCCGCCTCTTAGCACCCCTCTGCTGGCCCCCTTGGAGATGCTAAGAGGAGGCAGCGGGATGGTGCATCGAACACGGTAGCACATAACGTGCCACCACTTCTGCATTGGAGGTGCTGGCTCCAGAGCGTTACTACAGTCAATGAGTGAACCTGCAGGGCCGGCGCCTTGAATGCCCCCCTGCCACCTCTTAGTGCCCCCCTACCAGCCGCCTTGCCTCTTAGTGCCCCCTAAGGCATCCCACTGCACCCCAGAGGGGGGTACTGCCCACTTTGGGAACCACTACCCTAACAGTCAATATAACTTGATGACATAATCAATCACACACATCAAAATCAGGATCCTTGTGTGTTTACTTCCTGAGGAAAACATGGCAGATTAAAGATGGCTCTATGAAAAGTGGAGCTAGTGACTGTGATGAAGAATGATGCAAAATGTTGTAACATTGAAAATGAAAAAAGGATATTTTTGAAAAATGGAATCAGAAGTTATTAGTGAGGTCAACAGCTATGTTTGCTTCCATGGATAGATTGCATCAAAAAAAAAGTTTTGGAACAAATGGCAGAACATTTTTTTGTCTAACAAGACAGAGACTGAGCATCAAAAGTGGATCTAAAAATGACAGGTGACCGTGGAAAATTATATTTTTGGGGGGTATACAAAAAAAATCAAAAAGGAATTACGAACAGCAAACCAAGAGCAAACCTTCACAATTCCTTTACACTGGATTTATAAAAGATTTTTTTAAAGCTTGAATGAATCTTATGAGGCAGGCTAAAAAAGGAATGAGAAAAAATTGAATTCTATGACATTACTTAAATGGACTAAATAACAAGATCGCTAGAAATAAAAGGAGAGAATATAAAGTTTGTTAAAATGAACAAGGTTAAAATAGATATGTTGTTGTTTCTGGCATCGCTTAATGGACTTTTGCTGACAGTAGGACTAAAATGTTGATGCTTTATGGATTTGTTTATAGATAAGAAATAGGACACGGGATGAAGAGATTTGTAAATTAAGAGGAGATGAAAAGCTATCAAAATGGTTTATACTTCTTGCTGTGATCAAGGTTGGGAGTCATTTCTTCATACACAGTATGTGTTTTCCTTTATTATTTCCATTCTTTTTTATTCTTTTTTTTCTGTGATTTTTCCCTTTTCTTCGTACTTTTTATTCTTTCTTTCTTTGTATTAGTTTGTATTATTGAAATTATAATCTTTAGTAGCATTATTTTTAAGAGTATATGTGTCTATTTACACGGCTATGGGCATACACATTAAGCTGTATAAATTCTGTTTTCCTGTTTTTCTGCAAACCCAGGGTTCATTTGTTAGTTTTATGCTGCAAAGAGAGGGAACTATTTTAGGCCAGCTAAGAGATATAATGCCACTGTGGATGGCATTTTTTTTCCTCCCATACAATCGATTATATCCATACTCCACATGAGAATCACTGATGCAAGGTACCTTTTGTGCTGGAATTTCATTTTTTACCTTCCTTTAGGAAAGTGCACAGTTCTCTCATTTCTTAGCAAATGAGCATAATAATGACAGGGCATTTTTGTTCCTTCTGCCATGGAACTGAAACAGATTGGAAGGTTGAGCCTGAATACTTGCTATATACAGGAACAAAAATATGACATTTCATTAATCCATTTTTCCTCTGCTCTGAAATCTAAAATACTCATTTTTTTTCCATTAGAAGGAGGAGAGTCAGGCAAGGAAGGATTGTTTTTTAGTAAGATGAGGAGGAGAAGGAGGAGGGGTACGCAAATCTTGATAATCAGAAAATGAATTGACATCCTAGAAATTTGCAAGTAGAAGTTTCATATTGGAATTTAACTGAAGTGAGATTAATGTAGCTCTTTAAGATTTATGCAGTTATGTGAATTCCCAGCACAATTGCTCGGTAGTAGGATTGGAAAGACATTGCTAATAGCTATGTTGAAACGTTTTCAGATACTTTAGATAATTTCTGTTAGAGATCCTTTCACCCCACAAAATTCTAATTCATTAAAGGGAGAGTAGCATGGGGCATCTTATCTGCTACAATCAAGTAGATTGTCAGATGCATGTGTTATTTTAGTCAATGATTGCTTTCAGATCAATGTAGTGTAACCTGTTCTAACAACAATAGCTTTGGCAGGGGCCTCGGGGTTTCTTCTGTTGCAACGGTAAGTATATGTTAGGCCAGATACTGTTCGACTACCTTTAGAGCTAACTACTATAGCCAGTAGTAAAGGATTTTGTAGTCCAATAGTATCTGAAAGTTACATATTGTGCTTCTTTGTCCTTTCTTTTGTGTGTGTGTGTGAATCAGGTCAGGCTTCCCCAATCAGTTGTCTTCAGGATAATTGATAATACACACTACTATGGATAAGGTGTAACTGAGAAATATTGGACTTAGGAACTTTGGAGGGAGTTTAGCTCAGAGGTGGTATTCAGCAGGTTCTGACCAGTTCTGGAGAACTGGTAGCAGAAATTTTGAATAGTTCAGAGAACTAGAAAATACCACCTCTGAGTGGCCCTGCCCCCATCTATTCTCTGCCTCCCGAGTCCCAGCTGATTGGCTGAGTCTTCTTTTGTTGCCCTGCACAGGAGAATGGAGCTGGAAAGCAGGTTAGTGGAGTGGGGAGGGAATGGGATTTTGCAGTAACCTTCCCCTGCCATGCCCACCAAGCCACATCATGCCCATCAAGCCACACCCACAAAACCAGTAATAAAAAAATGTGAATCCCACCACTGGTTCAGAGGGAGAATTATTTCCTGAAGCCCACCTGTTGGTTTAATTTTTTTTTCATTGTATTCCATAGATGTGCAATCTATCTCTTGCTGACTTTTTGCCATTGGTGTTATTGGGACCATGTGAGAAATCTAAAATACTCAAGTAACTGCTGGAGTGTTGTGTGTTAAATACTTAGCTTTATTGTCTTGAATAAAAACACTTTGATTTGTATATCTTTAAAATACTGAAATATTTTGGATGTAGGCTCTCCTATGTATAAAGTCTAGACTATTACTCTCCATCTAGGTTCTGCTGGAAGCATTGGTCCCACTATATTTTGAGGGCATTCAGATTGGGAGGAACACTGTTATAGGTTTTGGGGCAAGAAGGCATCTTGAATTGTCTTTTTGTTCCCAGTAATTTCTTAGCATTCATTTCAGGATATTTTAAATTTTAAATACAAGATAACATTTTAAGTTTTTTTCCCCCTCTCCCTTACTTTTCTATTTTCTGTTGGTAGGGTTTAAATGAAAGAAATGGCAAAGACAAAATCTTGTCAGTGCAAATAAATAATGAAAGAGAGAAACACTACTGCAGGAAAAAGCAATAAAAAAAACAGAAAGAATCAAAATGACACTTCAGTTAAAATATTAGTACTATTTAGGTCTCCAGAGACTTGGATTGACATGCCACCTATATGTGAGTGTCATTCAGTGTTACCTTTCATTTCCATCTATTCAACACTGGTAGTCTGTGAACCTCTTGAATCAGTGTCTGATGATGGTGTGGGCATAGATCAGGAAGAATAATTTAAAAATTATTCTAGGAAAACACAGATACAATTGACGGTAAAACGGTATATCAGATGGGATCTTGCCTAGTTTTTTTTTTAATTCCCTTTAAAAAGAACTTTTTATTTTCTTGATTTGGTGAAATAGAATGACCAAATTACAATCAACACGATAAGAAAAAACAGCAACAACAGCAAGACAAACTCCCCAAAACACCGATTATGAGCATGTTCTTGAATTTACGCGGATTGAGAAATCCTTGTTCACAATTACAGGCAGGATTTTTAAAAAAGCAAATTTACCTAAAAGGAAAGAATAGTCAGTTTTAATGTTTCAGTGAGATTACTTTAATCCATTCTATTTGGGGCTGCTTCTTTGTGACATAAAATGACAATTGCTTGGGTTTCTAATGATACGATGCTTAGGATTTATCCACTGTAACTGTTATCAGTATATTTATCAACCCATTTTAAAATCCTGGTCCAGTTCTTTATAACTTTCATAACATGGCTTCTTAATGGACAAGCTCTGTCCACAACAACATGCCAACATCCCAAAATCATTACAAAAGGCCCTACAGCAATTGTACTCTTAACAATTAATTGGGTGGGTACAGTGAATAGCAGCTTTTCAGCACAGCTCATCTGTGGAATTCCACTTCAGTTAATGTCTTCCAACATTACAGGTGCTAAAGCCAGACCACAGGGGTTCATCCATTTATTTTCCTGGATTCTCTACAGTCTACAATGAGAATCTCTGGTCTCATCTTCTGTTTTAGTTTTTATTGTCTTTCAAATGTATTCGTACTCTTACTTTACAGATTTCTCTCTTTGCCTCTCTTCCCATACTTCTTTGTAACCCTACTGAGTCATCTGGGATGGAGATATACTTCCCTTAGATTGCATATTAATGACATTTAACCCATTTCCATGCCTCAAGCCTACTGTATTTTCCGCCAAAGAAGACAACCCCGAATATATCACACATCCTCTCCCACAAAAGGAAAAAGGAAGAAGTAAATAAAAAAAAAGGTGCACAATACCTAGCTTGCCTGCTGCATCAACCTCAGATTGCGAACTCTATCTGAAATTAATCCTCAATCCTCCCTGAAAATTATATGCTTCTATCATATTTTTTACTAGAGTATATGTCTGTCAATATACTATATATACATTTTAGACACCACATTCCAAAAACATTAGGCCAGGAGGGGGGGGGGAAATAATTAATAACTACTGCTCAAAATTAATTGCCTATAAATTGAGTATTCCCTCTATAAAATTAATTGATATTCTTGCATTATACCAATAATTTTCTCTCCCATGGACATTGCTGGCACTTATCACACATCCATATATTCCTCTGTCTCCTTCCAGCAGAAATAGCAAACTAGAGATAGAAGGCAGACAGGTCTTCCGTACAGCTGAAATATTGATAGGAGGTATCTGAACAGAGAGAGAAAGGGAAAAGAAACATCCCCTGCTTAGGTGCTGCAAAAGGGTTAAATTCACCAGGCAAATGGCCTTCTTGTGCAGCTACTAAACTTCTGGCCAGTCTCCAAAGGCAGCCATAATTTTAAGGAGGAATTCTTGCAGTGATTTGTAGCTTATGCTCATTTTTCTGCTTTCAACCATTTATCCCTCGGTTTAGCCCTCAGTTCATATACAACTATTTAGAAGAAGAAAAAAGTCTTACTATCAAGTGAATATAATATTGCAATATAACTATATAATGATGTAACTACATACCTGAATGCATTTTTTCAAAATGTGTAAAGATGTATCATTTTTTATTATTTAAAAAAGCCTTCCTTTTCTGTGGAAGTCTTCTGTGGAAGAGTTCCTATCAAAAGATGATTCTGAATTGCCATGTTCAGCCTGACTCTCCAAATATAAAATTTCAGATGTAGACTGCTGCGATGCTGAAGGTTTCTTAAACTAATCCCACCTGGAGGAGGAAATCTTCCCAGAAAGCACTGGCAACTAAGACTCATGACCAAATATAGTGAAGGACTAAGCAATAGGTTTTCTCACAGGTAAAGGCTTACTCAACATGGAGTTCTATTTCATGGGAAGGATTCCTTCTATAAGGTTTAATGTGGCTGTTTATGAATCAAGACCAGTGGTGGGATTCAATTTTTTTTTACTACAGTTTCTGTGGGCATGGCAGGGGAAGAATACTGTAAAATCTCCAGTCAGAGGTGGCATTTGACGGTTCTCCGAACTACTCAAAATTTCCGCTACCGGTTTTCCAGAACTGGTCAGAACCTGCTGAATCTCACCTCTGATCCAGACCTTATTAACCCTGATTCTGATCCCTGGGAAATATCTGCATAGTGAAAATTTCTTCTCCATTAGTCTTTGTTTGTTGGAAATTGCTTCTTGACCTTTGGAATATATCTGGAATACTACTCTTGAACTTTACATTTATTTCACACTTCGTCCCTTACTTTAATTCCTACATTATCTTAGTTTTGAGGTCTGGTTTTACGTACGAGATGGCAAAGGTGCTGCTTGATAGGTGGGGCTAATTGTATTAGGACAGCACATTATAGGAAATTGTGTGCAGATATACTGTATATCAGATAACATTTCTCATCAGATTATCTGTGTAAGACAAATCAACACAATGTATACTGAACAAATATATTTGAAAAAATGTGGATGAAAATACATGCAACTGTGCATGTAGATTTTTTTTTTGAACAAATTTTATTAATTTTTAAAGACATACAAAGCATAAAACATAAGAACATAAAACCTCCTTTCTGAAAGTTATTTGTAAATTTTAACAAAACAAATAAAACATTTTATACACCATTGACACATCTCCTTATAAACACATACATATCCTTTCAAGTTTCTCATTATTTCTCCCTTTACTTTTATTCAATTATATTTCTTTTCTATATTTATCTATTTTATATGTTTTTATTCACTGTACTTATTTCTTCTTCTAACTTGCTTTATTCTTTTATTTTTTATTCTCAATTGTCCTCTTCTAACATTCCTCCAAGGTTTTATTAACTCAATCAAACATAAACACACAAAAACACAAAACATAGAAACATAAAAAACATCTTTTCTGAAAGTTGCTTAGTCCCAGGTTACAACTCTTCGTACAGACACAAATTCAAATTCATATTCATTTTGTATACCATTCCATATCTTATTACCATTTTCAATTTTCTATATAGCTTCTCATCTCTTTTGAATTTTCTTAGTTTTATTTTAATTATCTCATCTCAATTCAAATCATAATATTTATTATTCTTTGTCTGTTCTGTTTCCAGCTATCCATTTATCTTTCTTCTTTAAACAAAACTTCTCCTGTACACTAATTGGAGTATGATGCCTTTATCTCTTTCCCCTACATTTATAATACTTAATATAAAATACATAGCTTTCATTGGGATTCTGTTTGGTACATTCTAAAATTATACAATATTATCAATACCAATACAAGTCTATTCATTAATATTAATATTCATTTATATCTTAAACACTTAACACATTATTTTTCAGTTAAATATCATACTTTTATGGGAACACCTATTTTCCATGATTATTTCCCCCCCACATCACATATTTTAAATCATTATTTCATTAGAATGTTCCCCCTTCTCCTACTTCAAATCTCTCATTTATTTCATTCACAAAAAATTTCACTGGGATAACACAATCTAATCATTAATATTAATATTAAACACTTTACCCATTTCAATTAAATATCATGCCTTTATGGGAACACTTATGCTTTCCATAATTATTTCCCCCCCCCACACACACACATCATATACTTTAAATCATTGTTTCGTTAAAATGTTCCCCCTTCTCCTACTCCAATTCTCCCATTTATTTCATTGCTTTCTTTTTCTTGAAAAAAATTTGACTAAGTTACACTAAATATTTTATCACATTTTAAATTACATATTATTTCCAATTTTCTAAAATTATTTCTAAGTACAAATATAAAAATGCAATCTTATGTACCTTTCCAGAATCCCTTTTTCAATAAAGTTTACCCATTGTCTCTAAAAGACTTTTGTTTCTTTGCATCTTGCTCCCCACCATTGAGGCTTCTCATCCCTTCCTTTCTCCCTTGCTTATTCTTCTCCTTACCCTCTTTACCCACTTGTCTCTCCACCTCCCTTTTATTCTTCTGCTTTCCTCCTTTCTGTTGTTTTCTAACATAGTATCCACTTTTCACCTTATTCTTCTCTTTTTTGGTTGTTTGTCCAAGTCTTAAAATCCCCTTTTCCTTTTCTTCTTTCTGCTTTCCTTCCCAAAATAAAGTCACTTGCTCATCAAAAATGGCTTCTTCTTTATCCCAGTCATCCTGCTGTGCAGTCAGTTTTTCATAAGTACAAACCGCCATTTCTAAAAATTGAAAAAGAGTGCCAAGAGAATCCTTCCCTTCTTGTTTTTCTTTTTTATATTTTTGGTATTCAAGTTTCAATCCATCCACAAGTGATGCCATTATGGAGAAAAAAAGTTTTTCCAAACAACCACCCAAGTGCTTTTAATCAAAGATAGTTCTCAGAAGTTCCAAAATCACCAAGCAATCCAAATAAGCTGTTTCTTTTAAGTACTTTCTCGTTCTTCACTTTTCTCTTTCTGGGGTTAGTATTTAGTCACAAAATTCCACAAAGTTCCATTTAAAATATATCTTTTAGAAGTCTTGTTAATGTTTAATAGCTCTTTAAAATTCTAGGCAATCTTTTCCTTATTTTCAAATTCTGCTCCAATTTTTTTTTCCTCTCCCTTCCCACTCACAGCAAAAAAGTCTTTTTTTTAAAAATGTTCAAAAATCCTTATCCCTTCAGCATTTAATTACCTCCAATGCAGGTTTTCTGATTTCTCTTATAGTTCCATCTGCTGTCACGTTAGGAAAGAGAGTGAAAAGAAAAAAAAACTTTCCCTTTTGGAATTCCATTCGCCGCTTGTTACTCTCTCTGGAAACAATTTATCTTTGGCAATTTCCAAATTCCAGGGTACTTTCTCTTACTTTATCCTGGTCAAAAACCACTTTCATGACTCTTCTGACTTTCTTCCTCCTGCACAATCTTGTCCAGCTGCAGGGTTCTTTGTGGCGGCCATCACTGACTGCCGCTCCTCTGCCTTGGGAAAAGGGGTTTTTGCCAGCTGGGGAGAGGGTCTGCGACACCCCCAAACCCCTATCTGGATCCCCCTGTCTTCAGCTGCCTCTACGGGGCAGCTATATCCCCCAAATCCAAACGGATCGGGGGCACCTTGGCAGTGAGCGCAGCAGGGATCGCGCGGTATCGCGAATCTCTGCCGCTGCCGAAGCCTTGCCTGTGCATGTAGATTTTGTTTAAGTATGCAAATTTATGAGGAAACACTATAACATAGACTTTAAAAATTCAGAAAAAAAAGGAGAACTGAGCAAAATCAGATCTGACAATTTGGCCCAACTCTATCTTGCATTCATTACTTTCATTGCACTCATTATTTTCATTTTGGTGCCCTTCCATAACTTTGACCTTTCTCTCTAACTCTGAAGTTCTAAAAGTTGTAACATTTGTCTGGACCAAAAAAGCATCTGATAAAAGTCCCTCATTCATTTTCACGTTTTGTAAAATATCTTTGCATGCCGTTTTTTTGTTTTTTTTGCCAATTCCTCTTGATTTTGTTCTACTTAGATTAGATTCATGACAGCAAATTTTTGGCTCACTCAGCAAATTCTCTTAGTCTCACCTATAGTTTATTCTGCAGCAACGTTCTAAAAAGGGTGTCCAAAAGTTGCAGAAAGCCTAGAGCATTCCAGTGGTGACTTCCAAACACCTCCTAAAAAGGTGGGGTCAAATATTTTTTAATTTGTTTAGAATTTGGAGTTTAAAGGAGAAATGTCTACTTTAAGCCTTGTATGCTTAAGACATCAACTGCATTCACAAAACTCCTGAATCTTCTAATCAACCTGACCTTTCATGAGCAAAAACAAATTATCCTACTGATTGAAATTGTGTACCCTTTTTTGAATGTACCGTGTAATGTACTACTTAACTACTTACTTATTATACTTTCATTGTTTGCCACCTCTCAGATTTTTATTACCAAAACCTTGTTGATAACCTTGGCTTTGTTTTTAATATTCAATGAATACTGAACTCACAGCAGAGGTGGCATTTAGCAGGTTCTGACCAGTTCTGGAGAACCAGTAGTGGAAATTTTGAGTAGTTCGGAGAACCGGCAAATACCACCTCTGACTGGCCCTGCCTCAGAGCTGGAAAGCAGGTTAGTGGGGTGGGGAGGGAATGGGGTATCCTTCTCCTGCCATGCCCACCAAGCCACACCCACAGAACCAGTAGTAAAAGTTTTTGAACCCCACCACTGACTCACATGCATTTTCAGGCAGTCCTTAACTTAGGACCATTTAGAGATATGAAAAAATAAAGTACTTCTGCCACCATAAAATATCCCTTCCATATGGTCATGCGACCACATTTTGGGCGCTTGGCAACTGGTTCCATTTTATGACAAGTTGAAATGTCCTAAGGTCCCAATAATGGCAATTTGCAATGGTTTTGCTAGTTTCTAGCATTTTTTTGCCAGTTTCCAAAATGCAAAGACCTACAAATAGAAGTGGAGAGACTGTGGCAAAAGAAAGCAAAGTTAGTACCAATAGTAATAGGCAGTTTGGGTGTGATCCTGAAACATCTGGGCCAACAACCTGAAAACCATCAACAAATCACCATTGGTCGATTAGAAAAGGAAGCTTTACTTGGAACTACTTACATCCTGTGACAATACCTTGAACATCATCTGCCTCTCCAAGGTCTTTGAGAAGGACTTAATACTGCAGGTCAATAAAAATGCTGGATCCAGCCTAAGCATCCCACTCATTGTGTGACCATCCATAACAATAATAATTTACAGTAGGCATAAACATAAGACTCACTGAACCAATCAATTCCTACAAATTTCTCTCTAGCTAATGGAAAACAGGCTAATGATGTCATGAATTTTTTTCATTATTCTTCTGGGACCCAGTCTCATGGGTTACCAAGTACTTCCTGAAGAAAGTGACTCAGTGTTCTAAATTAAAGAGTTCTGATTGAATCAGTAAGGCTATATACCATCAGATTCATCAGTATAAAGATCTGAGAGATTTATACATATTATGCAGATAAGAGCAATAAAGAAAACAGCTTTTATTTCCTAAAAACCCTGAAGATAGATGAAGATAGTGATTGTTAACCATTTTAAAGTGGTTTTTCTTTCTTTCTTTCTTTCTTTCTTTCTTTCTTTCTTTCTTTCTTTCTTTCTTTCTATCTATCTATCTATCTATCTATCTATCTTTCTTTCTTGTTAATTATGCCTTTGGTTATTTCTTCTAGTTCAAGAGTGTACTAAGAGTCATTTATTTCAGTTTTATAAGCATTTTAATACCCTGCCAGGAAAAGAAGGAATGTTGAGGGGTATTGTGGCAACTAAACCCAAAGCCAGTAAAATTTAAAGCACCATATACTGAGCTAATGGAAAAAAACGATGCCTTCTTTATCCCTCTGTCTTTATATTTATGAAAAAGGGACCACTTTTCTTCCTCTAGGTGAATTTATAGTTTTAATAATGCTGCATTTCCCAAATGTTCTTTTGTTTTTCTATCCTTTCTAAAGTTGTTATACAAATTAAAGCATAAATCATTACCTTTAATACAATTTGTAAGGTTAAATTTTTTTTGATCAATTGTTTTTGTAGCTGTTGTGGTATAATCTGGCAACAGAATACGCACTCTAAGAATCTTCTTGATCATTTCATTTCAGAGATATCTTATTATTTCAGTTCTCTGAATGTTTTCTTGAACACACTTTTGACTGAAATGTTCAGATACAAGAATAGTTTTTAATTTATTTCTTATTTCAAGCTGTGAAATATAAAAAGGAAAAAAAAAGAAGTAACTCAAAAGAGAGTTGTATATTACTATATTTCGAAGTACAGAGGTCAGTCATAATCTTTTGGCGATGGGATAGCACATGGTCATCATTGTTCCAAAATTCAGTCTTGATACTACCAAAAACTGTCCTGGTCCACATCCAGAGCCATTCATCATTTGTGTATCTTTCACTAATTCTCTCAATCTTATATAATAAGTGGTCAAATCAATCAGGCTTTTAGATTTAGATTCCTTCCTTTACTATGTATAATCGTAAATAAACCATGCCTTCAATACATGTTTAAACCAGATATGTGAAACACAGTTCTAAGCTGCATCAATAGAGAGATAGAATACAGATCATCTGTTAATACCACTTGCCTTGGTAAGGTGATAGTTAGAATGCTGCATTCAGTCTTGGTTACCATGATGTAAAAAAGATGTTGAGATTCTAAAAAAAGTACAGAGAAGAGCAACAAATATGATTAGGGACTGGAAGCTATAAAGAATGGTTGCTGGAATTTGGTATGTCTAGTTTAAAGAAAAGAAGGACTAAGGATGATACGATGGCAGTGTTCCAATATCTCAGGGGTTGCCACAAAGAAGAGGGAGTCGGGCTATTCTCCAAAGCACCTGAAGGCAGGACAAAAAGCAATGGATGGAAGATAATCCAGGAAAGAAGCAACCTAGAACTAAGGAGAAATTTTCTGATAGTTAGAACAATTAATCTGTGGAACAACTTGCCTCCAGAAGTTGTGAATCTTCCAACACTGAATGTTTTTAAGAAGAGGTTGGACAACCATTTTTCTGAAATGGTATAGGGTTTCCTCCTGAGCAGGGGTTGGACTAGAAGACCTCCAAGATCCCTTCCAACTCTGTTACTCTGTTATATAGTTTTTTTCAAAGCAGATATTCACCTCTATGTTCATCCATGCTTGAGTCTCCAAATAACTCAGTCACTTTTGGCATACTTTGACATCACATTTTTGCCCATTACTTTATACCACCCAAGAGAGTCTGTTTTTCCCTCAGTTTTTGGTATGTTTTTCCCCTGAGTTTCACTTCCCCAATTATCCTGTTTCAATGGAACGTAATACAGAACTCCCGTCAATAACTTTTGAATTTTGATGTGCACCCACAACAATCTAGATGACAGTAACAGATTTCAGCAGACTTTGCTTTCATCTAAAATTAAATCTACTGGTATATCTTCATTCCCATGTACGTAAACATCAGCTGCTCCACAAGATTGGGTCTTACATTTTTGTACTTCATATCTTATTTGATTTCATTTCATGAAGCAATTCATGATGTTTATCATATGCCTCTCTTACTAAGTCACAGACCTCCATTGTCAAAAGATGACCCAAGGAATTTTGACTTTCATTGCCCATCACAGCTTTTGTCAACTGAGATTTTCACAGCTGATTTTAAGAAGAAGAAAAAGTACATTATGATACCATCTTTATACATGCCACATGCAGTATTCCTTGGCAATGGCAAGGAAATAGTAGTGATCAATTCTGCCAAATGTAGGCCAGTATAATACAAGCTCAACTGTGGCAAACTTTCTCACAAGCATGCTCATGCATTTCTATATAAGCTAGCATGGTTTTTTGTCCATCCATCTTTTATTTATTTATTTTATTTGTCAATTGCTTACAAGATAATAGGTATAAGTATAAACATGAGTAAGAATATGTATGTTTTATCAAGAGACTACCTTACAAGCCAACACAGTTGTCTTCATCTTACTGTGTAGGAAATTCATACAATATAATTGGCATACTTGGGAAAGAAAAGAAAAGAAAGATATTTGAGTGAAAAAAGAAAAACTTCAGGAAGAAAGGACTCCTGTATGGAAAAGTATTAATAGATAATCTCTATCAGTGTGCATGGAGAATGGATCTGTGGGAAGATTAATTGGAAACTGTTTTGAATAAAGTGAAAAGGATTATGTTACAAATGTTTGAGAAATGTGTAGTATAGATTTACAATAATAGGAAAAGCTATTGGTGGAATGAAGTGAAAGAGGTTGCATATAAAACATACATATAAGAAAATAATTATTGCAAAAATAAGGGCAATAATTAATATTGTATGAAAATGTGTACTGAAGAATGAAAAGAAGACTGTATTAAAGTAAAGAAAGGAAAAGTTAAGATTAGAAGTTGCAGCGAAAATACAAAGTAATTTTAATGGAAATAAATGAGTGAGATTAAGAATAATAGTGGTGAAATTATCAGGGATGAAGCTGAAGTAAGAGGCTGTTGGAAAGATTTTTGTGTTGATAGTTTGTATAGAAATTTCAGTGATACATCAACGAGTGTCATTGAAATGAATATGATAAAAGTTTCTGTTCATGAAAAAAATAATGACTAGGAAGTGATTCTGTGATTATGTTGAAAAATTGCTTATCTGCAAATATAGACAGTATGCCTGGAGAAATATTAAAATTTGGATATGATTGTTAAGCAAACAGTAAGTATATGACACTATATGAACTAAACTGGCATGTGGGCATGATGGAACCCAAGGCTTATTTTAGCCCTTTTCACATAAGATATCTCAGTCCCGCCTTTGTTCTCAACAACTGGTATGTGAAGGCAAGCAAATGTGATTAGCATAATGTAGCTTATGTATTTTATTTAAGTAATGTATATGGTCAGCCATCTCACAACAGTAACTCTGGGCAGAGACAAAGATAAAAACCCAACATTAAAACAATAGCCCATGGCATGTTGGGTAAATAATACCTTCCAGTTATAAACACATCAACGACAAGGGCTAGACTAACTTTCTGTCCCAAATACCCGAGGAAGCAGCCAAGTCTTCAGAGACTTACAAAAGATCAATACAATCATAGCCATCTAGACTTCCATAGACGTCCTACTCCAGAAAGTAAGTACTGTCACAGAGAAGGCACAACTCATAGGTCCAAAAAGATGATATTGTTTAATTGTGGAGACCTGGAGCATGCCCCCATTGCTAAATCTGATGAACTGAGCAAAAACAATGGAAGAAAGCCAATCCCACATATAGCATAGTCCATACTTAGCTTTAACAAGAATAGTAGGATACACAGAAAGTGTATGATAAAGTCATAAATATGTGCATTTTTATGGAATATGTGCACAAAATGTGGAGCTGAAGGTTTTTCCTAATGAATCATCCATTAATAAACATTGTCAAGGCCAATATCCTACTTTGTATAACATTGCTAAATTGCTTAAGTTGGAGCCAGCCAATATTTGTTTCTAGAATCTGAATTAATTCTGTCTCCAGACAACTGCTACATGAGACTTTTCTCTGATCTGATCAACAATAGAAACATTATTATATTATACATTTTTACTTTTCACTTTGCTGCATACATAAATACACATGTACCCATCATGCTATTCCCTTTAAGGGTAAACATTATGCAAAGCACAGAAAAGGAGCAAGAACCAAAAAGTAGATTAAAAGAACTGATCATAGAAAAGGAAAATATTGCTAAATTGCTTCACCTTGTTTACACCAACACTATTCATTATACCTCTCAGTACCTTTCTGTCCCTGCAAACTCTCCTTGCTTTAACTATATCCATCCACCAATTTATACATTGCTTTTTGTTCTTGTCATTTCCTTCTTTTTGAAGATGTCATCAACTCCATTCAACCACAACTTGCTCAGTCTTTCCCCTTATCTCCTCCTCTTAAATCTTCTCATGTTTTGTTTTGTTTTGTAATTTGATTCTTAATCATTTATTGTATATGACTGAGCACCTCAGAGTAATACTTTGGTCACTCACTTTAATTTCAATCAATGCTCAGCATTTTAGCACACTTTTCAACACATGCCAGTTCTATTGCATTCAATTTTCTTTCTGCTGACATACCAAACTCTCACTTTCTTTAACAAAATAAGTAGAAGCACTTGTACACGTTTTTGTTTCTTTCAATATTTATTTCTTGCTACAGATTCATTCTATCAACATTTGCCCATTTAAAAATTTCTCTAACCATCTCTTGCTTTTTAGTAAATATTTTATTAAACCATACAAATTCATTTCTCTTTTTTCTACATTTATGAAATCATTCAATTTTCTCTGTCAAACACTACCATACCAAGTTTTGATGCGTTAATTTCCAGATCTCCTTGTGCACCCAACATTTCTTACAAATCATATATTTCTTATTCTGCAATTCATCTTTGTCCTCAAAAGTACAGATATATACATATATTTGACCAACATAGCTGTAAAGTGTCAGCAGAAGCTTTTCTTATACATTTATCCATAAGTATCATAAACTACAGAGGAGATATAACACTTCCTTCTTTTCATTCCCTACTCTGTGTGGAACCATTTTGCTAAGCATTTAATTTGTGCTCATGAAATTCCATAATATTTCAATAATTTGTTTGTATTCCCAAACATATTGTTTTTATTTCACCCTGTGCTTAACTTTCAACTACATATTTTGTATCTACATTCCATAATTGAAGCATTATATTATACTTTCTGCAAACCAACACAGATATAATCTCTTTTCTTTCTCACATTTTTATATTTCAAGATGTGAGAGTGGGGTTGAATAATAAATACACGTAAGGATGTTTGTATTCATCTTGCTATAGTAATTGTATTATAATGACAAACTAGTTTACTTCCCTAATGCCCCTTTGTAATAAACAAAACAGAAAAACAGATATGATGAAAAATAACATAAGAAATACTGTAATAGCATTTCAATAATACATTTTAATATCAAACCTATCGTACCACCATGCCAGGTGATAGAACTTAATTATGTTCAATTTGGGTAACTCAATTTTAAAAACCAACTTCAAAGTGTTCATTTCTGTGCCGTAGCCAGCACTTCTGCTTTATCAAAGGAAAATAGTGTGAAACATAGATTTTTTAATATAATCATTTGTAAAAGTGATTTCTATGTATAGATGAATCGACACATACAGAACTGCTACTGTGTTGATGAGCCTCTGGCTATTTCTTACATCAGTATTCATATGATTGTATGAATTTTCACACAGTGAACTCATTGAAAATTACATTCCAGATTTTTGTCAGATGCAAACACAGATGGATAGCAAGAAACTAAAGTGTAACATACAGAGCAACTGTGAAATTACAAGTCACAGATCAAATTGAGTCTCATCATAGTGGACTACATTAGTATTTCAGTTGCATAAGACATCTATGTATGAATAAGGATTAGAAATTGCTAAAGGAAGTTAGACAGCAGGCAAACAATAATAGTTCTAACTGTTGGCTTGTCAATTCTGATCTGTTTTCTAAAATCCGTGCTGAAAGAAACTCAACACCAAAAATCAGTTGATCTCTGATTCATATTTTGCTTTCTAGTTCATACAGATAATTTCAAAATAAGGTTGTGCTATGAAAAAGAGGAGAGAGAGAACAAGGAAGAATGAGAATGATTGCATAGGCCTGTCCTTCAGAGGAGATAGGGCTGAGATTTTTAAAAAAGTGAAAATAGTGGCTAAAACTGTGTGTTTGAGACCCTATTCTTTTTCACATGGCATGTTAGTAGCATTCTTGTGTACAACTTTAAAGCAGGAAAGCTTGCTGATTTTATTTTCCTCTCTGGCCTCCATGCTTTCTGGACAAGGAAGAAAGGGATTGTTTGGTAGGAGCTACTAACAGAGGCTCTCAGCTACCTGAACCTAAAAATGAGAAGGGAGGAAATCTTTGATTGCAGAAAAAAAACAAACGATTTAAACAGACATTGTTCTTTCTGGCAGTTAAAGTAGAAATGACTATGAAAGAAACAGAGCCTTGTAGTCGGATGAATAAAATCAGTCCAGACTTATCTGAGCCTTGTTGGTTACCAAACTCCCTCAGCTTGCTTTACCATGGGAATCATTGCATAGAACTCTACTTTCCAGATCTCTTTTTCTGTTTTTTCAGCTGCAGCAACAGGTGGACACCAAGATGAATTACTTTGTAACCGCCTTTAGGAAAAGGGCAGCAGTTGAGTTGAAAACAAGGAGGCTAGAAATTGCCTTACCTCAAAGGTCAGGCTATGCTTAAAGAAACAGAACAATTTAGGAAAGCTTTAAATCGAAGCTAGGAATCTTTTTTTTTTTTTTTTGAATCTATGAAAGTTGCAGGGAAAAGAGCAAAGATGGGATGTTACTACTGGAATGGACAAGAGCAACATTTTAACCCTGAAATAAAAATAGATATGAGAATCTGGAAAGGTCTATCTATGTCAGGGGTCAGGGAACTTTTTTACCTCTTACCCCCCAAAAAATTTATAAACGCAGACGTTACCCCTCCCGGCCTCTCCCCCTCCCCGGCCACCTCAGGCTGCTGACACATAATTTGGAGGTCGAGGCGGGAGGAGGTGCCCTCCCCCCCCCCCGCGGCTGGGAAGAAGGCGGGGTAGCTCGCTCCAGGGAATGAAATGTCACCAGGCTTCCCGAGGGCTTCTGGGAATTTTCTCGGGGCCAAGGCGGCAGTTGCAGGTGCCTCTTCGCTTCCTGTGTGCCTGGCAGTGATGAGAGGCTTCGGGGAGGGAGCCGGGCTGGCTGGCTAGTTGGCAGGCAGGCAGGGCCTGGGGGCGAGGAAGCGGGAAGGGAGGATGATATTTGGGAGCCACGGTGACACAAACTGCGCGCGAAAAGCGTGCGGTCATCGCAGCGCGGGGGAAAGCGTCCCTTTTCCCAAAATGCTCTGCCCTATGCCAGAAGCTCGCCTTCCCCTAAAAAACGGGCGGTGCGGCTCTTGCAGAATCTAGCCTGGAGTCATTTCCGACCCAGGAAACAAGGGTGGGGTGGAGGGGATAAATTTGCCTCAAGGGTGTTTTAATAACTGCTGCTATGCCGATAGTTCCGCCATTGGCCAGCGCAACCTCCTCATTACCCCCAGATTTTCACTTTTACCCCATTTGGGGTAATTTACCCCTGTTCCCTGACCACTGATCTATGTGGTCATAGAATCAGCACTGACTTGATGGATGGCACATAATGCATAATACATGACTAGAAGAAACTAAGTCCATTTATTTTGGTCCTCACGTTTAAGCAAACAAACCCACTATATCACCTCTGAATTTGGTGATATAGTCTAAAAAGAGAATTTCTGAGGCTACAATCCAGAGGTGGTATTCAGCAGGTTCTGACCAGTGCTGGAGAGTGAAGATTTTAAATAGTTCAGAGAACCGGTAGTGGAAATTTTGAGTAGTTCGGATTATCACCTCTGACTGGCCCCACCCCCATCTATTCTCTGCCTCCCAAGTCCCAGTTGATTGACTGGGTCTTCTTTTGTTGCCCTGCACAGGAGAACGGAGCTGGAAAGCAGGTTAGTGGGGTGGGGAGGGAATGGAGATTTTGTAGTATCCTTCCCCTGCCACGCCCACCAAGCCACTCCACACCCACCAAGCCATGCCCACAGAACTGGTAGTAAAAAAATTTGAATCCCACCACTGCTACAATTTATGTGAAATCCATGGTCAGGGGCTACTTTACTTTGGTTTAAATGAATGCTCCTATAGCTTACTTTATTTGTTTAAAAATATGTATATCTCTTCACAGTAAAGTAAGTATTCAAGTAATTAATATTTGATTTAAAAAATCCAATTACAGTTGTTAGATTTTAAAACATGTTGAAAAATAAAATAAAATATATACCTTGTCCTTAAAAGTTAATGGAACATATTCACACACAAACATACATAACCAGAAATACCTAATCAGAAATTACCAGAAGACTTGAACATCATGGAAGTATGATATTTTGACACCAATATTCATTAGATGTACTGTATTTATCACATTTTCAAAATTATAACTAGTGAAGGATGCTCCAAAGCTGTTACATATGTTATATTTATTCTGTAGTAATCTGTTTCTGGATGAAGCTGTTTAAATATTACATTAACATTTAAGAATGCCCTCTCTTGTAGCCTTTTCTCCCAAGGCATCCATCAGATCTGCTCCTGAGAATTCAGAGACTAGGCATGGCAAGCTTAGAAAACTTTAGGGAGGCAGGAGAATTGAGGCAAATAAGATAGTGTTTCTCAATCTTGGCAACTTGGGCTGGGGAAATTCTGAGTATTGAAGTCCACATATCTTAAAGTTGGCAAGATTGAGAAACATTGATATATTCTGCTAATCAAAGCTGCCTTGTAATAAAGGACAACTGCTTAGACTCCACTCCAAATCCCCTCTTTTTAGTGCCCACTTAATAATGTTGTGCTTCAACTGTATTCAGTACACTTGGTAACCATCTATTTGTTTCATCTGCTATTATCACTATTTACAGAACTGAAAACAGCACACCATTTGGGCATCCACATTTTAATTTAATAAGTCAAATATGTCCAAGTCACAGTAAGTTTTGATTGTTTCCTGCTGATGCTTCAATGGCTAGAAAGATTCCTCTCATTTGGCATTTTTCTTCCGGATAAAGAAGATTCTTGTTTCTCTGAAGACTTGTGTTCTTGCTTGATATCACTGTCATTATGTGTTGGTTTATCCATATGTAACCAAATGTCTAAGTTTGACAATCATAGACTGTCAGTAACTCCTATTATACAGCTCAGTGTTGATCATTTGTTCAGAAAGACAAAGATATTGAACTCTCATGAATGTAACATTTTCCAGTGTTTCAGGAATTTAATTTCGAAAAATAGCTGAATGCCTTCTGGAAATCACTGAAGACTTTCTGCTTAGCACCTATTCCATTTGTTTGCATTGACATAGACTTTTCTCTCACTTCTCTTCTTTGGTTTTTGCATGAAAACAGGATCTTTGCTTCCTAAATATTCATCTTTTCCTCCTGTTTATTCCCACCTAAACCTGTAATCCTCAATTTATTACATCCTGATTAGCTGGAGTGAAACTTATTATGTGGTCCCAGGGGACTGTGGTTTCAACTGGGAGGCTGGGATAAGCTGCAGGAGCGGATAAATGCTTTATCACAAAGATTGGCTTCCATGTAAATATTGATGCCAATAAAAAGTAGAGGAAAGGAAAATAAGGCAGAAAGGAAGAGGTCTGTGCAATATTTTGAGTTCAGTCTCTAAACAGTGTTTCAGAATACATATAAGGGCAAATGTAGCACCTGTCTGCAATGCTTTAAAACAATTGCACCTTGTCCAACTGCACAATCCCGGTGAAAGAAAATTTGTTCTGAGTGTCAGACAGCTGCTGTGTTCATACTTCTTTCTACATGCTCTGATGTACTTTATGGAGATTGAATCTGAAGTTCTACTTTTTTAGAAAACTAAAAAAAATGAAAGGAACAATGGGGGTATGTATTCCTCAAGTTTTCTTTAAAGTAGAATCCATGTAAACCCAAAGAGTTCTGTACGGGAAATTGCATCATTTTATCATGTATTTAAAGAATAAATGGACTTATACTCCATTATCCATATGCTACAGTTCAAACTCACAAATGATTGTGTTATATCTTTCTATAAATTACTGTAGACTGTGATTTTGTAATATATAGGATTAGAGTTCTTAGGTTCAGCTATCATATGGAGCTCTTCCCTGTCTGTAACAAATAAAAAAAAAAAGTGTGCTTCAAAACTTTTGCTCTCAGTATCCATCACCCTCTGACCAGGCACTGAGTTCTTTAGAGCTAACAGGAACTAAAGTCCGAAGAACTATAGACTATACAGAACTATAACTACAGAACTATAGTGGAAAGTGCTAGATTATGTATTTCTGCTGGACCAGATAACTACCTATTCTAGACAAAATATTATTTTATTAAAAATGCATTATCGGTAATAATTATTGATTTGCTAATCAGAATAATTTTACACTAATGAGAACCAGCTTGTAGAGAAAGAGAAAAAGGGGGAAATCTTTAATGAAACTGGAATTACCGTATAGAGCGTCAAGCTTAAGAGAAGACATTTTTCCTCTCTGTCTTAGTCAGATGCTGTTATGACCATTGTAGATACCCCATTTTATGAAGGAGGTTGACAAAGTTGAATATTTCAAGAAGACAGAAACCAACATGATAAAGGACCAGTAAGGGGGAAAAACTGTGTACAGAAGAATTGGAAGTATTGACTTTTTTAGTTTGGAGAAGAAAACACATCAGGGAGACATCATAACCATCTCCAAGTGTCTGAAGGGTTGTCTTATAGAAGTCGAGACAAAATTGTTCAGTTTATCCAAAATACAAAATATGATGGGCTTAAATTACACAAGAGTAGATTTCATTCAGACATTAGGAAAAATTTCTCAGAGGTCAAAGACTTTTCACACAATTACTTATGACCTGGTCATGTTCTCTATTGGATTATTACAAGGCATTCTATATGGGAGCGCCCTTGAACCAGCTGGTTCAAAATGCAGTGGCATGAATAGTAATGGGTACCTCCTGGTATTCCCATATTTCACCACATTAAATGATGTTGCAAATTGAAGCTGTTCCAGCTTCTGCTGCTCTAGAATGACCTAAAAAGCATGGGGTAAGTTTCCCAACAATGCACGCTCCTATCTGATCTAAAAGGAAAACCATCACAAGCAACATAATCTCTGCTGAAACATTATCTCAGAATATAGGATTGATTTGCAGTTTGACCAATATTAATTCTGAATGTAATGTACACATACCATATCTGTTGGGGCTCTTCTTCTGGAAAATGATGCATATCCCTGGGACTAAATAAGCAAGGTATTCTGAACATGCTTAATGTTATTTTTCAGCATGCTTGAGTAGCTAAATGCTTCCTACTTCCACCTATAGGCAAATTCTATTCAAATCTATAAGGAGAAAATTGGCACTTCTAAATAGAAGGTTCCTTTTCCTGATACTGAAGCTGATTTATTGTTATGTAGACCATAATGACAAAGGCAGATTTCACTGATCAATGACAACTCAACAATGATGAGCCATAAATTGACCGTGGAAACAACTAAAACTCAAAAATATAAGATCTTGAGTGTTCTCTATGAACTTTATTGACCATGTGCTTTCATTAACATTCTCCTTGTAAGCTTTGTTGTATGTTGGGGTGGAGGGGTATTTGATGTCTGAGAAATAGTAAAAAGTTAGTTGTCGAATGATACACTAATTAGAAAGCCTATCCTAGCAGGATCCATGAAAATTGATTTGCACGGTGCCATTTTTACTAATGAGAGTCATGAATATATATTTGTAGTCCTTTACTTACCCTTCTCTCGTACAACTAATGAAGGTGAAGCAATCATTAAGAATGGAACTGTAATCTATCTAGAGTTTCTGGAGCCTCAAAGGAATAGCTGGACTTTTAAAACTTCTGCTTTAAATAATAGTCCTTGTAGAAGAGTATTCTTATAATAAGTGTTGTTGTCCCTTGAATGCTATTGTTAAAATACCTCTTGCATGGTTGTGCTTCTTTTAAGAGTTTCAGGTTAGCCAATTTCATGATTTAATAGAGGACTTTAATTAAAGTGGAAAACTAAGCTATTTTAGTGAAATAGGATGACCTTTCTCAAAAGCACAAGAGTAAATGAATAAGTGTTTATATACTTGGTTATTTCCCCCATGTGTGCATACACCTTGCTTTGAAGAAATAGCTTAGTGAAGCAATTCTCTGGCATACTTAATTTTACATGCATGTATGTCTGGCCGTGCAAGCTATTTATTTAATGGTTAGATATATATTTACTGCTTTCTCTGGGGAGTCAAACAGCCTAAATATACTACATAATGTTCCATATAGATATCTCCAAATATATGCCCCCAATAACACTGAACTTAAACAGCTGACAATGGAATTGAACACAAACTTCCATTTCCTGGTTCAAAATCTTAATCTTAGCATCTCTCTGAATCCTCCATGTGTGTCATTTGATTTATGAGACTTTTCTGAAGAATTATGAACTCTCTCTGCTTACATAGAGATAACATTACATATCATTCAAAGGGTTTCCATGTAAAGGGTTGATTGATAAACAAAAGCATCTTGTATTGTATCTGTGGTGCAGTTTAGTTTACCTAGCAAAGTGGGTTCACACATTGTATTAACCTGTAATATAGACACAGTTCCATTTGTATTTTCTTTATTCATTTAAATTGAGCCTCTACTTCACAACCTCTCATGCAAATTGAGCTTTTTAGTATGCACGCCACATTATGGGGTTGAGGGGGGTTGCAGCAGTTAATGCTGGCTGGGTTTTGAAAGCACCCAAAAAAATAGACTGATTTTTAAAAGCTACTTATTTTCCTTTTGTATCTTCAGTGAAAAGAAGGGAAACATTAGGATAAAAATCGAGCATAGGCATTTAAAGTACTTAAAATGTTATAACATGGCTGTGTTTTTCAAAATCCCAACTTCTGGCATTCTAATCCTATTATTGTCCTGAAATTTTAACAAACGGCTTTCCTTTATTTGAACTACTTCTTAATAACATGCAAAATTGCCATTTAAAAAGAAATATTAATTAGTAAATGCAACTATTACATTGTTACTGAAATCTTGCAAAATGACTCAGTCTTCATGCAAACTGTTTCCTCTTTTTTGCATATAATTAGTTACCTTTATTCTGGCCACTAATTGCATCATTTTACAAAGAACAAAAAAATATGTATACATCTCCTTCCCTTTGTTGTTGTTGTTAGTTGCAAAGTCATTTCTGACCCATTGCAACCCCATCTACAACGTTCCCCCAGACCTTCCTGTCCTCTACCATCCTCGAGTCCCTTATCCCTGGTATATACATTT
This sequence comes from Pseudonaja textilis, assembly GCF_900518735.1. Next base: position 19,792,498 of record NW_020769309.1, read on the forward strand.
TTGTACTCAATTTTCTTTAATGTATATAGCTTGTGTGAATTTCTATAAAGGGCTTTTTCTAAAATAGCCACAGTATTCATATCTTCATATGCTTGATAAAATCTAAATGAATTTAAATCAAAAAATAACTGTATTCTGATCTGCATATCATACTGGAATGTGTGAATGAGGTCAGTTTACCAATATACTGTATAAACATATAACCAAATTGAATTCTCTGGCATTCTTAGTGTACAGAGTGCATCTGAGCAGTATAGAAACTTACAAAAGCAATACAATTCTTCAGTAGCTCTGCTTTGGAGTTAAGATTGTAGTCTGATTCAGAGACAAAACACTACTATTTAATTATCTGCAGGAAAGCAGAGGGGGGAAATGTTATTTCCCTCTTTGGTACTTGGATTGCTGCCGTGACAATGTCATAGGATTAGAAATATAATTTTTCTCCATTGATCTAATATTGGGCTACTGCCCTTCTAAATGTGGAAAAGATTGGTTGACTCAAGAAGGAAAAGACAAATCCAGAAGAAATCTCCTTTCCTCCTACCACAAATGTCATAGAAAACACTGTTGCCATAACCAGGTTTTGAGAGATCTGAGGGCTCAGAGTTGCAGAGGGTTTCAGAAACAGCTGTGAGGTGGCCAAAGTCATTGGAAGTCTGGTGACATTTTTCAAATTGGAGAGCCTCTCAATTAAAAATAAAATTTGTGGGAACACCTGAACAAGGGGAAAACTATAGTGATAGAAAATTGGCAATATATGAGCTTCTTTCTTTCTTTCTTTCTTTCTTTCTTTCTTTCTTTCTTTCTTTCTCCCTCCCCACTCTCTCTCTTGGAATTCCAAGCTCTCACAAAACCATAGAGTCCAGTGGAAACCTTTTCTAGAATAAGTTTGGAAAAGTTTGGAAGTCTGTAGGAGGGTTGTTTAGCAATGGATTGTACCAGGACTATAAGTATCCATTTGAGATCCATATGAAATTAGAAGGTAGCATACTTTTAATTTGAGATTTGAAGCAGCAAGATTAAATGATAGTCCAAATTCAAAGTTTCGTGTATAAACTATAAGGGAGAAATGTGAATATACTGTTAGTTGCTTCATTATTTTCCCAGAAAGAGATGAAAATAACAGGGATGGTAAATTGTTTAGAAGTTAATCAACCTCATAGAGTCTCTTTATGATCATTTCAAAGGTTTTACCACAATACTTTTACCACAATACTTTTGTTTTTCGATATCTCTGCAACTCTTTTAAGGCAGTGACAGTGCAATGAGGAAAGATCACCATGGCAACCCTCAAGCAGTCCATCAAAGAGCCAGTAGGCTAGTTATGTAGAACTAACACAGTCATTGACTGATTACAGCTTAAACATTCTCAAAAACAGTTTTAAATTTTACTTTTCTACAGATTGAAGAATTCACTTTGACCGTTTGACCATTTACTTTCCTTGAAGGATGAGGGGAGTTATTGGTATAGTCCATTTGTAAAGTTAGTCTCTTCTGGGAATTATATATTATATGATGTTTATGGAACAATAAATAAAGTTTGATGTGTATGTTATTTGTTTCATGTAAAATATAGAATGCACATTTCTGTACATTGTACAGAAAAATACAATATTATAGCAAGCATGCACCCTCATACAGGGGTGGGACTCAAATTTTTTAATAACCGGTTCTGTGGGCATGGCTTAGGTGGTGGGCATGGCTTGGTGGTCATGTGACTGGCTGGGCATGGCCAACTTAACATCACTCATAATGAGGCATGCATCTCCTCGCCTGGCCTCTCATGACAATAGTCGTAAGTCTGAAAAATGGTCATAAGTCACTTTTTTCAGTGCCATTGTAACTTTGAATAGTCACTCCACATAAGCAAAGCACCAGCAAAGGAGGGGAAAAAACTCCAGAGAAGTTCCTGAGACAGGAAGTCTAGTCCTGCCAAGAATGCAATAAGGGTTAACAGAGAGGCAGTTTCTGTAAGCAACACCATAATGTTTCCTTCTTGCCTTCCTTACAGGATTAGGCCAGTAATTTCTTCTAACAACCGGTTCTCTGAACTGCTTAGAATGTTAACAACCGGTTCTAATGAATAGCTGCAAACTGGTAGAATCCCACCCCTGCCCTCATAGAATGAAGAACATAAATTAATAAAGAACATTAATTAAAAACATACTATCTTAAAAAGATATTATAAAGAAAATTGAAAGATTCAAACCACACCACAACTTTCACTATTGTTTTTTGTGTTGGAAATCTGATCATGCTACAGGTAGTCCTCAAATTATGATTGATTGTTTAACAATCATGCAGAGTTGTGACACTCTTGGAAAAGATGCTTTACTACCCTTAAAGAACTTCCAACTATCATAAAATGTCATGAGGCTCTGCCCCATCCTCAAATGACCAGGGCACTTGGCCACTGGTTCACATTTACAACTACCCACATTGTCCCGCAGTCACGTGACCATGATTTGCAAAGGTTTTTGTCTGTTTCTGGAGAAACCCCCTACCCATTTGAGATAATGGCTTTGCACTTATGGCTCTGTGATTCGCTTAATGATTGCCATAAAACGGTTGTAAAATGGGGTCCATTCATGACCATCATTATTGAAATTCAGGTCTTGGTTACAGTCATAAGTCATCAGACTACGTTTACTAACTTTACCTCTTTTGTGTGTGTATGGAAGGAAAGCTGCAATGGATTTGGTGCCCTGAAAAACCAGAAAAGTCACTAAAGCTTTGAAACATATGATGGCAGGCTCAAAACCAAGAATGATGCAATTCTTCCAAGCTCTTTACTATTTCACACCTAGAAGTAAAATTTTGACTCCACTTTCTGCATCTGCAATATATTGTATGACAGTGATGACTAACCTTTTTGTCATTGAGTGCTGAAAGCAACCCTCCCTGCGCTCCCCTCCCCCCCCCTGCACATGCGCACAGGACCTCCCCTGCTCCCCTGCCCCCCTGTGCATGCACACATGTCTCCCACATGCACCCCACCCCCCTGCATGCATGGCAGATACCCCCAAATCAGCTTGCTGGCGAGAGGCACGCACACATGCGCTGGGGCAACAGCTCGCATGCCCACAGAGATGGCTTTGCATGCCACTTCCGGCATGCATGCGATAGGTTTGCCATCATGGTTCTATGAACTATCATGGAGGGGCTGTCTTCATCCTCTCTCTCACACACAGACACACAATGCCTGGGCTCTTCTTCTCTTATTGCCTCTTATTCTTCTGAAATAACCCTCCTTCCTGGGGATCCACATTCTCACTACATTCCATTAACATCTGAAAATCTTTAGAGTAATTTGAAAGCCACTAGAACAGGGGTGTCAAACTCATGGCCCATTGGCCATCTCCACCCCCAGTTTAGTGAAGGGGAAAATACTCATGATATGTCATGTGATGCCACGAATTTGACACCCCTGCACTAGAATGACAGAATATCAGAGTTGGAAGGGATCTTGGAGGTCTTCTAGTCCCTGCTCAGGGAGGAACCCTACACCATTTCAGACAAATGGTTGTCCAGTCTCTTCTTAAAAACTTCCAGTGTTGGAAGATTCACAACCTCTGGAGGCAAGTTGTTCCACTGATTAATTGTTCTGTCAGGAAATTTCTCCTTAGTTCTAAGTTGCTTCTCTCCTTGATTATTTTCCACCTATTGCTTCTTGTCCTATCCTCAGGGGGTTTGGAGAATAGTCTGACTCCCTCTTCTTTGTGGCAGCCCCTCAGATATCAGAACACTGCTATCATGAATAATGTCACCTTTCAAATCAGTTTACTTGTTATTAAGTAGAGGATGCAAGTAGGAGGGGGTAAGGTGAATAGAATTATCTTAAACAGTCACTAAACAAAGCAGATACACAAAATATTCCCTAACAGTCTTCAGTTTAAAAAAAAAAAAATAGAAATAATGCAGCTGAGGATTGGGGTTTTTTTTTTCCTGTCCTGTTTTTAATACCAGCCATATAATTTGCTCTCAATGGCATCCTCACCTTTTCAACAACAAATGTATTTGAATCACAGCCAGGAGGAGAAACATCTGCTAATACCAAGTAATTGATTAATTTAGCTTCAACAGTTCTTGACCTCTGTAGCAAACATTAATTGTATATGTAATTATACCATGTCTAATCACTGTGAAGGCCATATTAAAAAGACTTTTTGTTTCTTTTCCAGATTTTTGATCTACGATTTGCCTTTTATGATAAAAGTTTAGTTTCCTTTGAGTTGAGCTCAATTTCTAATAATTGCTTGGGCACACTCGTGTTATTATCTTAGGAACAATAGCTTCTTTCTAAATGGTCAAATTTTATTTGCCTGACAACTCTATTGACCAAGGCTCTATAAGCGAGTATCTGCAGATATTCTAGCTACATCTCGTCCTACTACTTTGCTTTAAATATGTAGACTCGGTGTCCAAATGTGCCTCTCTGATGACTGAAGATGCTCAACTTTTGGTGGGCATTTAAATTTTCAGAGGGACAACAGGAAATGCATCCTAAAAATAGGTAGAAGGGGGCCAGGATGTAAAAAAAAATGCATTAAATTAAGATTAAAGTCATATATTTAATCTTTCTGTGGCTTTGCATCTTTAAAAGATGCAATCTGTTTAAAGCTTTTAAAGTTTTCTCGGAGCCACACCAATTTTTTAGAAGACTGCATTTAATCCCTAGATTTTATGTCCTGTATTTAGGTCCTGTACCTGTGGCATAAAGGTGCTGGTTGTCACCTTTAAAGCCCTTCATGGCTTGGGACCGGGTTATCTGAGGGAACGTCTCTTGCTGGTCACATCTACCCAACCCATTAGAGCGGGGAGGCAGGGAATGTTGCGGGTCCCATCCCTGAGGGAGATGCACCTGGTGGGACCCAGAAGAAGGGCCTTCTCCATGGTGACTCCCTCTCTCTGGAATATCATTCCCCCAGGGATTAGAATGGCCCCCACCTCTAACACTCTTCCAGAAGGTACTGAAGACCCGGTTTTGCCAATGGGCCCGGGGAACCCAGAGTGGGATGGAGCCCATCAAATGGCTCATGTGATCTGCTGTCATCGGGGCAGGGAGTGGGAGTTGGGGGGTGATTTATTTTTTCCAGATTTTGTTCTATCGAACTTTATTAATTTATTTGATTCTTTTTGTTAGTTTTTATTGTTCTTTATTTTTCTTGTTTTAAATATGGTTTTACATTGTGTAAGCTGCCTCAAGTCGCCATGGGCGAATAGGTGGCAGTATAGATTAAATAAATAAATAATAAATCATGTAACTCTAATAATTGTTTCATTTTTGCAGGTTCTGACCAGTTCTGGAGAACCGGTAGAGGAAATTTTGAGTAGTTTGGAGAACCAGCAAATATCACCTCTGACTGGCCCCAACCCCATCTATTCTCTTCCTCCTGAGTCCCAGCTGATCAGCTAGGTCTTCTTTTGTTGCCCTGCACAGGAGAACCAAGCTGGAAAGCAGGTTAATGGGGTGGGGAGGGAATGGGATTTTTCAGTAACCTTCTCCCTGGAGTGGGGTGGGGTGGGAATGGAGATTTTACTGTATCCTTCCCCTACCATGCCCACCAAGCCATGCCATGCCCACCAAGCCATGCCCACAGAACCGGTAGTAAAAAAAAAATGAATCCCACCACTGTATGGAATATGTTTATGGTGCATGGTAGGTTTGGGGGAAATTATTTGTGTGAGTTTAGGTGAAGTACTAATGGGTATTCATTTTTATTTTGCTACCGTCTGCCTGTCATGTTCCTTCAGTTCTGAGGTTACAAATAATATTCTGCAAAGCACCTTTTGTCTTGTAACTCCTTCAAATAGTTCAAAGTTTCTGGATAAAAGCTTTTCTGTTAGCATTATTTTGAGGTCTAAGAGAAGGGCAGAGGAGCAGAAGTCAAGACTGCATTTTCAGATGTTTTCTCTTTTATAGTTTTACTTCTAGTTCTAACAGGTTCTTCACATGTTCTTGCCGATGTAGAAATCCTTGATGAAGAAGGAATCGGAATCATAAATATTTTGTCAGGGTTCACTTGGCTTTATAATGAATGTTAAAGGAACAGTCCGTAAAATCTGGGCCTGATGTGGTAATTCTTTAGGCTCAATTTTCTCTGTGGATGTAATGACCTGATGGCACTTTCCTTACTAATCTAACTAAACTTTTGTGTGTCTTGTCCTTTTGCATGTCTTTAAAAAGTTTTTGACATGTCCGTTGTTTTAGGTCTTTGTTCTGTGCCACCCAGAGTCATTTCTTGTGAAATGGGTGGCCATATAAATTTTATAGTGAAATAAATAAACCAACAAAGTGCATTAATGAACATTTATGCATTTAATTTGCCTAGCAGAAATGAAATTGGAAAGCATTTGGAAGCCTTGTTCCTTTTCCCCCTTTGGGCACATATGTCCAGAGGGCTGATTAAAAGGACTAGAAATTTGAGTAGCCTAAGCTTAGAAAACAGTAAACATGCTTTTATAATCCCTATCCCAAAGGTGCTTTTTCAAGAAGCAACTGAACTTTCTGATTTTTCTTTGAAGACATTGTGCTTCTATTCCAAGAAGCTTCTTCAGCTCTGACAGGATGATGGGGAATGGGAGGATTTATACTCCTTTCAGACAGCTGGATGTTTGCATTCTTTTAGCCAGTCGTTAAGGTCACCTGGAGATTTATTTGTGTCATCAGGATCACCTGAGTGATGAAAATGGGTGTGGAGCCTTCCTGGAATTGTTGAAAGGACTGTGTTGTACATTGGAGATAGATGGTGTCATATCCCACCCCCTCTGTTGAGAGTGTGCTGTTCAATTTTGACATAGATGGCCTCTTTGACCCCTCTTCCAAACCAGCAGTCTTCTTTGTCCAAAATGTGGACTTTGCTGTTTTCAAATGAGTGACCTGTATCTTTTAAATGCAGGTGGGACTGCTGAATCTAGTCCTGATGTATTTGTTTTCCTATATTCTGCCATGCACTTATGAAGTGGTCTACAATCTACAACACAGTCCTTTCAACAATTCCAAGAAGGCCCCACATCCAATTGCACCACTCTGGTGACCCTGATGACACTGCAGGTGACCTTAATGACTCCCTGAAAGAATTCAAATGTCTAGCTGTCTGCAAGAAGTATAAATCTTTTCATTCCCCACCATCCAGTTAGAGATGAATGAGCTTCTTGGATGAGAAGTGAAATGTCTTCAAAGAAAAACCAGAAAGTCCAGTTGCCTCTTGAAAAAGCACCTTTGGGATAACTATTCAGAGTTTTGCGGCATTAATTCAGCGCCAGAAAAATAAACACAGATGGCTGATGCTTCATTTAACATCTTTATAAACATAATAAGTAGATTTTACAAACCAGTTGTAGATTTCTCCAACATGGAGCAAGCTCAGACAGAAACATGTTGCAAGTAACTTCAGACATGTTACAAGTGCAGAGCAGAACAGGAACTCAGTTTCTTTTTCATTTTAGCTCAGCAGGCAAGCAAGAGGAGAGAAGCAGTTTCATTTTAATAGACAGACTCTGAGCTCCATGTAGCTTCAGAGCTGCAGAGCTTAACATAGTTGCAGTTGCAGAGATTAATATAGAGCCACCCTAGACTACTTCTAGTTTCAGTTTCCAAACAGTTCTCATTGGCTGACTTAGTTGCTATGCCTATTCATTGGCTGACCTTGTTACCATGCTCTATTCCAGTTTATGAATATACTCTGACAATAACCATGACCTGGATGACTGAGAATCTCCATAGACATAATGCACATAAAACCAAGACTTATGTCCAGGGGTGGGATTCAAATTTTTAAACAACCAGTTATGTGGGCGTGGCTTAGTTGGTAGGCATGGTTTGGTGGTCAGGTGACTGGGAGGACGTGGCTTGGTGGTCATGTTACTGGCTGGGCGTGACCAACTCAATATCACTCACATCGAGGCATGCATCTCCTCGCCTGGCCACTCATGACTGTGGGGATGCTGCAACAGTCGTAAGTGTGAAAAATGGTCATAAGTCACTTTTTTCAGTGCCATTGTAACTTTGAATAGTCACCCCACACAAGCAAAGTACCACCAAAGGAGGGGGAAAAAAAACTCCAGAGAAGTTCCTGAGACAGGAAGTCTAGTCCTGCCAAGAATGTAATAAGGGTTAATGGAGAGGCAGTTTCTGTAAGCAACACCAGAATGTTTCCTTCCTGCCTTCCTTACAGGATTAGGCCAGTAATTTCTTCTAACAACCGGTTCTCCTAACTGCTTAGAATGTTAACAACCGGTTCTAGCGAATAGGTGCGAACTGGTAGAATCCCATCCCTGCTTTTGTCCAACATAATCTATTCATACAGTTGGACTTTCCGTTTCTTTCTTCTATTTTTAATCACATCCACCAAGTCTGCTCTTGAAGATCTCCTAATTTTCTAGAATAAAGAGGGAGAGGGAACAGTGGGAGAGACTGCAAGAGGAAGCGGGCACAGTTAGTTACAGCCAGAGGTGATATTTAGCAGGTTCTGATCAGTTCTGGAGAACCGGTAGTGGAGATTTTGAGTGGATTGGAAAGCTGGCAAATACCACTGTTGACTGGAGGTTTTACAGTATCCTTCCACTGCCACGCCCACCAAGCCACATCCACAAAACCAGTAGTAAAACAATGTGAATGCCACCACTGGTTACAGCCTATTATTTTCTTTTGCAAAACCAAAGAATCTTTATCACCATAGAGATAAAATAGGCAAGACGTTAAATTCTATTCTATTCATGTTACTTTTCCCATAAGGGAACCTCTGCTACAAAAATGAGAAGTAAAACAATTTGTGCTCAGTGTTTTTGATTTACCTTTTGGTTTCACATTTAGTTTTGCATGAAACAGGAAAGGGTTAATGTTTCGGAAAGAAGAAAACACACAAACATAATGTTACAAAAGAAATATGAATGGCAAAAATGGGACGTGTTTTGCAATCATGAAGTCTATTCACCCCCCACCCCCACCCACCCCACACAAAAACAGGCCAATTTATACAAATGCTAAACATTGGCAACTGTCTTTACTTTTACTTGCAATAACTTAAAAAACAAACAAACTCCTGAGATATTTGTTGTAATTCCCACCAAATTGTTCTCTATTTTTTTTTCTCCTTCCAATAACTTATCATAGTCCCAGTAATATTTCACACAAATTGCTAGCTCATTAGTGATTTTCTGCATTGGACAAATCAGTGTTGTTCCTTTCTAAATAGCTTGAATTGCGATATTATTCTGGAAAATTTATGAAGCAACAATTGAGAGAAATCCTTTTGTGATGTGTAGGCTATAACTAATATTATGAATGGATATATAACTTAAGAATATATTTTTTTCTTACAGACATTGTTAACAATTCTTCTGGGGACCAAATGTTAAATAAATAGCAAGCTTAACCTAATATATTCCTTTCCTTTATTTTGAATGCATTGGAATCTGAGCATGTTTCATCGTGATTTTAGTTCAATTGGTACAGCCAATGTAATCACAGAAACCAAACTTTAATTTGGAATAGCACAAGATGGCTTTATTATAGGAAATTGTTAGATAAAGATGCCTTTAACAGTGCTAACATCCTTTTAACTTTATTTTTCTTGGTCATTATGTTTTGGTACATTCATAAAATTGGTAATCTAGTGTCGTGGATGCTAAATGCATAATGTATTTTACAATAACATTGCTTCAGATACTATATGAAATAAAATACAATACAGATCGTATCTGCATCTTTTCTTTTAAAATTGAATGTATAGTACAGAGGAAGATTAATCTACCAGCATTTTCTAGTGTATAAGCTATCGTGCTGCAAACAGTGAATCTGGTTGTCTCTTTTTTATCTATTCTCTCACTATATCTCCACAGACCGTTCTCATCCTGGTCATTCATATTTCGAATTGTTACCATCAGAGAGACATTATAGGTGTCTTAAAATGAGGACTAAATAGACTGAGAAACAGTTTCTTTTCCAAGGCAATAATTGTCTTGAATCAAACAGCGCATTTGCGATCTAGGCCTATGTATGTAGTGGCATTTTTAAACTATTTAACTTACTAAATGTTTTAGATTGGTTTTAGACTAGGTTTTTAACTATTATTATTTTAATTATTTAAATTTTTAAATACTTGTAGTGTGATTGTGATGGGGCACTGTGCTGGAGTAGCTTTCAAATTTCATTGTATTCGTGGAATGCAATGACAATAAAGGTAAAATTCAAAATTCAAATATTTAATCTGAAATATTTTACAAGTAGAAAATGCATCCTTTCTGGAGCATAGCTTAAAGTAGAATTTAAATGAGTGTTTAGAAAACAGAACTCAAAGACATCACCTTGCTGCTGTTTCTCCTATATCCATTTCCTAAACTCGAATTAAACAATTACCAAAATGTAATTTTCAAAGGAATCCATTGCTCCAAAAATTTCCCTTCTATGAATAAGGCTAATCAAACAAGTTATATTGCCTGATTATCCACATGATTGCAATATTTGCAATACTTAAATAACTTACTTAAAAAAACTTATTCACATTTTAGATTACGTCAAATTTGAAACTGAATATAAATATAGAATACTTTATTGGTCAAGTGTGATTGGACACACAAGGAATTTGTCTTGGTGTAAATACTCATACATATGTGTGTGTGTGTGTGTGTGTGTATTTCTTTCTTTCTTTTACATTTCAAAAGTAAAATTGTAGTTCCTCATTAAAGTGATTAGGCTTCTTGGTATGTTGCAATAATGTGCCATATGCAAAATCTGCAAACTCTTAACTGTCAACAATGCTACCATTCATATTATTATATTGAATGATACCGTAGATTAAGTTTCAAATGGTATTAAGGTTGCTATGTATATGTACCTTCCAGGCCATGTAAATAAACATCTTCTTAGAGACATTATTGTTGGTAGACAGGCTTTAAGGTAAAAATATATTTCCTGTTTGCAACAAATTTCCTCTGTTGGATTCAGTCTGTACCAATACCATTTCCCCAGGATTATGACTCAAAAAAATCTCTGATTTGCCTATAAGGATGAAGCACCTAAAAGACTAGTCATTACATTACATGCCATCACATATTAGCTTAAGCCATTTATGCAACATTCTAAGATATGCTACCTAGCAATAACATTTAGACATATATCATTTCACAGTGCTTTATAGCCCTCTCTAAGCCATTTTTTACAGAATAAGCATATTGCCCCAACAATCTGGGTCCTCATTTTACCAACATTGGAAGGATGAAAGGCTGAATCAACCTTGAGCTGGTGAGGCTTGAACTGCCAAACTGCTGGCAGCTAGCAATCAGCAGAAGTAGCCTCAGTACTGAATTCTAACCACAGCTCCACCATGGATCCTACATAGCTAACATATCACTTAGCTTTGTTGATATGATACACTAACCCACAAATAAGCATGCCACAATATAAGGCTTCTATTTACCTCATAGTAGCATATATTAATTGGCTACTTAGAATATTAAAAATGAAAAAGCACTTTATAAAGCTGTTTTACGTGGCATAATTTTTGTACTGTCAGGAAGGTTTGAGTAGAACACAGTTTGGGTTTTGATTAGGTTCATCCAACATTCAATGTAGGCCTTGAAACAAATTGGTCTCTCTCAGCCAAATCTCTCATCCCAGCTTCTTTTGAGCTGGGGAATATATTTGAAAAAAAAAAAAGGTGGGGGGGGGGGTATTTTATCTTATTGATACTTTACATGAAACTCCTGGATTACAATTTTGTATTTCTTTTACCGTCAGATAGATAATATTTGTACTGTTGTTTCCTTGCCTTTCTAATTCATTTTTCCCCTTGCCCCTAACCTCTCCCAACTGCTATCCACATTGCCTCAAGCAAGTGTGGCTTATGCTTTGGCCCCTTTCTTTATTTAATCTGGAATTCTTTATACTGAGATTCTGTTTCCCACATAGTTTTCTATTTGGTTTCATTTGCCCTTGTCTATCTCTTTTTTTTTTCTTCAATACTGTTTCATTTCTCCCATTCTTCTCTATAGAAGAACTTAAGTTTTCTTCAGGTTCAATTAACTCCTAAGGACACTAACAATAATATGAATATAGTTTTCTTGACAAAAATATAGATGTGGTATTCTATTGCCTTCTTCTACACTTTTATTTACTTCCAGATCTAGCCTATAATCCAGTGACTTAGGGAACAGGTAGTATCTGATTTATGTTCTCTTCAGCTTGGAAACTGTTTAACTTTTCTGATCAACCAAGTGTAGCCTTGTGTTATAGGACAGCTTCCCTGTAGATGCAACCAAATAATTGATGGTTCCCACTGAAAGCTGGATATACATTTTATTATGTTTCTTAGAAAGAAAAGAACATTATCATTTATCCTTATATCCAATTTGTTGTTTCTTTGCTCATTTTATCTTCTGATTATGCCAATTCTTACTTTTAACTCTAAAGATCCCTGCATGTGATTTTTTAAAATATATTCTTATGAAACAAAATAGTGGTTTCCTCATATTTCCTGGGACCCATTCCTAACTCATATACTGGTAGATACTATAAAACTCTATTATATTAGAATCAATCCTTAATCACACAGAAAGAAAGTGTTGAACAACACAGGAGTCAAATACTATACATTTCCTTTTATGACTGCTGTGGGTTTCTCTCCAGTAAGAAATTGACTATTTATATTCAGCATCAGTAGAGTGATGAACCTCTTCCACATATACTAGAGTTTGTGGTTTTTGAGTTGCCACACTTGGTGGGATTGTAGGAGCTTGAAGATAGAATTACAACATTGGCAAGGACTCAGAAAAATTCAATCAAAGCATCTGAGATAGATATATTTCTGGGTCCTGTTTTATATATCCTATGAATGGCAGCGTATCAGTTGCACGGATAGCTGGATTTCTTCTTAGCCTTACATTACTTCATAAAGAACAAAGATTTATCACTCTCAGAATATGGCTTTCACATTAAGAAAACCAGCTATGAAGAAGCAACCAATTCTGGTAAAAAAAAAATGTTACTATATTGCAACCAAGCTATAGGCCACTTTACTATTTTACATCATTATCTAATTCTCACCAAGGTTTCATTGTTTGCTTGTTGAGTATAATACCTTCATTTGATATACCATTCTGATAATATCTAAATGCATTCTAAATGTGGGTTACTCAGCAAATCCAGATGTGTTTATATTCTTAAAACCAAGAGAATACTTTACTTAATTCTGTTCTTGAATTAATTTTCCCTTTATCATTTGTCAGAGTTTGGCCTAAATCCCTATTTATTCAGTATGATTCCAATCTCCTGGGATTAATCCAGAGGGGAGATACTTACCTAGTAGTGTGAAAATATCATTGATTTTAGACATGGATTAGCACAATTGACAATGTCTTAGATAACAGCTCTGACCTTTTGGAATATTTGCCTTCAGGAGTGAAATAGTCAAAGGAGGCTGACAGTGATGAATCAGTAGCAGACTAAAGTCATAGAGGGAACAGAGGCACATTCATAGCAACTGGAGGAAGATCTGACAGACTGAGCATTATGAAATTCTCACTTAAATTGTGTGCTGTAGCGCTAAAGCAATTTGTTACCTATATTACATTTTTAATAACACTATAAAGAATTCATAATTCATTTATCTTCTGAAATGTAAAGATCAATTGTATTAGTTTTGTGTTTTTGGTTTTTTATTGAGAGAATCAGCTGCCCATGTTTTTTACAAGACCATGGCCTAAAAAAGTACAGCTGAAAAAAATACTGAAATGCAAAGCAATTTGTAGCTCTGAATACATACTGGAAGGAAAAGCTCTGCTTGAAGTTTTCCTTCCCTCCATATTCTGCATGTAGTAGATTGCCAAGTAGTATCCTCTATCTCAAACTTGATTCCCAGAAGGTTCTTTTATTCAAAAATGATTGCACTGAACAAAGCATAAGATCCTAGTTCTGAGATTTTGAGAATGGAAATAGTTTTCTGAAGCCAGAATAAACAAAGGACCAATCAGAAGCTAACACTACCAAATCAGTAAATCAGGATTGGACACTAAAACAGAACAAATCAAGTCAAGCTAAAGTATATGGAGATTTTCTGTCATTCAGGCCCTTTGAGACAACCATAACCTGGATTATTGAGAATCTCTATAGACATTTAGCTATGGACTTTGGGATGAACATATTCTGAATGGTGTGGGAGAATGAATAGATTTTTAGAAAAACTGCAGATTACATTTGCACTTCAGTTTGAGATGCAGACAGCACAGAATCACCCCCAACAACCTGCACCTGTCTTCAACAATGAAGGGGCACACAACAGAAAATATCCTGCAGCCAAGAAGGCTCTACAGCCATTTGCACTACTAGGTAACTCTGAGGACACAGATAAACCTCCAAGTGTCCTCAACAGCTCTCTAAAAGAATGCAAAAGACCAGCTGTCTGCAAGGAATATAAATCCTTCCATTTCCCATCACCAAGTCAGAGCTGAAGAAGCTTCTTGGATGGAAAGTGAAATGTCTTCAAAAGAAAAAAAACAAGAAAGTCCAGTTGCCTCCTGAAAAGCATATTTGGGTCAAACAGCAATGCTGAAAATGAAGATTTATTTTGGTCACAGCCCCAAATGTTGGCACTCTCTCCCTAAAGAACCTTGCTTGGCTCTTTACTATTTATAGTGTATGCAGTGTTCAGAGGGATGGATGGATGGATGGATGGATGGATGGATGGATGGATGGATGGATGGAT
>NW_020769309.1:19807209-19812209 GCF_900518735.1 Pseudonaja textilis
GATGGATGGATGGATGGATGGATGGATGGATGGATGGATGGATGGATTGTGTGTATAAATGCTTTTTTCCTCCGGTCTTTCCTTAATATAAGTTAAATTAACTAGTGATAATAGCACTTCTGATTTTATGGTAGACAGAATGGGAATTTTGTCCTATTAGAGGTTATTTTAGCTTTGCAATCCAATTATTTCCTCTGTACTGTAATTATATTTAATTGAATGGGTGACTTGGATGTTCTGAAAGGGTTAATGGTATGTCACACAAGAAAATAAGTGCATCTGAGTGGCTGTCAAAAATAACAAATAAACTAGCAACTAACTCTAGCACGTGTCTGGATTAATTTACCTGGGGCATTCCCACCAGATTGCCGTCCCCTCCTCCCCTCCCCAATACGGTATCACTGTGATGAAAAAAGGGGGGAGCAGTTTTAATTCTGCCATGTTTATTTCGCTGAGGTACTGTCCCTTCCCAGCCCGTATGGTGGGGCAAAGGAAAATATTGCTCTGTCTTTGATGCTTTGTCCTTGTGCATAAATGGTTATCTCTGTGTGGAAGAGAGACGGGAGAAAGTCATTGGTAGATAATGTCTCTGTTTTGTAATTGGCTAACTCTTCCCTTTCCCTGCCTTACCTTTCCATCCATCACTTTTCCTTTGTTAAATTTGCAAAGCTTCTCTGATGAGGACACTGTTAAATCTTGCTGTTAACATCTACAATGGATTTAAAATATCTAAATTAGTAACCCCAATTTCTGTAATATTCTTTTTTTTTCCCTATTCATTCACTAGATTTATATCCTAGCGTTCATCCAGGAGAATTTATAATGAAAAGTTGCAACCTTTGGGCTAACGTGATAATGGATTGTAGAAGTATATTTTATATTTTGACATTGGAAGATTGTGTGGTCTTTATTTTTATTTTTTCATGTTGTAAAACATGGTAAATGTGTTTTTAGTTATAGAATATGTAGTACAACTACAAATATAGAAGCAGATTTATATAAGTAAAAGGTAAACCAACATGCCCCATTTTGGTGCCAGTTTTGACTGCCGGTTTCAGTCAGAATGGACATAATTAGACAGACAGATAAGCCATCTACCTGCTAGCTTCTCCTGGTCTCTAGGCTTGAAACAGAGCTGGCTGAGGACAGCCACAGGTCTGTGGAGGAGATGCCTGTTGGTGACACAACATCTGCTTACTGAGATACTGAAGCACTCTTGCAATTGAGCACCTACGTGCTGAGTTTTTTAACATGCCACTGGACACGAAGAGAAAACAACCTGCTCTATTAACAGTTGTTTCTCTTCTGCTTTATAGAGCCTGTGGGGTGGGGTGAGAATTCAGAGGTGGGTCCATGTTCTGGAGAAGACTAGAGGGAGAGAGAGTGTGGGGAGAAGAAGCAGCATGCCATTATGAATTAAAGATTTCGGCATGCATTAGCATGAAGTATAGAGGGGAGAGCGAGAAATCTTACTTGAATTAATGCTCACTGATTATGAACGTAAAATAATAAATAATTCTGGCTCTCATTTGCCATTTGCCAATTGTCGTTGGAAGTCTTGCTCCATCATACGGATCACTAGAAATACTTGAAATTGTATTTGTAATCACAGAGCTAAAATTAAGAAGTCACCAGGGAGGCTTGAAAGCGCACATGGAGTCATTACAACACAGCTGCCCAGGATTCAGGGCTCATGCTTTTGTTCCAAAATGATAGCAAAGTGCCAGCATGAAATAAGAGCCAGGTGCTGTGGCTGAAGTGAGGAAGACTATAAAGGAAATGGTTTAGTTCTCTGTTCAACAGTCCTCTGGCTTAGTCACTCACTCTCAATTTAATCTTCATTATATGGCTGTAAACCCATAATATGACAGGTAAGGATGTTAATGTAACACCACCATCTTTCCCACATTATTCATTTACCTCAAACCTTTTCTTATTTTGAGCTCTAGCTTCCCAAGCATGTCAGTCTCTCTCTCTGTGTGTCTCTCTCCCTCCCTCCCTCCCTCCCTCCATGTATATATAGATATAGAGATATAGAGAGATATAGAGAGATATAGAGAGATAGAGAGATAGATAGATAGATAGATAGATAGATAGATAGATAGATAGATAGATAGATAGATAGATAGATAGATATAGATATAGATATAGATATAGATATAGATATAGATATAGATATAGATATAGATATAGATATAGATATGGCATTCGGCTTTGTTCGGGTATTTTCCCACATCATTGTAGTTGTGCTTTTAAAGTTGTAGCAACGTTTCGGCAGAATCTCATCTGCCATCATCAGGCTTGTCACCAGATGAACATATCACCAGACGAACACAATACACAAGCCTGATGATGGCAGATGATATTCTGCCGAAATGTTGCTACAACTTTAAAAGCACAAATATAATGACATGCGAAAATACCTGAACAAAGCTGAATACCATATATAGATATAGATGTAGATGTTGATGTAGATATAGATATAGGTATAGGTATAGGTATAGAGATAGAGATAGAGATAGAGATAGAGATAGAGATAGAGATAGAGATAGAGATAGGTCTTTTCCCATGTAAGATTAAGAGTATCTTGGCAACGTTTCAACGAGGTCCCACTCGTTATCCTCAGGCTGGTGCTTTCGGCTTCATGCCAGTGCAAGCAGTATGTGATCGGACCTGCCATCTCTCTATAAATACTGGTGGTGGGCGTTGGTGTGCTGGGCTGGTTGGCTGCATTGCTGCCTCTTGATTGGTTAATGGAGTTGATGTTGGTGTAATGAGCTGTGTGATGGCCTTGTGAGTTTTTTTGTGGAGATATCCTGGATCTTGTGCCGTGATCTCCTGGGTCGTTTGTTTTGTAGTGATCTTTTTTCCATTAGCCTCTTGTGTTTTAACGGCTTAGGTAATGGGTTGTGTGATGGGCTTGCGAGTTCTTTTGTTGTGGTATCCTGGGTCCTACGTTGTAATCTCCTGGGTCATTTGTGTTTTGATCTCTTTTCCATTAGCCTCCTGTGTTGTAATGGCTTGGGTAATGGGTTGTATGATGACCTTGTGAGATTTGTTGCTGTGGTATCCTTGGTCTTGTGCTGTGATTTCCTGGGTCATTTGCTGTGTTGCAACTTCTTGAGTTCTTGTGGTGTAATTTCCTGATGTGATATCCTGAGCGGGTGGCTGTGATGTAGCATTCTGGGTTTTGGTCTGGCTTTGGGTTTGGAATCTGGGTCTGTGTTCTTGGTGTGTGTCAGCTTGGTTGGTTTTGGAGTCAGGGGAGCGACAGCTGGCAAAGCAGCCATGGTCTGGTTTCTGGACGGTGGTTGTCCTTTGTTTATAGGATGGGTTTGGGCCTGGGTCTGATGAGGGGTATTGGCAGTGGTGTCCCATGTGTGTGTATATGTATGTATGTATGTATGTATGTATGTATGTGTGTGTGTGTGTGTATTTCTGAGGTTCTTGCAGGTATTTGTATGTGGATCTTTGGTTATTCGGGTTTTCTCCCGCGTAAAATTGGAAGTATCTAGGCGACATTTCAATGAAGTCTCATTCATCATCTTCAGGCTTCTGTCTTTGGCTTTGTGCTTCTCAGAGTAATGTGAGCTTGCTCACAGTTAAAAGGAAGAAGCAGCTGCAAGCTCACATTTCTCTTTGTCCCTTTGTCTGCTGGAAGTATGATTATGCTATCTTTTTTCAGGGCTTGCAGCGCCTTTAGTTCTTCTTTCTGCAAGTTGCTTTTGGGTGGTTTGCTTGTGCATAGGATGTTAGTAACTTGGTGTCTTATTCTATCAGCTTCATCTGTATTTAATTTAGTTAGGCTGGATTCTACTGCACATATGATGCATTCTGTGGGGATTTTTTTGGGTGCTATAACATAATTGAATCCTAACAGATGTTAGGACATCTGTTTCTGTTTTGGTGAGTTCTCTGTTGGAAACGTTATGTACTAATTGTTTCAGGTGTTGTGAGTTGTTGGGGCTTTCTTGTCATGTTCTAATTTGTCATTTTTGTAAGTGGTTTCAGTTTCAGCTCTCCAAGTTGTAAGTTGTTTTATCTTGTCCCAAAGTAGAGGGTGGATTTTGCTGCTCAATTCCAGGTGTAGTGCTAGCAAATCTTTGTTTAACTGATCAACTTGCAGAAAGAAGAACTAAAGGCGCTGCAAGCCCTGAAAAAAGATAGCAGCATAATCATACTTCCAGCAGACAAAGGGAATGCCACATTAGTAATGGATAGAAAAGACTACAAAACAACATTGACAGACCTACTCCAAGACTCCACATACAAACCCATAAACATGGACCCAACCACATATCTGGAAAAATTAACCAAGAAGAAAATTATAACCAGCCACATGAGCAAAGAGATCCAACAGACGATCATCCCAAGAGAAAAATCTTCCAGAAGCCCCAAACTATACCGCCTCCCAAAAATACACAAAGAAGGCATACCTCTCCGACCCATAGTCAGCTCCAGAGGAGCACCACTACAAAACCTAGCCAAATACTTAGCAAAACAGCTACAGCCCCATGCTGAAACAGCAGCTTCACATGTACAAAACTCATACCACCTCTTGGAAATGATCAAAGATCTACACGTGGAGCAAGAAGATCTGCCTGTAAGTTTTGACGTGATTTCACTATTCACTCAAGTCCCGATAAAAGAAACTCTTGAAATCATCAAAAATAAATACCAACCAGCTAAACACTTCATGGAACTAACAGAACACTGCTTAACCAACGCATATTTAATATACAAAGGACAAAGATACAAGCAAATTGAAGGAGCCCCTATGAGATCACCACTGTCACCCATCATTGCAAACCTGTTCATGGAATAATTCAAATCCAGAGCCCTGGCTAATGCCACCCACAAACCCAAACTATGATTAAGATACATCGATGACACATTCGTGATTTGGCCCCATGGAAAAGAAAACCTAAACAATTTCCTAACACACCTAAACAGCACACACACCAAAATCAAGTTCACCATGGAAACGGAAACAAACAAAT
>NW_020769309.1:19817209-19819475 GCF_900518735.1 Pseudonaja textilis
ACTTAGCGAAATCTGTGGGTTCTATCACCCCTTGTTTTAGTAGTTTGTCTAGTTCCGCGTCCAATTTGGGGCGGATGGCGAAAGGTACTCTACGTGGTTTTAAGCGAACGGGGACTGCCTGTGGGTCTACTGAGAAGGAGATGGGAGTGCCCTTATAGCAGCCTAACTCACTACTAAAAACGTCAGAGAAGTCTGTAAATAAGGAGTCAACATCAGAAGTTGAGACAGCATGGACTCCTTTTATACTAAGGCCGAGAGAGGGGAACAAATCCAACCCCAAAAGACTAGGGAGGGCACCATTAACAACCACTAAAGGCAAATGGCCTTTAAAGGTTTGGAATTTCACGAGAAACTTGCCTTTCCCGAGGACGGGGATGTTCTTTCCTTGGTAGTCTCTCAAGGTGAGATGGCACTTTTGAAGCTGGTTCTTTGTCAGTCTGGGCTGGATCTTCTTAAGCGTGTCCCAAGATATGATTGAGAGCGCTGACCCCGTGTCTACCTCCATGCGGCAGGGATTACCTTCTAGTAAGACAGAAAGTGTAATTTTATTGGGGTTGTAAAGTGTGTGGTTGGCTTGGTAACAAGTATGGCATTTTTCTACTTGCCTTCGGGGAACAGGAGAGGAAAGAGATCTTTGTGGAGAGGTGCGCGCTGCCTGGCAGACTCTTGCGAGGTGACCCTTCTTGTGGCAGTTGTGGCAGGTGGCGTTTCTGAACCTGCAAGATGCCCGGGAATGGGAACCTCCACAGGTCAGGCATAAAAGAGTTTGTTTTGGGCCACTGTTGTTTCTTGGCCTCGCTCCTACCTGCGGCTGTCTCGTTGGCTTGAGGCGATGCACATCAGCGTATTCTGCGGGGTCATCCTCACTTACCGCTTCTTCTGAGTGTACGGAGGAAGTGCTGGGTCTGGAAGCGGTGCCCTGGATCTCAGCTGCGGACTGTGCTGCAAGTTCTGCGGCTAAGGCTTCTTCAACTGCCTGGGGGAGGTTGAGGTCTCTTCTAGCCAGCAAACGCCTCTGGAGTTTTAGATCCCTCACCCCACAGACGAGTTGGTCGAGCAGCATGTCGTCCAAATAGTTTTTGAACTCACATTGTAGAGCTGCTGTCCTCAGGGCTGCCATATATTGATTTATGGATTCTCCCTCGGCTTGCTTCCTCATCCTAAAGGCGAAGCGCCTAGCAATCTGAGACGGTTTTGGTGAGTAGTGGTTGGATAGCATTTCCACCAGCTCTGCCCATGGGACATTCCCTATTTCTCGTGGGGCCAGGAGTCCCACTTTTCCTCATCAGGTTTGAAAGGGGGGAATACTGAATTGATATTCATTTTGGGTCCCTCAGTCTCTTGGTAGACTGGCCTGCCTCACTGGGTGCTCGTGGTCTTGGATTGATGCTGCTTGAGAGCGCTGGCGGCTGTGGCTACAGTGCCCTAGTCTCACTCAATGACTTCGGCTTTCCTGAGGCGCTTGAATTTTCGCGCTCTTTTGCGAGCGTTAGGCTGCTGTGGTTGCGGTGCTGTACTGACAGCGCTTTAAAATTCGAGCCTTTTTTATTATTATTTTTTTTTGGGGGGGGGGAAGCGGCTGAGGCGCTCGCAATTTCACTTGGTGGCTTCTGTAGTGACCTCTATTGTAATTTGCGCCCTTTTTGTAATTGAGGCGGCTGAGGCTCTCAGCGCCGTAGCTTGCTCTAGTGGCTGCAGCTCAATGACAGTCGTTGGAATTTTCGCGCCCTTTTTCTGCGCGCGCGGGCGGCTGCGGCTTCAGCGCCCGACTCTCACTATCTGTGGTGCTCTAACCTTTGTAACTTTTACTGACAGCACCCAGCCTTCGCTAACCGCGGCAGATCTAACCTGAGCGGCTCTAGCACTTTCACTTCTGAGCCCGATGCTCGGTAATCCAAGCGGCTGCGGCTTGCTTGGTAAACCAAACGGCTGCGGCTTCCGTTCCTTGAGGAAATGCTCCTGACTAGCCTTCCTATCCCATCCTCGTCGCCAGTGTTGTAGTTCGAAGGAAAGGAGAGGCTAGACCAGGGCATACGGTTAACAATGTTTATTTGATGAACGGTGGTTGTCGCGTCTGCCGGTGACGGGCAGACTGGCGTGCGAACAACGGCTGGCTTGGCTTGACAGCCAATAGGAACGGTTGTTGAATCTGCATAAAGAGCGGACCCGGTTGGAGCCCCAACCGGTTCCCAAGACATAACAACAACAACAACAACAACAATAATAATAATAATAATAATAATAATAATAATAATAATAATAATAA
>NW_020769309.1:19819485-19839558 GCF_900518735.1 Pseudonaja textilis
AATAATAATAATAATAATAATAATAATAATAATAATAATAATAATAAGTGACAAAATTTTGGAACACAATACCCTGGATATCACTATTGTGGAGAAGAAAAAAGTGTGGATCGTCGACATTGCCATACCTGGTAACAGCAGAATCGATGAGAAACAACTTGAAAAAGTCACCAGATATCAGGACTTGAGGATCGAACTGCAGAGACTCTGCCATAAACCAGTACAGGTGGTTCCAGTGGTAATCAACACGCTGGTTGCTGTGCCTGAAGACCTAGGCAAGCACTTAAAAACAATTGGTGCCGACAAGATAACCATTGGTCAGCTGCAGAAGGCCACCTTACTGGGATCTGCTCGCATAATCCGCTGATACATCACGCAGTCCTAAACACTTAGGAAGTGTTTGACTAGTGATTTGTGATACGAAACCCAGCATGGTTATCTCGTTTGCTGTGTATACTATCATTTTTGTGTATAATTAATAATAACAACCAAAACAATAGCAGTAGCAGTAACAATAACAATAACAATAACAACAACAACAATAACAAACAACCAAAAAAATTAAATCCATAGTGATAAAGACATGAGCCTCAGTTAAATTTATAGGTGAAATTAGTGGTTATAAGCCCGATAAAAGTCTGTTGATTCAGCTGATTGCAAGCCAACTGCAAAATGCAGTTTGTGCTATTTGATCATCCCTCCCCCCAAAAAACATACCTGTGTGCAGTACATGTGGGGTAATCATGTGATCTCTCCTTGCTCCAAAGATATTTTGGCAACCTCACAACTGAGTGCTAGTTTAAGCTTTAATATGTTCCTCTATACTAGTGAAATATTAGTTCAACATGGCATTTTAGTGGATGGTTACCCAACCACGTTATTTTTAATATCAGCAAGCATGGGGTAATCATCACTTAGGACTCTTCCTCATGGCCCAATTGAAGAGCATTACCTATTCTTGAAACAGGAAGAAATCAATGTTATTTCTGAAAGTGCTGTTTCTACAATATGCCTGAAAAACAAGATTAGGTGATCTGCTGCCTTCACTCTGGGGTCATGGTATACAGTTAGAAGCCATGCTGCCTCTCAAGAGATCCTTCCTCCTAGCTTAAGATTTTATAAAGGATCTCTTGTTCACTGTTGCTTCATCCTAGTCAACTTGGTATCGACTAGTTAAATAAAAATAAATGCCAAGTGCTTCTATTGTATAATAATATGTTGTTTGCAACTAACAAACTGACTAGGGTTTATACATCTCTGGAAGACAAATGCTTCTCTCTTTTTTTGCCAGAAGCAAGGCTATTCTCCCAAATGAAATTGAATTTCAGCCAGCTCTGTTCTGTTCCCTATCCAAACACCATCTCCAATGAGAGCAACAGAATGGGAAGACAAGACAAATTGCCAATCCGTGGAGGCAGGAAAAAGAGGACATTGGGCAGTGTGTTTGGAAATTTTCTAAGCAAGGTTTAAGCATGGAAGGTTTTTAAATAAACAGCGGTTTGGAGAAATGGTGGAGAGAGATGTATATGCAGAAGAAAAATTACATGGGGAAGACGATGAAGGCTAAAAATTGTGTGGTGGGAAGCAATGATACTTATTGAAAGTATTATAGGCATAATACTTATTGAAAGGAAACTGACTAGATATTCCCCAGATCATTTCCAACCTACCCAACCACACCTCAAAAAGGACAAAAACAATCTTTGCAAAAGAGGAATGTGGCTTTTTGACAGTCCCAGTGAAACGATAATGGAACCAGAGATCCCTACAATGAATGGTAAGCCAACTGGGGCCAGCAGGTTGACAACCAGCTGAAGATACCTCCTCCATGTGATGTAGAATGTTGGCCTAAAACAGGGCTGTCAAACTTGCGGCCTGCGGGCCGGATGTGTCACATGCTGGCCACGCCCATGCCCAAATTAGCAAAGGGGGAAAAGTCCCAATCACTTGACGCTGCAGTGATGATGTGAGTTTGACCCCCTGGCCGAGGAGATCTCGTTTTTCTGATGGAATATGTCATTTTCCTGCCAGTCACCTTAATCTGACTTCAGCCTGTCTTAGCAGCAGGCTGATTACATGAAGGAAGTTCAAGGACAGGTCCTCAACAAGGACAGGTCAGCAAGGCATCTTGGACCTAGGGATGGAGGCTATGAGAATGAGGCATTAGCTTATGTCTCATCATAGCTGCTAGCTGTACATTTGAAAACCTCTGCATAGATATTTTGAGACTGCATTGGCCAATAATTGCCTTTATATAAGAACTATGGAGATTAATTTGCATTGGCAAATTGTTGCCTTATTTTTTTAAAAAACTATACAGATTAGTGGACTTTAATTACACTGAATTTTATCTTCAACTCTTATCTAAAAGGTGATTTGTCAGCCAGAGGAAGAATAAGGAGGGTTATTAAGATTTTGTCTCTATAGCCCTGTTTTTAAAGAACATAATGACTGCTGCATGTCTAATTAGACATTTTTTCTCTTTTGATCACCTAAAGTCAAATTAATTTACTCTGCTTGAAACAAAGATTTAATTTGTTTTCTTTTTCCCCTCCCTTTGGTATAGCAAAAGATGTCTGATATGATACAGGACCAAGCCTGCTAATCAAGAGAAAAGCCATTATAGATTATTTTTATGAATATTCACATCAGAGGACAGCCCCAATCTCATTAGGAACATGATGAAACCATTATTAAACCACTGGAGTCCATTATGATTCAGATTGCAGTTTGATGACTGATACCTTCTAAGGGCATCAGAAAAGAATATTGGCACATAAAGACCTCAGCGTTTCCTAAGTCTATGGAACTCTGGAAATCTTGTAGCTTATTCTGCTTTTTTATCAACTCTGTGAAACAGCTTTAATATCAGTAACTCTGCCATAGACATAATGTGGCAAAAAACACTGAGCAATTAGAGAGACCAAGTATACTACATTGGATAGTGCTTTTAAATTACCAGTACCATTAATTCTTTCAGATCTATGAGTTCCATAAATTACTTCTTTCTTTGACAATTAGACTAAAAGCTCTGAACCTGTAAGTGCATACCAAACCACTTCTAGTCTTCCTTATTAAATAACACAAAACTAACATTCAATCTTTGACTGATCAATATAAAAAAGTGTTGTGTGTATATTCAGTATATACTAATCTGATGATTAACCCTCTCTCTGGAGCTTGTGAAAGCTAGTTTGTTTATCATTTCTGTGATTTATTTCTGGTCAATTTATTTGATATTAGAAAATAAGGTTCCTGCCTTGAACTTGTGACTATACCTTTAGATTTTTGTATTCTAAAGAATATTCTTCTTCTTAGCATCTTAGTAACTGATTGATTTTGTTGACACTTAAATGAAATCAAGAGCATTTCTTGTAGCTTATTTGTAAGTCTCTCAAGCATACTCAACAAAGTCTAATTGTAAGTTTTAAGCATGGAGACAGTGATTATATTATATATCCATATTTATTGCAGAACTCAGAATCATGCATTAGAGAAATTTTAAATCAGCCTTTTTTCCTTATCACTGTATTGTTCTTCAGCTACTTTTCACTACTTCTTTGGTACTTTTGGTTTAGCAAGGGGGATCTTGATACTTCTATGGTTTCCAAGTCTGACATCAAAATGAATAAAATGATGTCTGGATCTGTGCTGTTCATTTAGGACTGAAGACTTAGTGGCAATTTCAACCAAGTACATTCTCTTAAATTTGATTTTAACTGCCTTTTCTTGTTACCATTTGTATAAATATATCAGGGATTTTTTTTGCAACTGGTGCAACTGTAAATTACACTGCATTAATAATGTTTGGAAATGAAGAGTGTGCGGAGTGGCTGAAGAAGTCTTGATCCTCCCAACTGTGCCTTTTGTAGATACCCTGTTCCTGCTCAACTGCATGGTGCAGTTTCTGATTGTGGATTATATGATACTTTCAGAGTACCACCATTCATCTTCCTGAAACATTTTGAATAGATCGTTCCATCTTAACACAGGCTTGGGAGACAAGTGGGAATATCATTGTCTGATAAATTTACTTGCCTGTAAACAAAGAAAAAAAGCAATATTAATAAAGTGATTGGAACCTTCAGTCAGATTTTGGGACTATTTCCTTTTAAGTCCCTAGAGATTTCTGGTTTTCTCTTATGTCTTATCTCCAGCCCAGAGATACTTAACTCTGTTTTCAACATAGGCCTTAAATCATCCCTTAGATTCTTTGCCTCCTCTTCATCCTCATAGATCTTTGCTCTGCTTCCTGAAGATTTCCTTAGCTCCAAAAAGTCCTTTCCCTTCCATCTAGTCCCAGAGAAGTTGAGCTTTCCTTCTACCACAATTTTTTTTCCTCGCTAAGTGGTGCTAAGCTCTCTACTTTTTCTCAAAATTAGTTTTTCAAAACCATATGCCTGTTCTCCACTCTCCCCACTAACATCTTTTGATGCCTTTCTTCCTTTGTTCTTGCTCCTTGGTTGTCTTCCAAGGCATCTGCTTTATATCATATTTTCTTTTGCTTCATCTAAAAAAAAAGTGTTTTTCCCTGCTGGCAAGAGCAGAGCTGAAGAGATATGTCATACAATCCTGGAGACTTCCCCTCCCCCCCTCTATCCCTGGTCCAGACCTTGATTTTGCCACACATATGAGTATCTCCAGCCTGCACTCAAGCACAGGATTTGTGTATATTGACTGTCTGGTTGACTGTGGGCAAAAGAAGAGCATGATGTGACTTGTCGGTTTAAGAAGAGGCAGCCCCAAGGATGGGATTCTACCAGTTCGCACCTATTCGCTAGAACCGGTTGTTAACATTCTAAAGCAGTTTGGAGAACTGGTTGTTAGAAGAAATTACTGGCCTAAACCTGTAAGGAAGGCAGGAAGGAAACATTCTGGTGTTGCTTACAGAAACTGCCTCTCCATTAACCCTTTTTACATTCTTGGCAGGACTAGACTTCCTGTCTCAGAAACTTCTCTGGAGTTTTTTTCCCCCTCCTTTGCTGGTACTTTGCTTGTGTGGAGTGACCATTCAAAGTTACAATGGCACTGAAAAAAGTGACTTATGATCATTTTTCACACTTACGACTGTTGCAGCATCCCCACATTTATGAGAGGCCAGGTGAGGAGATGCATGCTTCGATGTGAGTGATATTGAGTTGGCCATGCCCAGCTAATAACATGACCACCAAGCCCCGTCCACCCAATCACCTGACCATCAAGCACGCTTACAAACTAAGCCATGCCCACAGAACCGGTTGTTAAAAAATTGGAATCCCACCCCTGGGCAGCCCTACGGGAAAGAAATGGTAAATTGTAACATTTAGTTAAATGAAAGCTATGTCAGAGTCTTGCTTTAAAAAACAACAGCAAAATATCAGTATTGCTTCCCCATTAATTGTAGTGAGGTCACTATACATAAACCTCTTCATTTTCTAGCTACTGTATTAAAAAGTGAGTATGTCATAATTTAAACACAATGCTTACAGATAATCACAAGATGAATAGCACTGGTTTTCATAATATTGAACTTTGGAAGCTTTATTCCAACTGCCATAATGTTAATTACATTTAGTAAAGAAGGTAAAAATACAAAGAAATCTTGTGTAATATGTGGATCAAATTCACCTTTCTCACTAACTGGTTCTGCCAGTTTGATTAATTAGGAGGCCAACTGAATCATATCTTGACAGTCCTTATGGAAAAAAAGTCTAGCATATCCCCAAAGAAAAATTGAAATCAACTTTAATTGATTTTTCCCTCCATTCAGTAACTTGGTATCATTATTAAACCAAGAAACAGAGGGTCATGGAGAAGAGAGGTCTATATTAAGATACCTGCAGAGTTTATTTAGATAGACATTTTGAACAACCAAACTTCCTCAAGAGGTCTGAGAGTCATATTTTGAGTCTAAAGTAATTATCTCATCCTACTCAACCACCTTCATTGCCCACAAAGCTCACTTCTATTTATAACAGTGAAAAAAATGTTAAAAGAGAATTATAATAAGAATTATAAACAAATCTATTTCAAAAGAAAAGTGAATTAACCCAACTATGGCTACTGTATTGTGGATTTTTTCCCCTCCATTTCATTGTAATAGACTAAATCCAAAATTAATTCATTTGGATCATTATCTTCAACTTTCTCCTTCTTTCCCTTTTGTAATTTATCCGCCATTGCAAATTCCTTATCAAGCCATTTCTCTGGTCACTGATCTGATTTTCACATATGTGGTCACCAGGAATAAAAAAACAATGTGATGATTATGTCTGTTTGTCTGTCTGTCCATCCGTCCATCCACCCATCTGTCCATCCTTACTCAGGCTTTGCTAAGTAGCCTGCTGATCTTTCAGATGAGAGGTTGCTTTATCCAAAATCTAAATGGTTTTGGACCACATAATTGTGAGCAATATGTCAGCTTTGAAATTCAGCTGACACATTTCAAAACTGACAGAATATTCATTTGATAACTAGATACAGACAACAAATAAAAACCAAGCTTGCAGTATAATAATATGAAGGAAGCTGTGTATTGCCTTGTCCTAGCTTTATTGCTTAATATTATGGGAATCAAAATGCAGTCTTTGTATATTTGTATATTAATTTTGTTCTAAAAATACCATGGAAGTCTTATACCAGATGATTATTACTGAAAATGATGGCACTCAACCTCTTTATCTCTCAAATGTTTCATTTATGTTGTTGAATTTGTTTATGTGTGAACATTTTTTTCTTATAGCTATCACAATGTAATTCAGAAATTATTTGAAACAAGCAGAGGCTATTTTAAAACTACATATATTAAAATCATCTATCTTATGTTATTAGATTAAGATAAAGAGGTATCTAGCAATGTACTCTTGGGCATGCAATATTTTTTGAATATTTTGAGACTTTTGAAACATCCTGTTCACAGTAAACTGAGTTTTGGAATTTTAAACCCTCTCTAAATTTAATATTTACCCTACAATGTCCATTTCGGAACTTTCCTTGGGAAAACTTTGGGTGAATACCTGTGCTTTGATGTCAATGTGGGTGCCAAGGATTCCTCCAGATAAATGGCATTCTCAGGAATGATCCTACAACTTCCTAATTTATTCTTCCAAATACCTGTCAAAGTTCTTGTGCAAAACATATGGATACATTCTCAGCATGCAGTCTGGATTACAAAATGGTCACATTACAAATGTGAAATGGTCACACATTTAATTCTGTGGAGAGCACTTCAGCACTAGAAGGAAAATTATTAGATTTTATGTATGAATATCATTGGTTACTCGTGTATATCTAAATGCAGATTGCAAGCCTATATCTGGATCTAGAAGATGGTGGTCATCATCTCATGATCATCAGGCTGTATAGAGAGCCAAGCAAAATAGAAGGCTTTTTTTTTTTTTGTAAAGTATGATACATAGCTATTTATCTAACAATTCCTTTCAATCCTGCCTGCTGAATTACTGACAGACAATCAAATCATATTAGCTTTGCAATAAACCAAATCAAGAATTTTCCTTCTAAAATAAACACATTAATTTTACTTTTTATTCGTTGAGAACATTTCTATGCTGCTCCCTGTTAAGAGAAAACTCAAAGCAATTTAAAATTACATTTACAATTAACAATGATAGATTAAAACATAACCATGAAGACTTGTTATAAAAATGCATTGAAAGATACAAAGGAAAATCAGCAAATACATATTAAAATTATAAGTAAAAATAACAATGAAAATGTTAAAAATCTTTGCAGAATAAGTGCATTATTTAAAAAAGCACAAGGGAATTAAATGTCTTTGCCCGGGAGTATTGAATAGGATTTTTTTTTTTTTCATAAGTAGCCATTCACTGCACTTCAGCAGGAAGGATACCCAAACAGGTCCCTGAAGAAGACTTTAGCTTGGGTAGAAGCATAATGGAAGAGAAAGTCCTTATGCAGACACTTTGGTCCTGAGATACAAAAGATGTTACAGGTTAAATCCAGCACTTTTATGGGACTGGAAATGAAAGCCATAAAGATCTTCCAGCTTCAGCAGTGCTCTGTATTAACTGAAGTTTCTGAATAGACTTCAAGGGCAGGTCCACATATAACACATTGCACTAATCTAAGAAAGAAACTACCTTTTGGGGGCTACTTCTGTCCAAACAGAACCATAGTTGACACATCAGCCTAAGCTGGTAAAAAGTGCTTCACATTTTAGACTTAGAATAACTTTATTGTCACTTTAAATTTACACTAATCAGCATATATTAAAATGAAATTTTGTTGCATATAGCTCTCAAAGGTTCTCCACCTCCAATATACATCACATCAACATGACCAAAAAATTATGCGTATACCCACATATTCACATATATTATTATGACACAGAGAAACAACACAGTCTAGTTCAGATGTATACGTGTACATGCCGAGCAAAATGAATGTTGCAAGTTTACCAGACGGATGGCATAGGGAACAAAGCTGTTACAGAATCTGGTAGTCCTGCTGGAAATACTTTGAAACCTCTTTCCAGAGGGGAACAACAGAAACAGACCATAAAGTGGATGTGTGGTGTCTCTAACAATGCTTCATGCTCTAAACACATAGCGCTTATAAGCATTCCATCAGCCGCTTTTAGTATCAAATATAAATGAAAAGCTATTCCACCCGACTCCAAGCTATGGCTTTGATCCATTAGGAAAAGTGTAACTCCATCTAGAACAGGTTTGTAAAGAAATCACCAACTAACTGCCTCTG
Source organism: Pseudonaja textilis (assembly GCF_900518735.1). The sequence goes on from NW_020769309.1 coordinate 19,828,204, forward strand.
TTGGTCTGGTTCAAATAACGAAAGTGATAAAATTGAACTTTTCAGCACTTAAATGTCAGGGGGTTGAGCAAAATTCTCCTACACCGTTTCTAGAGATGGCCACAGAGAACACAGAAAGATCATTTCAAGGCTCTTCATTCTGCACATAGTATCTTTTGAGATTGCCCATATAATGTAATTCTTTTAAGCCTATAATGTAATTCTTCTATTATTTTTTTTTGAAGTTGGTGGTTTAGTGGTTTTACTACAATCTCTGGAATTATTTCTTGAAAGAAAAAATGCAAAGCCATTAAGACAGGGTGTCAAACTCACGTCATCACAGCAGGGTCAAGTGACATATCAGGACTTTTTTCCCCCTTCGCTAAACTGAGCATAGGCGTGGCCAGCGTATGATCCATCCAACCCGCGGGCTGGGAGTTTGACAGCCCTACTTTAAGATATTGTTGTCTTATAGAAGAAATGAGTAGACTCAGCTGCTTGATATTTTGCTTGAGTATATATCATGCACTGTCAACATTCGCAGCATTGTGGTGGATTTCACCTAAACTAACTCCTGCCAGATTTTTTTTCTCTACCCTATCCTCTCCTCCATTCATAAGCAGAGGGCAGCTGTCAGTCTCAGGTTATCACAGGCTCTGAGACAAAAGATTTAATTAAAATAAACTGTGCCAAGTAGTGCAAGAGTTGGCAAAGCTTTACAGAACTAAGCAGGATTCATATGACTTTCAGAGATACATTTGTTTTTGTATCATCATGGTGTACTTGAATGGCTCCTTGGTCAGTCAGGTAGATGGATTGGTGAGCCGTCCCTGAAGGTGAGGCTGCTGGCATACCAGAGATAAAAGAATTTTTCATAGGTGACATAAGCAGACCCAGTTATCTCAATAAGAACAGTCACCATGGAAGCAACAGGATCAGGTAACCAAAGGAGAATTACTGTGTGCGCTGCCTTAAAGGGAAAGATATACCATACAACAGCTGCTTTGTTTCCTGTATCTTGAAATCCAGCTCTCCAGGCTGGCATAATAGTTTGTGTAACTAATCACTTTCACTAATGTATTTGCAAGAATAATATGGTATGAAGTGACAACCTGAAGATCTACCTGAACATCTTATTCATCTAGGATTACTGTAAATTACAGCACTGTTTTAAAAAAAAACATTCTCCAAACATTCTTCCTGATTTAATGTTCTCAAAAGACCTGACCTCCACCCCTTCCATTCAGGGGATGCTAGACAGGAGTTTATGTTCTTAGTTCTAGTTGATGTGCTTCTGTTCAGCCATGTCTTCATATCCAGAGGAACTAATTTTTTTTCCTCTTTATCTAACATTTCATAACTCTGGGAGGCTATTTAATATGCTCAGAATTATTTTCAGTTCTTCTAATATTTTGAGCTGATGCACATCTTTGGGTTTATCTCAGCATTCTGATATTTCGTGCTACTTTCCTGGAGGCTTTGGGTCACTTCCAGTTGAATGTTGGGCTGCCCTTGGAGTTTTTTGATTGAGAGGGTGACTACCAGCAGCACTTGTTTTTGGCTTTGCTCTCAACAGAAGGCCAAAGGAGAAAGCCCAATCTATATCCCAACAACTGTTTGACACATAAAAGAAAATTTAAGAGCAGCTAGGATAAAAAGCATTCTTAATCCTTGTGTGATTAGTTACTCGAGTGGGAATTGATAGTAAAGAGAAATATCCTAATGTTTATTCTTAGCAGTTGAAATACAGATAAGATTGTCTTAAGAATTAATGAGTAGTGATAAGGAGTGTGCATCTGTTTCTGAAAGACTGTCAGGAATCATATGTGAGGTGACATCAGGCAGTGGTAATACAGAGGAATAGATTATTAATCATGAGGTAGTGACAGGAAATTTGGAAACTAGAATTTTAGAAGTATTGACGTATAGTAGCATTGTCATAGAGACAAACTGCACAAGATATTGCAACCTTACCTCAGTAATCTGGCATATACATTTAATACATTTTAATAAACAAAGAAATCAGTTTAATTTCTGTTGATTTCTAATGGAAACAATTTCCATTGGTTTCTACTGATTTAAGAAACACCATGTTTCTCAATCTTATAGACTGGTCCTAAGAACCTGAAGGCAGGACAAGAAGCAGTGGATGAAAATTAATCAAGGAAAGAATCAACATAATACTAAGGATAAATTTCCTAACAGTTAGAACAAGTAATCAGTGGAATGACTTGCCTGCAGAAGTTGTGGGTGCTCCAACATTGGAGGTTTTTAAGAAGAGATTGGACAACTATTTGTCTGAAATGTAATATGGTTTCCTGCTTGAGCAGGGGGGTGGACTAGAAGACCTCCAAGGTCCCTTCCAACTCTGTTATTCTGTTACAAACAATGTTTAAGGAAGCACTTCCCTAGAAAATGGGCTAAAAGTCATTCCTCTAAGATGAAGGCATTATTATGTCCAGTTCTTCTTAAGTGCTTTTCTATGAGTTATCTTAGAGGAAAAAGAAAACCAGTCTGAGAATTTAACATAGTCACTGGCCTGAAATTCTGCCAAAAATGTTGCTCAGGATTCCAGTGCAGCCAGATTTGTTTTCACAGAAGCAAGCAAGTCTTACTTTGCTTTGTTTATACAAGTTCTTAACACCATTTGTATAGCAAAAGGACTGCTTAGATCGGATTCTGCTCAAGTTCAGGAAGTACACCAGTTTCCAGGTCTAAGTAGAAGAAAGCAAATTCAACAGTTGTAAAATAAGATTACACATTCTTTTGCACAAAGTAGAATTGAAATTCCTCTCCAGTGCCCCAAATAACTGTCCTCCAGATGATGATAAACATAGCCCATTGCCAAGAATAAGTACCTGTGCTTTGTATTTGTCCTACTAAGCAGAAAAAGAACAGTTCTCAGCAACAAATAAGAATAAACGTGGTAGCCGCTTCTTTCCATTTAGCATTCACCATTTTAAGATCTGTCATAGTAATGAACCCCGCTTTTTCCTAGTTCCTTTTCTAGTGTGTAAATGGAATCTTAATGTTGATTTAAATTCCTCACATGGATCCATCTAAATGCATGTGATCAACTCAGTGGATGTTCTGGAAGGGCTTCTGGGGGCAAATATAATCCAAGAAATCTTAAGGTAAAGAAATTATACCTAGCTAATTCTAGTATTTTTATTTACTAAAATAATAAGACATAGGCATTATACTCACTGTGATATTCCTATCCTTCCCAGCCTCAAGAGAGAAAATGTGTTTATCTTTATGTGCAAAACTACTAGAAATTGCCTATATCTTGTAGTTGGCTCTAAAGGACATATGGAGACCTTGTTGGGCTAAAGGCTAAATATTCTTCCTATACTTGCCTTGATTACAACAATTTACATTTATGATTATTAATAATGCTTCATTGTGATGCAAAGTTAGTAACTAGCTTTTAGAGGAGAAGATGGGAAGAAATAGGGAAATGTCTTTTAAAGTAAGAGGTGTGTGTGTGTGTGTCCCTCCTTTATTATTTGTATAATAAATACATAAGTCATTACAAGTCTAGAGAATAGATTTTTGCTTGTGAGACTATATCTACTTTTAATACTAATTTCACCCTGAATTCTAAATGTCAGAATCTGTTTTTAATTTAGCTTTGGGAAAAATCTAGGGCTGTTGAGACAGAGGGCAACCTTTTTTTTTTTCAATCTAGTATATAGCCATTGAAGTAGAGATGAGATGAACATTTTCTCAAACATGATTTTCTATTATAATTATTACAGAGGCATTTGCATATTGTCTTCTTCATGGGGCACAGCATTTATCTCTTCTAACTACTATAATTGAAAACAAAAGCATCACTTTCCCTTGCCATATTTAGTTTGGGTCCCTGAATTATGTAAACTCTGGAAACACATGACTGTTTTCACCTACATACTGTTTTCATTCCACATTAGATTTCCATATATGAGACTTAGCACAAATGGCCACCAGAGATGGGCATGAATATGCATAGACATTGTGGATTAGCAATAGGTCTAGTATGCAGTCTAATTGTGGCACTAAACTCATTTGTTAGAAAGAACATTTGGCTGTCCTTATATTTTCCAGTGAATTCTGAAACAATAAAAGCATTTGTAATGAGACAAAATAAACTATAATGGAACAAAATAATACTCTATTGATATTTCATTTTGGATTAGTTTTTTTAATAAAGTCCAGGATGGTTTTTTTAATAACATATTCAAATATTAAATCTAATAACTTGGAGAAAGCTGCATCCAATTTTTGTCCAAGTATAGCACTATAATTATAAGTGCATTGTTTTTCATATTTAGACACAACTAATTTTTAAGCAATGCCGTGTGCCTTAACATTAAAACAGGATGTTGAAAGTGAGCAAAAGTCAACATATGAATATTGATTGATTGATTGATTGATTTGATTTGATTTGATTTGTCATTTGTTTACAAGATAATAAGTATAAGTGTATACATAGTTATGAAAACATGAAATGGGTACATATAAGAAAAATAAAAGAAAAATAAAAGAAACAATAGGACAGGGATGGTAGGCACATTGGTGCGCTTATGCATGCCCCCTAGAGACCTTTTAGGAAAGGGGTGAAGTCAATAGTAGACAGTCTAAGGTTAAAGTTTTTGGGGTTTGGAGAAGTAACCACAGAGTCGGGTAGAGTATTCCAGACATTGACCACTCTGTTGCTGAAGTTGTATTTCCTGCAATCAAGTTTGGTGCAGTTAACCTTGAGTTTGTATCTATTGTGTGCTCTTGTGTTGTTATGGTTGAAGCTGAAGTATTCATTGTCAGGTAGGACATTGCAATGTATGATTTTATATACCATACTTAAATCAGACCGAAGACGGCGTAATTCAAGGTTTTCTAGTTCTAGAATTTCAAGTCTGGTGGCCTAAGGTATTCTACAACGAGTAGAGGAGTGGAGAACTCTTCTTGTGAAATATTTCTGGACCTTCTCAATTGTGCTAATATCAGATACGTAATGTGGGTTCCATGTATAACTCACCTACTTCTTCTTGATTTTTGGAAAATGCATTGGACCATATACTTTAGTTTGGTGAAAGTTATTTGTCTACATCAAAGCCAAAAAAGAAGAAACTTTATGATATTAAGATCTACACATCTCTATTTGTACAACTTCTTCCTTTCTGAAGGTTTTTAAGAAGCTGGATGGTATAATTGGCTTTCCTGCTGATTGCTGTACTAGGTGATCCTTGTGATTCCTTCCAACTGTCATTGTTGGTGTAAGATGAAAATGAGACTCGTGAATCTCTCCCTATATAGGAATATATTCTTTAAATTCATTGTTATGGTTCTCAGTGAACATCTGATCATAAATCTAAAGGATTGAGGTAATGCTAAGATTCCCTTCTCCATGCAGGGATTTATTATAGTTGGCTATAGATAGGTTAGTTATAAAGTGATTATATGCATATGATCATTACTGTGTTGTTCCTAATAATTGATTGAATCTACGCAAAGAGTATTTAGTTAACTGTTTATTGCATCTGCTATTGTTTCTATTATATTTAGAATCTGAAGAGTCAATATTCACAGCTAATATTGCAGGCCTGGAACAGTTAAAATTATTATAATTTATATTGGTATTTTGCAATACTATACATTTCTTGTATGAGGCATAATGCATGAGTACAAATCTGATTCAAAAACTACAACTTTGAAATACTGTAAACAATGTCATCAAAGTCATCTTTTTCATGTAACAACGCTGATGCTTTTGAAATAGATTAATGAGTGCATTGAATGAGATTAAATGCTAGTTAGCAGAACGGATGATAACTAAGGAAAAGATGAAAAATGTAGTTCTATGCCATATTTTCAATACTAAACTCCATCAATTCAATGGAATTTATTTCTGAACAGAAAGGTATTAAATTGCTTTTTTCTATATGTAAATTGCAGTGTCACTTTAAGATGTTGCTTACATACCACCTTCTAGAATTCAAATAAACGACTTAAAAAAAATGAAAGAGACATACAGATTTGCAGATTTATAGATTTACAGATCAGCCAAAATGTGCAAATGCTAATATATCATACATGGATATTCAGAAATATTTTTGTTTAAACTTTAAATGGAGCGCTCTGACCAGTTCAATCTTCTGTCTACAGAGTTGAGAAGAAATCTGTTGTGCTTGAATTTTAGCCCAAACATACTTTATTTTGCAATGCAGTACATTATTCAAACAATATGTACCATATACAGTACCCTTGGTATAGAAAAACTAATATAAAAATTAATGTGCCTTTTGAGTGAATTATGTAGATATAGCACAAAATTAATTTAAAATTGGCAAATGTGAAGGTGACAAATGGAAATTGATAGAGTCCTATCTGTACAAGAACTAATTATTTAGCATTTTATTTCTCTGGACTTTTTTTAAACATTTAAACTAGGCTTAGATTGGACAACCCATGAAATGAAAGTTGTTTTCAGGGAACTCTCCTTTTGTTAACTCTTCTAACAAAGAGTTAAGGCAGGACACATAGCCACTCTAATGTCTTGTGGCAGTTTTCCTTAATGGGGTGACCTCCACAACTATTGAACCACAACTTCTATAGTCCCTAATCATAACGATCAGACATCTAAAGGAAACCATTATAACCCCGACAGCCATTTTTTTTTTTTTTAGTTTTCCTGCTACTTAGAAGATAAGCAAGAGCATAAAGGTATCAAATGTCACACAGGAGGTGGCCATTTTCCAAACTTCAGATAATGCCAGATTGAGGGAACTGTAATTCTTTCCTATCTTTTAAAAGAAAAATGAAATGAAATGGAACTCTAACATAAGAAGTTGTCTCAAAGTCTGAGTGTTTTGAGAGATGACTTCAGCATAAAGAATGCTTTTCGCCATTTAATCTCATGGCCTTGAACATTAGGTGCAGCATGAAACAAAACTGAAAACCAAAAGTAAGAGGAACATTTTGACCGGAAGATTTTGCAGACTTAAACACTTCTCTTATCATTACTCCTGACAAATGCAAGCAATCTTCACTTAAGTGACATGATCTTTAAGAAAAATATCATGTGACTGCAGCTTGTGATGTAACTGCCACATTTTTCATTGACTCTGCTTGTCAGAAGCCACCTGTGAAACACACAAATTGTGATCATGTGACCCTGCAGTGGTCATAAACACCTGCCACTTGCAAAGTGCCCAAATCTCAACCACTTATGACTGTGGTGGTCGTAAGTGCAAGGACCATTCATAAAGTTACTTTTTCAGCCCTGTCATAAATTCAAACAAATGCTAAACACAGCAGTCTTTAAGCAAAGACTACCTGCAGGCTTCATCTTCACACACACACACACACACACACACACACACACAAAAATATCAAATTTGGTATTAAAAACCATCACAGAAGGTCTATCGTATAACACAAAGATTGTTTCTTAATTTGGATTATCCATAGGAAATAGAGTACTAAAAACATCAAGATGACAATTAGGACTACTCTTTTGTAATGTACTATCTTAGTTCCATTTTACTTATCCTTACATCCCTGGCTTCTGCATACAATATGACTGCCATGACTAGGTTGAAATCTCAAAACCCTTATGTCATCTTATTTCCATCTTCAAACATAATAATATCAACATTTTCATACCTTTGCCTCAGAGGTGGCATTCAGCAGGTTCTGATCAGTTCTGGAGAACCGGTAGCAGAAATTTTGAGTAGTTTGGAGAACTGGCAAATACCACCTCTGACTGGTCTCTCCCCCATCTATTCTCTGCCTCCCAAGTCCCAGCTGATTGGCTGGATCTTCTTTTGTTGCCTTGCATAGGAGAACAGAGCTGGAAATCAGGTTAGTGGGGTGGAAAGGGAATGGGATTTTGCAGTAACCTTCCCCCAGGAGTAGGAAGGGAATGGAAATTTTGTAGTATCCTTCCCCTGGAGTGGGGTGGAAATGGGGATTTTACAGTATTCTTCCTCTGCCATACCCACAAGCCACGCCCACCAAGCCACAGCACTCCCACCAAGCCATGCCCACAGAACTGGTAGTAAAAAAAAAATGAACCTCACCACTGCTTTGCCTCTTTTCTTGCTACCTTTACATGACTAAGTCTACTACTGAAAACAGCTTTATTGAGAACTTACCTAGTATAAAGAGATTTAACTTAAAATGTCGGTTGTCTAGATCAGGGCATTCAAACTGGGCCGGATGCATCACATGCTGGCCACGCCCATGCCTGGTTTAGCAAAGGGGGGGAAGTCACGATACGTCATGTGACACTGCTATGCCGACACAAGTTTGACACCCCTGGCCTAGATAAATATGTAAAATTTGTGAATGCTTGACCAGGAAAAGGACATCCAATAAAGCAAACAAACACTATTTTCAACAACTGACAAAATAAACTTAAGAAAATCCTGTAGAGAATGATGAACATTCTTTTGCTTTTCTTAAGCAGAATTTCACTGAGGATTTTTTTTTCTTTTAAAGTAAATTTAGATGTCTACCCTGAATGGCTAGGGGGTAGTAAAGTGAAATTTAATAACAGTTCCCTGTTCCGTTGCCAGCTCCTTTTGTTTTCCTGATAGCTTTGTTCTCAGTTGTGTTTTGGAAAAGTGTGGAAGCCCTGAATGGTGCTGTTTTTAAACAACTGTTGTTATTCTTTTGCCTAGTGCACAGAGCTGGCCAGAGAGATATGAATCAAAGACACACTGCCAATTTATTAACAAGTCGTTCTCCAGTCACAGATGGTAGGAATATTGGGAGGGGGGGGTTCAAGAAAATTCTTTCCTTGGTGGTCCTGGTAAACAAAGGCATCATTTTTCTTTAGCTTTCCTTTTCTGCTGCTCTACTTTCACTCTATGGTGTAGCATAAAGGTGAAACCTCCCATTATAGCACCTTGAACAAATATATATATTTCCATCAACTGAAGACATCCAGATGAAGGAGGACAGGAAATCTGGAAGAATCACCAATTGCTCTCCTTAGGGTACTCTACACATGCAAATGTTGTGCCATTTGTCAATGAGTCATACCACACACAATAATACCAGGACTGGATTCAGCAATGGGACAGTAAGTCTCATGGCAGCAGAATATTTTGATGATTCAGAGACAGAATCGTAACTCAGCAGCGGAGAGTCTCTGAAGATCGGTGGTGAGGATGGAACTGTAGTTTAGGAGCTTTGAGGCATCTGATTCATAGTAAGCAATTCAGCAAGCTCTCAACATTCCTTGCCATTGGCTCTCTATTGGGGCCCCTGAGAATTTTAATTCAGCAGTATCTAGGCATGTGGTAGATCTATTACCTCTGATTTAGGTGTTGGAAAATTACTTTATGCAATTTATTTATATTTATTTATTAGATTTTTATAATGCCTTTATTATTTTTATAAATAACTCAAGATAGTAAACATAATGCTCCTTCTTCCTCTTAATTTCCCAACAACAACCCTGTAAGGTGAGTTGGACCGAGAGAAAGACTTTTAAGTCACATTTCTACTTTATCTGCACACAGCTCCTCAATATCCATATCAGAGCAAGCATACATGCCATTCTATACAGATCAGAGGTGGTATTCATCAGGTTCTGACCAGTTTTGGAGAACCAGCAAATCCCACCTCTGACTGGCCCAGCCCCCATCTATTCTCTGTCTCCTGAGTGCCAGCTGATTGGTTGTGTCTTCTTTTGTTGCCCTGCACAGGATAACCAAGCTGGAAAGCAGGTTACTGGGGTGGGGAGGGAATGGGATTTTGCAGTGTTATTCCCCTGCCATGCCCACCAAGCCACGCCCGCAGAACCGATAGTAAAAAAAATTGAATCCCACCACTGATAACAGATATATATTGCTATAGATATCTTCTATCTGAAACATCAAAAATTCAGTGGTCAAAAATGAGATGAAAGGCAGCTAAAGACAGAGAATGGGGGAGAGATGAACCATAAGCAGAAATTATATCTATCTATCCATCTATCTATCATCTTTTTATCTACGTATCTATCTATTTATCCAGGGGTGGGATTCAATTTTTTTAACAACCAGTTCTGTGGGCATGGTTTAGTTTGTGGGTGTGACTTGGTGGTCATGTGACTGGGTGGGCATGGCCAACTTGACATCACTCATGTCAAGGGGCACTTCTCCTCACCTGGCCTCTCATGACAGTGGCGATGCTGCAATGGTCATAAGTGTGAAAAATGGTCATAAGTCACTTTTCTCAATGCCATCGTAACTTTGAATGGTGACTAAATGAACTGTTGTAAGTCAAGGATTACCTATACAAAAATACAAAAAGCTTCTTTGTGTGCAAAAAGCTGCCCTAAATACCCATCATTAGATTAAAAATACCTGCAAGCCGGAGTTACAAATCAGGCAGGGTGCCAGAGCACCTTGAGGAATTAAAATAGTTAAAATGCAGTGATAACTATCAGCAGCCAACTCTTGCTCATAAAGTGAAACCCTTTAGAAGAGAGGTCATTTAAGTTCTCCAGAAAGAACACACCCAGGAAAAGCAATCCTTACATCCATTTGCACCACTTAAAGATACCAGCTGGTCTCATTCACCTCACAAGATACCCTAAAGAAAGCATCCAGATTTAAGGAAAGGTCACATGCCCCCGCCACCCCCCGAAAGGCAGTAAAAAAATCAGTGCCAAGCTTGCATCCTGCCTCTTGGAAGTTCACTCCAAAAGGATAGTGCCAGATACCACTAAAGCAGTGAAGGAAGACCTCCTCCCCAGATAGAAGAAACAAGGCAGGAAAAAATTCAAACACAATACAAATAATTAAACCACAACAGTAGCTTGTTGAAGCTGAATAGGGAAGATTATCCCATCAATAAACACATGATTAAATGTCACCAAGCACAGACTTAATCTTCACCAAAAACCAGTTTTAGACCAAAACTCAGAAAGGGTAGGTAAACTCACAGTTGAATGTCAATTTTTCTAGCTAGCCAAGAAGCCTTGCTGAATGTCATTCATCTTGGTTCCCTGTCATTAAAAGCTTCTTTCCGACAGCGCTGCTTCATTATTCAATTATTTCTTTAAAGTGCTAATTGTCCAGGGAAGTATTTCCTCCCAACAGCAGTGTAAAAATCTTAAAACAACCCCCCACCCCCTTTAAGAAAGTCAACCTCCAGAAGCTCCAGAGACAGGAAGTCTAGGCATACTGGCAAGAATGTAATAAGGGTGGAAAAAAACAAAAGGAGATTGCTTCTAATTACCAGTTCTCTGAACTGCTTAGAAAGTTAACAAGGGGTTCTATAGAACCGGTCAGAACCAGTAGAATCCCACCCCTCTGTCTGTCTGTCTGTCTGTCTGTCTGTCTGTCTATCTATCTATCTATCTATCTATCTATCTATCTATCTATCTATCTATCTATC
>NW_020769309.1:19839568-19861889 GCF_900518735.1 Pseudonaja textilis
ATCTATCTATCTATCTATCTATCTATCTATCTATCTATCTATCTATCATCTATCTACCATCTATCTCCATCCTTCCAAAGGACATAGAACTTTCTAAAGACACTGAAAGCAACACTGTGAGTACAGTTCAAAAGGGTTTGCTTGCTAGAAGGTGGCTGGGAAGATTGCAAGAGGCAACAGTTGTAAATGTGTAACAATTGTTATAAGTGCCTGAATCAAGATCAAGTGACCATGAGGATGCTACAATGATCCTAAGTGCAAAGACAAGTTGCAAGTCATTTTTAAGCCCTGTTTTAACTGTGAATGGTCACTAAATGAATGGTTGTAAGTTGAGGAGTACCTGTAAATACATCTCAGAAGCAGAAAGGAGATGAATATTATGATATTAGGTTATCCCTCTTCTCTTCTGCAGCATGAGGCAATTAATTTGATGGATGGGGATGAATATATCCAACATTTGGCAAATCAGGCTCTAATAATGAGGTGAGATATAATCATGTAAATACCCATGGGCAAAACATGTAAATTGTACATGTAAATTGAAATAATTTGTTCAACCTGGTAGAAAAGTAATCGCTCTACATCCTCCAGCCACATGAAATGTTCCATTTTACACAGGATTGTGAACGTATGTTCTTGTGAGGTAAGAAATGTGGTAAAGTTTTATAATTTTTAGCCATGTCTTATATTTTCCCCCTGTGCCCCATTTTTTATTCATTTCTGAAATTTCTTATTTATATAATGCTGTTTCTTTCTTTCACCACTTGTACTTGTCTGATGACAGCAGGAACAGCTGCTGGTGCCAGTGCTTCATTTTACATCATTACCTTTTTGCCAAATGAAAGGATTCCTGTCCCGTCCTTTCCCCAAACTAAATAAATAAGGTGTTCAGGCTGTCTCACAGTTCTGTGGATTAATTCCTCCATAAAGCACCAATCGGTTGACAAATAAATCTTTTCCCAGGAAATAGATGCTGCCAATGAATAAGCAGGCATGCAGATGTTTTTCTTGTTTTGAACACAATTGCCAGGATTTTCTTTTACTACTAGGTGCTTTCAAAGTATTTTGTTGCATTTACCTGCTGATCACAGAAAGATAAAAAAATCACATCAAAGGACTTTAGGAAACTCCGAATCCAAGGGTTTAATCTTGCACATGAATGTTTCCTGAACTGATATACATACATTTTGTATTTCTTGACTTCACTGCTGGAACTCTCAGGAATGTCTGTCGAAATGGTTAAAAAATCAAGATGTACACCAGGATGGTATCACAAAGCTTTGCGTGATTTTTATGTGTATTTCATAGGCAATAGAAGGTTGGTCACACAGTCGGCCAGATGTTTAGACTGGATTTGCATTTTTATCCACATATCAAGTCCTTTTCCAGGATATGGAATAGGCAGATGTTGTTCTTTGATGGTGTTAAGGATATTGTAGCAGGATTTAAGCTGTTTCAGTTAAAACTGCCTTTTGCAGTTGACTGATGGTGATTTTGTCAATGCCGATAGTGTTCAAGTAGTGATCCAGATGCTTTGGGATTGCACCCAAGGTGACTATTATTATTAGGATTTTTGCTATTATTATTTGTTTTCTTTTTCCATAGCTGTTCTACTTCTATTTGCAGATGTTTGTATTTTATATTTTTTTCCAGTTCTTTTTCTTCTCTTATGTTATCTCCAGGCACTTGTTATTATCTTACAATTTTAATTATTTATTTACAAGACTTATCCATCTCATACAAGGATTCTAAGTGATTCACAATAATCCATTAACAAACATGCTTAAAAACAAAAGTACCTTTTCCCCAAAGTGCCAGATCACACATCTTCATGACTCAACTCCCATCCTAGCCCAATATTTGGAGGAAGAATCAGGTCTCCCTAGCTCTCTGGAAAGCTTAAAAATGGAAAAGCAATAAAAGTAATCTATGTGTCTAGACAAACCACACATCATACATATACTATAGCAAACAACTTTACAAATACCTTTCTCCTCAAGGCCTGGGAGAACAGCCAATTTTTTAAACATGTCCAGAGCATCATCAAGCTGACAGATACCTGGATTTCTGGGCAGACACCTTAGGAGCAGACAGTGCCAAGAGAAAGAAAGCACCTTTCTATAAAGTCTATCAAAGACTAAGTGTGGGAAATCTCTGGATCCAGAGAACCCCCAAGTCCATAGACATTTGGTCTTGGCAGGATTGAGCACAAGTCTGTTTCTCTCCATCCAGACCCAGACAGCGTCCGGTCACTGAGACTGGATATTGATAGTATCACTTGGTCACCCTGTGTTAATAGGTACAGCTAGGTATCCCACTGCATATTGATAATACTAGACCCCAAACTGATAGATGGCCTCTCCCAGGAGATTCATGAAGATGCTAAACAGGAGAAGAGGGAGTGCGGAGCCCTATCAACACTAACTGGAACTGGCAATGTTGTGGTTCTCTGGCAGATGGTGCAGACGGCAGATGTATCGTACAGTGAGGACAAAAGGAAACCAGTCAGGGAATCTGAACAGGACTTGGATGAGGCTCCTGCACCTGATGCAGGGATAGGGCCAGGACCATCTGAGAGTGGAGTGCTGCCTTCGGAGCTCTAGGAGTCTGGCAGCAGCGAAACAGAGGAGCCCGGGGAGCCTGTTCCCTAGGCACATGTGTGCAGAGCTGCTAGAAGGCGAGAGCAGCTGAAGCAGAAGGACGACTCAGGAGTAAGGCTGGGAGGTGATTGCCCCTCCCATAAGGGATAAAAGTCAGTCCTCAATGACGAAGAGCTTTGCAGGAAGCAAAGCAGATCAGTAATCTCTGAGTCCTTTGTGAAGCTCTGTACTCTGGTCAGGTTTTTTCTAGGTTTTTCGGTTGGTTTATGTTAGCCTTAATTGGACTTCTGTTTCTTGGCAGCATTTGACAGCACTGAAAAGTGTGCTCTTATCTGGAATGAGTTTTGGCTGGGAATGCAAGTAATTCCCAGCATCATATTAAAAAAGGTTTTACTTTTAAATTCAGTTTGTGTTTTATTAAGTTTGATGAAGCCTGGGTCAGAACAAGTCAAGTCAAAAAAGAAGAAGCACAGCACTGTGTTCCAGCTCCCAAAACTCACAGTCAGTTCAGAAGGGCACCATGTTTGATGGTATTAAAAATGATCAAGTGATCAAGAGGCACAAACATAAAAATTTCATCCCCCATCCTACCTCTGTCAAATGTCATCGGCAAGCAGTACCTGTACTGAATGCTAGCCTGATATTGATTGACTGATATTGATCAGACAAGCTGCTTCCTCTAGGATGCCTCACATCTGCTGTCCAACCATTTTCTCAACAACTCCCTAGAAACAGGAAGTTGGAAACAGGATAACAATTGTCCAAAAACCATTGGATTCAAGGAGGGCTTCTTAAGGCTTTGTTTGCATTATTATGAATACCCTAGGGAACTATAATAATGGAATATCTTAAATATTGTTTCAAGTTCAAGTTACCAGTTCTATCTTTCCGTTTTTGTTTTTTTTAAATTTCTCATGAGTAAGTTGTTGGTTTTAAATTTTATTTTATTTCCCACTTAAACTCTAGGATTGTGAGAGGGCACAATGGTTCCCCTCCATTGAAGTTACGAGGGGAGATTAATTTTGTCACTGAAACAGCATGCAAAGAGAGTTTAAGTCATTTGGCACCTGCTGATTGGAGCAAGCTCCAATTCTGATTGGCTCCCACATCAGTACTGCTCTTCAGACTTCTCAAAAGCAAATGTATGTTGTCAAAGTGTATTTTTTATAAACATGTGTTTGGCCTGCATGGAATTGCCTCTCTCTTATATCAGTGTTTCTCAATCTTGGCAACTTCAAGAAGTATTCTGCTCCTAGAATTCTCCATCCAGCATGGTTGAATATACATCTTTCAGATATCTTGGTCTAGAATTTACAGTATCCTCTACAGTACTAACTAGAACAGTTATGAAAAAGTTTTGCCTTAAGATATTTCAGAAGTACCAGTTTGTGGGAGTACCAGTTTCTAGGTAGAAGCAATATTTCACCTAGAAATGAAAAAAAGTTATTGAACTCATAGTTCCAGAGAAACTGTGTTCTTCTTAGAGTAAGACAACATTGCCAGCTTTTCTCTCAGATAACTATGAATTACTTTTTATTGTTTGCAGTCTGGAATTCTCTTTTCTTTCTAATATTACCTACTTTTCTTAGCCATTGGATTTACTCTAGTATTCATTATCCATTGTTTCTGAGACCACAGAGCTGAGGTCAACCTGCAAGATAATTCAGTATATAGTATGCAGCTTACCCTCTGTCTCTGTTATTATTCTAAAGTAAGCATACTGAGTCCAAACCTAGGAGAGCAAGGTTACCACTCATAACCATCTGCTTGCTTGTAATTTCCTCCCCCTTCCTAGCCTCCTTTACAGTACTACAATTTGGACCTTTTTACTAATTCTTTAAGCTCCCACAGGATATACAAAGAGATTCAGAAAGCAAACAGCTGGAAACAAAAGATTTCACCAATCCAACTGCATACAGTAGCCCACCTGTTCACCTATTTTAAAGAAGTAGGTTAGCTATATGTGATAAAGCTTTTACGCATTCTTTCATTTAATACTCAGCTCTGCAACAAAATGTAGCCACAATGTTCCAGTGCAGTTCCCTGTTCATTTACCTTGCTGCAAATATTCAAATTTCATTACCTCTTTGCACGTTCAGTCACCAGGTTGATTTTGGCAGGATTGTCTATTTAATTAATGCTGCCCACCAGGCATGCACACACGTTGTTTTCATTACTCTAAATCATACCAACTTGCTGACACCTTCCATTTTTTGAGTGAACAGTGCCATTTTATCTAAGTATGGTTTGTCAGTAGAAGAATAAATTTGTAATTAGTTTACCAAAATCTATTTTAGGGCAGTCTGTGAAAATTAGTTTCTGTTGGAGGAGGAGGAGGGAAAGAAAAAAAATATTTCAAGGGGTTTCTAAGTTTCCATCAATCAAGTAAAGATGGAGGGGGGGTGTAAAAGTGGAGTTACCATATTTATAATTTATAAGTTCTGGAACACAACTTGCTTCCAATGTGGCCTTCATGGAATAGCAATGTATGATAATGATATATTAATAGATATAATATATAATAAATGTAGTATGTAATGTAATTAAGAGTTCCTGAGTAAGCAGCATAACAAAATTGCTGTGATGCCAATAATCCATCTGGAATAAGGGTAGACAGCTGGGGTCCTTGATACTCTCTGAGCTTGGTAGTTATCTTGCAGATATTTCATTATCCAATCAAGTGACATCAAATTCCACTCCCTTCTAGCCCTGATGATGTTACCTGGATTGGTAATGGTATAATTGCAAGAAAACAACCAAGCTCAGCGAGCTCAAGGACCCCACAGTTCAATCCTGAACTACAAATATCTCTTTTATTGACAATTACTCAATCATGTGCTAAATTCCTCTACTTCTATTCATTTGAGTGTTTTGTTTGAATAACAAAGCTTCTCATGACTGAGTTGGCTATAGCAGTAGCCACATTATTATTTTTTAAAGGGGAAAAAAAAACCCTTCCAATGTATAGATCTTTGAAAACTGGGCCTAATTTCTCTTACAGTACCATTTTGCAAATATCCTTGATTGTTTTTTTTCTCGAGAAAGTTTGATTTTTTTTTAAAAAAAAGTGGTTTTTGAAATTACTGTAAAGGGACAATGCCATATTTTGGGGTCTTGAAAAAACTGAACAAAAGAATGTTGGCATTCCTCTTCCCCATTATTGCACATACAGAAAAAATACTATTAAGAGGCCCTTCTCTATTGCAATTTCCAATTTAGGATATTATTTTAGCATAACGAAACCATGAAGTTTCTTAACACTTTCATCAGAAGTTCATCAGACTGTGTGTGTGCTTTTTTATATAGCAGTCCTGAGTTTCTTTAATGCCATGGAGTTAAGAAACTTACACCATCTAATATAACCTCCTGATTTTGTCTTGTTTTGTACTTTGGGTCTTTAAAACCATGTTTGCCTGGTTTATCAGTATTCCCAGTAGGTAGTAAACAGTTCAAACATTATTGAATTCCCACTTCCATCCCTTCTAAATTTTTTAAAGGCATTCATCATTTTGTTGCTAAGTAGCCTATTGTTGGTGTTGTTTTTTGTTCGCAGTCCATTGCATTATTGCTCTCTGCCTTTTTAAAATTTATTTTCATCAATTTTTCAGCCAAGGCTATGTGTTGTTGTTGCTTTTAAAATGAGACAACATGCAATTATTTACATGGCTGCTGCTTCTATTGTAATGTAATCTTATGACCATTTTAATACTGGCTGAGTATTCAGGCGACCAAGTTCTATGCCATATACTCTGCAGTGCTAGGAGCCCTGGTGTATTGTTACTGAAAACTGTTTATTCCTCAACACTCTTGATGGTTATACAGATGCCAGCAAAGTTTCTGGTGTGGTTTCAAGTACTATAAAAGAAGGGAAATGGAAGCCTTACATTGTTTCAGAAATGGCACTGAGCCTTTGGTATGTGTCTGGAAAAGAGACAGACAGGCAGCCGGGGCTGATTAAGAGAGAAACAGGGTGATAAAACCAAGTAGAAAATTGATCTGCAAAGCTTGCAAATTTATTTGTAAAATTCCCCTCCAGTGGCCAAGCTTAGCTTCTGAATAAGAATATTCTGCCAAAAGTGAGATTAACCCTTGGTAGGTTTGGTTAGCTTCATAATATTCTTTGTTTTCCCTGAATAATCTCTTTATCCATTTGCCTGAATCTGAAATCTGCAACATTCCTAAGAAAAAGTTAGTGTCATTGATTTCCACCCCCCTGCTTTTGTGAATAAATGTACCAAGATTTGGGGGTTTGGGGGCCAGGGTGGGGGGAAGGCATAGGGAGGGAGGGCAGGGGGAAAAAAAACTCCAATTCTCTGTTTGTTAACATTCAAGCAGCACATTGCAGAAAGCAAACCTGAATGGACATTGGGAGGTATAAAGGTAGAGATTTTGTTAAATAGCAATCAAAGCAAACAGAATTATAATTTCTCCCATCAGCAGGGGATGCACTATAAAGTGATTTTGGAGTGGGCACCAGGGGTGAAATTCAACCACCTTGTACCACCTTGGGTTGAATCGGTTCGGTGGGCTGGAAGGGACCATTTGAATTGGTTGGCCCCACCCGTACATGCCTGCCTTCTTCCTTTTAGAGACTGAGACCACACAAGCCATGCCCACCAAGCCACACCCACAGAGCCGCTAGGGGAATTTTTTGAATTTCATCTCTGGACTGGGGACAATGATCTGAATTAACAGGAAAATATCCTGTGTGCATTTTGCAAAAGCAGTTTGCATACCTGAAATGATATACCTTTGGTCCAATCTCCTTTCCTACATACATAATGAGAGAGTCCAAAAAGAGAAAGGGAGACCCTGCTGCACTGAAGTCCATGCATGTATCCTTGGACATACTGTATCTTATAACTGACACTGACCATATGATAGAATAGAATAGAGCTGGAAGGGACTTTGGAGGTCTTCTAATCCAGCCCTCTGCTCAAACAAGAGAACCTTTACCATCTTAGATAAGTGACTGTCCAGTTTCTTCTTAAAAACATCCAGTGATGGAGACCCCACAACTTCTGAAGGCAAAGCTGTTCCACTGGTTTATTGTCCTCACTATTAGGAAATTTCTCCTTAGTTCCAGGTTGCTTCTCTCTTTGATTAATTGTTTCTTGTCCTGCCCTCTGGTGCTTTGGAGAATAATTTGACACACAGAGAGACCCCACTCTACTTTGTGGCAGCCCCTCAAGTACTGATACCACATGTGTTTCCAAAACTTTCATTTACCATGATTAAAGACTGAAGTGGAAGGCTGTGAGAGTGGAAAAGGAGTGGCGGGGGGAAGCATGCCACTTTCTTCAGTATAAATAGGAAGATTTTGTTATGAAGATTTTAGCTGCTCAAGTAGGCAAGATTTATTTTACTTTGGATACTTGTAAATAGCCATCTTCGAGTAAATATTAAAGAACATTTTTTTCAAGCATGTTAGGATTGCAGTTGGGCAGAGCAGTTCATAATGCTTGTAGTCAGTTTGACATGTAAGGTATTCATCTATTCTTCTACTGGCAGTTATTAGTTTAATTTTCAGTAAGTGGGTATATTAATATTTATCCTATCAAGCAACCACTCACCTAAAAGCAGCATCTGCTAGCCTCGTGAGGTCTCAAAAAAAAACCCACCCACCATTCACTTAGTAGAGGTTCAAATATAAAGGTATTTGCATCTAAAAATGTCAAATTTGGATCTTTGTGACAAGTAATGTAAGAGGTACAATTAATATGATACAGAACATGTCATGTGCTAAAAGTGAATTAGTCATACAGGTATCTGATATATACAAAGTGGTATGTATAAACACACAAATCCACCCACATTTCCCTTAAGTAACTCATTATCATAGCTTTTATTTAGGTCTGTAGTATAAGTCTGTATGTTCTCAGATTTTTAATGTTAGAGATCAGACTGCACTGGGCTTCAAATGTGCCCAGATATCATTGGCTATAACAAATAATATTAAATTTCTATTTTTATAAATATTTCTTCCCAATTTTCTTTTACCATTTCTGTGTCAAAGCATGGTAAATGTTAGAATGCCTAGAAAGATTAAAATATCCCAACATATCTCTATCATAGCACTTTAATTTCCAATATTATCCATGCATTTCTTTTACTCTTCTTAAGAGTATGCCATTTTCCCATTCTTGCTGACTGTACAATGGGATGTGTTTGGGTCAGAGGGCCACGTTTTAAGCAAAATATCTTATTTGATTTTAATTTTACACTATTACAAACATTCTGTTTTCAAATAGAGATTACTTGAGCTTTCCTGTGGCTTAGTAGCTATCTTTTTGTCATTTTATTTATACCCAAGTCAAGGCAAATCAATAATGGTATTCACAACAGACATCTGAGATATGCAGATCGAATCTAGGACATTAAAATTCAGATTCCATGGATCATATTCTGTCTTGTTCTCTCACTCTCCTCACTCTCTCCTCTCACTTTATCTAGTGAGAGGGGGACTGTTGCCATAGCAATGCCTTCTTAAAGTTTTTCAAAAGTGTTAAAGGAATAATTTTCTTTCCTGCTCCTCCTTAACAATTCAGGAAAATTGAGTTTATTACAGAGAAGATTATTTTTCTTTATGAGTTGATGGGAGATGAACAGTGTATTTTCCAGGCACCC
Organism: Pseudonaja textilis; assembly: GCF_900518735.1. The sequence goes on from NW_020769309.1 coordinate 19,848,796, forward strand.
AGAAAGCTGCCTCTTTCTTGCAATGAGACATCCAGCTAGGCTGCCTGTTGCTGCAATTGGGCCTAGCCTAAAATGGTTTACTGCTAATTTGGATAGTCAGATTTTGATCTTTGTGATGGTCAGGTTTTGACCTTCCAAACAGAAGATGAGACTAAGGCAGTCTACAAACATGTATTGAAAGGAAACCTAACAAGATAAATATCTGGAACATGCGTGAGTACAAATATTGCAGCTGTGGCTGTATATATATTTTTATGCATCCTTTGTGCATCTTTGTTAAATCTTTGCACATTAATTTTTTTAAAAAAAATCTTCAGTTGAGCATCCAGAACTCTGCGTGCCTTCTAAAGAAAGAAACTCCACAGCTATGGATATTATCTTCTACTGGAAAAAAATCCTATACCTTGAAGTTATACAGGGTGAAGGGAACAGTAGAACTGTTTTGGGCTCATTTCTTGATATCCATCATTTATGTTCCAGTCCCTTAAATAATGTATAGATATATGCATAAGGAAAATAGGTATATAGGTAGCTGTTCACAAATAGGTTTCTAGGTAATCAGAATAATTGGATCACATAGTGGTTTGTGTTACCCAAAGAACAATACCCAAAGAACAATACACTATTCATGCATAGCTTTTACCCATCCAAATGTCTTTTTCATTGCATGAATTTATCTTTTGTAATCTAAGATCCTGGGTTGGAACAGTAACATTATTTGTAGGCTTTTTAACATATGATCAAGACTTAAGCTGTAGAACAATTGTACCATTCCAATTTCTTGCACCTCATTCAAAATTATCAAAATCCCACCTGTCTAGAGATCACATTTTCAACTCATCCAGTCGCAGCAGGACCTATGCAGGTACACCTACCTTAGCTGACCTGAGACAGTGTGTCATGAAAAATTCAGAAGTACAGAAAGCATAACAATGGGGAGGGGGGAGAGAAATTACATTCACTGCAATGATCTTTGGATGCCTGCTTCACAAGGGATCCCAAATAAATGGGAAAGAAAAAAAAATCTTTGAGAGCTATAGAGTAGAAAATCTTAGGAAACCAATTTGCTGGAAATGTGGGTAAACTAAATGGGTCTTTATCCATGTACCTGGCCTGGGGCATTTATGTTCTTAAAAATGGCCTTGTAAGGTGTAGCAGCAGCATTGGCTGCTGGTTAAGGAAATGCAATCTTGAGATAATTGGATCGTGTCCCTGATCAAGGATGGAATATTGAGATTTCCCATCCTGTTACTATGTTGTAACTTGAGACTGCCCTTAGATGATACTGTGAGCCTACTTTGGAATAGATGGGACTGCAGAGATCATTGTTTAGAAGCAAGGAGGTTCTACAGGTAGTCCTTGATTTGCAGCTGGTCATTTAATGACCTTTCAAAGTTATAATGGTTCAGAAAGGTTGCTTTATGGTCTATAAAGCAATTATAGCTACCATAAAATGTCACACCATCCCTGATTATGCAGGGTTTGGGTTTGGCTAGTCTAGAGAAAAGAAGGTCTAGGAGGGACATGATAGCAGTATTCCAATATTTGAGAGGCTACCACAAAACAGAGGGGACAGTTGATTTTCCAAAGCACCAGAGGGCAGGATAAGAAACAATGGATAGAAACTAATCGAAGACAGAAGCAACCTGGAACTGAGGATCAACTTCCTAACAGTGAGGACAATTAACCAGTGGAACAGTTGGCCTTCAGAAGTTGTGGGTGCTTCATCACTGGATGTTTTTAAGAAGAGTCTAAACAGTCACTTATCTGAGTTGGTATAGGACCTCCTGCTTAAACAGGGGGCTGGACTAGAAGACCTCCAAGGTCCCTTCCAGCTCTATTCTGATTATGATTATGATCTGGGTGTTTGGCAACCTATTTGCCCTTCCAACCAGCTCCCAAGCATCCCACGATTATGTGATCAACATTTGCAAAATTCTCTGCCAGCTTGGCCAGAAAGTAAATGGGTCAACCCTCACTTAACAACTGCCCTGTTTAGTGACCATTTAAGGATATGATGGTGCTGAAAAAGTAACGTTGCAACCAACCTTTGCACTTATGATTGTTGCAGTGTCCCCACAATCACATGATCAAAATTAGATCACTTTGCAGCTGCCGGGTTTCAATGTCCCATCATTTGTGCATTTCACAGCGAGCTCCCAAAAATCAAATCAATTGAGAATTCGGCAGTGAAATTACAAGCCCTGGTCACATGATGTCTTAAACAATGATGGCAGAGATACTGACTGATGTCATAAATTTGGCATGGTCACTTGATGTTTTATTTAATGACCTGTCACTTAATATCAGAGTTGCCAGGCCCAATTATGTTCATTAAATGAGTACTACCTACAGATAGTCTTCAACTTATGACATTTCATTTAATGACTGTTCAAAGTTACAATGGGATTGAAAATGCCATTGACCATTTTTCACACAACACGATTATGTGATCAAAATTCAGATGCTTGGCAACTGACTCATATTTATGACCTTTGCTGTGCCCTAAGGTCATGTGATCAGCTTTTGTGACCCTCTGAAAAACAAAGTAAATGGGGGGAAGTCTGATTCACTTAACGACCAGGTGACTAACTTATCAACTGTGGTGATTCACTTAACAACTGTGGGAAGAAAGGTCGCAAAATGGGGCCTAAGTCACTTAACAAATGTGTCACTTAACAACAGAGATTTTGAGCTCAGTTGTACCACTAATTTAACCATCTTTTTTATATGGAATAAACACCACTTCTATGAGACATTTCAAGCATTTTCTCTTTCAAATTTGGCAATCTTATATACATTTTGGAGACAGGGGAAAAAAATAGTCCTGTGAGAAAATAAAAGAATATGATTACTGTTAGCAGGCATTACTATCTCAAAAAAGAACATTTTGTACCCCAGACAATTGTGTCAACACATATCACATATATCTCCTGGCCAAAGAGTTTGGTGGCATAGTGAACTAAGGCTATATGACAGCAATATCCGTAGAAGGGAAGGATCTGTAGATGTATGACTCAAATAGGTCTCTGTGAATTATTTGTCTGTGTCTGGGGAACAGAAGCAATTGAATTTACATGTGAAAATGACTGCGAGAGTGTTAATTTTTGGCTGTAGCGAGAAGAGAATTCAATGCATATGCTAATTGCCAATGTTTGCAAGTTTTTGCTTTGATGGGATTAGATACCACTGGAATGTGTCCAAATTTGTACACTTGTATTGGCATATTATGTTCATGTTAATGACGCTTCTCTTTTTTAAAAAAAATTACACCCACATCTACAATTTTGGCTTCTTATTTGAAGTTCTTGCAGCATTTTTGATGATTTTGGCCACTTCATATAATGTACATATATAAAAATGCAGTATCTTTAATTCTTCATTGGAGTGCACATACACAATATTTAACTACTGGTTTTAATTATAGTTTTAGCACTCTTAGTAAATTGAAAGATCTGTAGGTATCCTCTTTGAATCTTTATCTCATTAGAAATCAATAATAAAAATTCCTTGTAGATTGATGGTCCTGATATGAGTATCAGATGCTCTTAACCAAGGGTCAGGCAGATCAGTGTATCAATGTGTACTTTATATATGCAATATTATGCTGAAAAGGGGCTGTGTGTATGTATATGTTTTTGAAAAAAGTATTTGTTTTTTTTAAAGATTCACTGTCACTGGAATATTCCAGTACAATAAGGACTGATAACTTAATCAAAGTCCTATAATAAAAGCCACATGCATTTTCCAAAATTGCACTGTGAAGATTACTTATAGAGTGAATTTGGTTACAGGTAGATCTCACTTAGCAATGGTAATTGGGATCAGAAACTCTATTGCTTAGCAACACAATCATAAAATGTTCAAAGTTCTGAACATGACTTATTTTTGACCACGACTTATTTTTTAAAAAAAATATCACTTTTATATTAAGAATTTTAATTGCAGAAGTAAAAACTAATACAATCTAAACTTTGAGAAAGCGAAGATAATGACCATTTATATTGGTAAAGTGACAATAAGGGTTATCTATATGGAAGAAGAAATATAAGAAAAAAAGGTCTGGGGGTGCACTGTAATATTTGTATTATTTTTCCTTTTTTGTATTTTGATTTATATGTATTATGTTTGAATTATTTGTATTTAAAATACAAAAATATGTTTTTTTTAAAAATCATTTAGTTACCATATTATATATAAATGTATATGTCTTTGTAAATAAATATATTTTGAACTTTGAAAAAGAAAAAGTTTCCAAGGTCATTCTCTTGGTTCATCGTTTGTATTTCCTTGTTAATTTTTAAAACATAACCAATTTCTTTCGTTTATTCAGTAAAGCACCCTTTTCCAAAGCCTTCTATTTGCCTGTCACGTGTAGCTCCATTTTCAATACTTTCTCTATCTTGTCAGATAAAGTTTGTTTGACAACTGCCATTCCTTTATTAACATCTTTTAGACATAATCAATTCAGAGTCAGACATAATTACTAATAGTGTTGATTTGTTAGCTACTAATTTCTGACTCCATTCTTTAAAGACCTCCTTTAATATTTCTGATGATACAATGTTTTATGTCATTTTCTAAGCCCAAGTATTGAGTGATATCAAGTTTGGGCTTGTATTTTTTCTTCTTCTTAATTGCCAATCACAGCTAATAAACAGCTCCTCTATGGTGAGCCGTCTCAAGGAAAGCGATTGCACAGGGGACAAAGGAAGTGATAGAAAGACACATTGAAAGCCTCCTTCAAGTCCCTGGATTTTGACATCACCTCCTGGGAAACCCTGGCACAAGATCGATCGACATGGCAAACCAGCCACCTGCAGACATACCATGGACAGCCCACGACCTGTTAGATGTCAAGGTCCTCTTTGAACATGATGGACAAATATCATCAATTGCCAATGCAGCTTATAGATTCATATGATATGTGCAGCACTATTTACTGCCTGCCATGTCTCATTCTGCACCAGTCCAAATACTCCTCAAGAGCAGCTCCACGTGGAGTACCAAATACAGTAGTCCAGTCCAGATTAACTATTAGCTGGGCTCCCCTGTCCAGGAATGGGCACATCTGATGAACCACCAAAATTTGCACACTCTTACCACGACTGCCACATGTTCCTTGAGCAGGAGCTATTTTCTCAGGAGGATCCTCAGATTGCACACTGGATGTGTTTGGGCCAGTGTCTTTCACTCCCCACCCACCCCCACCACAACCAAATATGAAGATTCCCAAAACCAAGAGGGTCAAAAATCCAGAGCTCCCTTTTTGCTGTAAAGTTAGATATTTTCTGTAGATGTTGAAGTTTTGGTTGCTACAGATGAATTAAGGTTACAACCAGTTTCATATTTTAATGATTTTCTCCCCTGGGTTTTATTGAGTGTACTGTTTTTAATCGTATTATAAGCCACCAGGAGTTATTCTGATTATGAAGGTCTATAAGTAATAAGCTGTAATTTAGCTGGAGTGGACCAGTTTCAACTATAACAGCAATTCTACTATTTTAATCTTTGAAAATCTATTTCTAATGTAATAAGCACAATGCCATCAATTAGAGCACAGAATTGCATGTTGTTTGCTGCAATTATGTTGGCGTTGTCTCCTCAGACATATAGATGCAATGAGTATTAAAGCTAGTTTTTGATCAAATAAGTTTTCAATGTGCTGGCATGAAGGAATACCTTTCTATTCCATCCTAGAATATTAACAAAAATAATCATAAAGTTTATGTACGTTGTTTTTCTTTCCAGATACAGAATTTTGAAGTAAATATAAATGAATCCATTTTTCTGAAAGTCTTGTGAAATAAATGTGGCAGTGGCATTATTTCTGTCCAAAATAGGATTATCTATCCGTGATACTTGGAGATTTTGTAGTATAGTTCTTGTCCCAATGGTATCCTTAAGCCTTCTGCCTTTCAGTGCCTCTCAGGTAAAATAGAGTGGTCAAATCTGCTCGCTTTATTTTTATTCAGATGTCTTCTAAAGCTCTATGGCCCTCACTGTCCTTTCATGATGGATGAGAAGAAAAGCAAGCATCTCAAGTGATTGCATTTGTTTAGTTTCTTCTCTTAAGGCAATTTGCAAAAATTAGTAGAAATGAACAGAATGGCCAAAAACAACCCTCAAGAGTCCACCAACATGGTGTTTATGAAAAGCTGTACTATTATTTATGGTTTTTAACCATTGGCTATGTTTTTACTTGTTGTTGTTTTGGTTTTAATTTTTATCTGTCCAAAGTCATGTACACAAGATGGACAGGCAGGCAGGCAGGCAGGCAGGCATCTTAACTGTTCATCTCCCTTGGAGTGGGTCTTTGAGTGGTGTACACCACCATCAATAAATTTAAACATTAAAACCAAAATAATTTAGAATAAAAAGTTTTAAAATTATAAAACAAAACATTATAAAAATTTCAGGAGGAAAAGAATTCCAAGATGGAGGGGATTAATGCAGGGGTGGGATTCATGCAGTTCAGACCAGTTTGGGCGAAACAGTAATTCTGGTGAGCATTTGGCCCCATCCACCCACCCCTACTCTTTCTTGAGCTTTATTTCCTGGTTTATTTTAGCACAGCTGATTCACAGGGCAGAGTGACTTGCCGCACCTCACCTGTGTCGGTTCCAGGGGATGCAGTAGAAGGTAAGCAATTGAGTTGAAAATAGTTTTTTTTTTTTTTAATGTAGAGAATGCATATGTGCGTGCAAATTGTTTTTGGGTTTTTTTGAAAATTTTATTGATTTTTGAAAACAAATATAAACAAACAAAACATAAAGACATAAAGACATAAAACATCTTTTTTGAAAACAGCATAGTCCCGGGTTACATCTCTTCGTATAGACACAAATTCCAGTTCATGCTCATTTTTATATTCCATTCCATATCTTATTACTATTCTACGTTTTCAATATAGCTTCTCCCCTCTTTTAACTTTCTTAATTTTATTTTATTTATTTCATCTCAATTCAAATCATTGTACTTATATTCTATGTCTGTCCTGTTTCAATTGTCTACAATCTTTTCTCATTAAACAAAATTTCTCCTGTAATCACTGATTGGAGTATGACGCCTTTATATCTTTCCCCTAAAATTATAACACTTAATATAATACATAACTTCCATTCGGATTCTGCTTTGCACTTTCTAAAATTACATACTGTATTTTAAAAAAAGAAAAAATTATAAATGTATATAATTAAAACAACATTTCATTCCAATTCAATTCTATCATTAATATTAATATTCATTAAAGTCTTAACATTTTTCACGTTACTTTTCAATTAAATATCATGCTTCTATGGGAACAATTATAAACTTTCTATAGTCAATTCTACCCCCCCACTTATATTTTATAAAACATTGAATAATTAAAATGTTCCCGTTCCTTCCTAATTCAATTCTCTCATTTATTTTATTTCATTTATTTTGTTCACAAAAGTTTCACTAAATCACACTGACTATTTTATCCCTCTTTTTAATCATATGTTGTTTCCAATTTTCTAACATTATTTTTATTACAAATATAACAATACAATCTTATGTACCTACAGAATCCCTTTTTCAGTTAAATTTTCCCCCGTTATCTCTGAATAGATCCTGTTTCTTTACATCTTGCTCCAAGCCTTTGTAACTTCTCTTCCTTTCCTTCTTCCCTTTCTTCTTCTCTCTCCCCTTTTTACCCCCATCTCTCCACCTCCATTTCCCTCTTCTGTATTCTCCTTTTCTGTTGCTTTCCCACATTATATCCACTTTTCAAATTATTTTTCCCTTTTTTGGTTGTTTTTTTAAGTCTTAAATTCTCCATTCTCTTTCCCCCCTTTCCCCTTTCTTCCCCAGATGGAGTTACTTGTTCATTAAAGATGGCTTCTTCTTTATCCCAAACTTCTTGTTGTGCAGTCTTTTCTTGTTGTTTCTCGTAATTACAAATCACCATTTCTAAGAATTGAAAAATGGAGCCAAAGGAGCCCTTCCCCTCTTAGGTCTCTTCTTTATATTTTTTAAATTCCATTTTCAGTTCATCCAGAGATAGTGCCATTGTAAAAAATTTTAAACAACTACCCAATTGTTTTTAGTCATTCAAATATAATATCCAAAAATCCCAAAGTCACCAGGCAATCCAAATACACACAAGGTGTTTCTTTTTACACTTTCTTCTTTTTTCACTTTCTCTTCCTGGGGTTACTATTTAGTTACAAAGTTCCAGTTAAAATGTATATTTTAGAAGTCTTATTGAGGTTTTACATTAGATTCTTTTGAAGTCCAGGCAGTCTCCTCCTTCCAGATCCTGCCCTTATTCTTTTCCTCTCCCTTCCTACTTATAGACAAAAAGGATTTTTTAGTGTCCAGAAATCTTTATTGTCCCTTTGGCATTTAATTATATTTTCAGCTTAATTATTGGTGCCCCAAAGCAGATTTTTCCGATTTCTTATTCAGCTTTCTTCATTGTCAATGTGAGGAAGGAGAGAGAAGAAGAAAAAAACTTTCCATTTTCACTTTCTTTCGACTCTTCTTTGGGAGCGATGTTACCTTTTATAAAATTTAAATTCCAGGGTACCTTAGTTGTTGCTTTTTATCCTGGTCAGCCAAAACTTTCACTTCTTATCTTCCTCCTGCAGTTTCTTTTCTGGTTGAGTGCTTCTTTGAGGTGGCCATTTCTGACCACCGCTCCTACCACCTTCGGAAAAGGGAGTTTGACCAGCTGGGGAGGAGAGATGCGGCTCTCCTCGACCCTGCTGGTGATCTCCCCCCTCTTCACCACCTCTACGGGATGGCTTAGCCCTGAAACCAGTTGGCTCGGGGCGCTCCAGCGGCGAGCCCAGGCAGAAACCGTGCACGATCACGGATTCCTGCCTGTCGCCGAAGCCCTGCAAACCGGAAGCATGTGTGAAAATTGTTGTTACACCAGTTGAAACACACCACTGGATTAATGGTTGTTATTATATAGGTGGTATTAACAGTCTTACTCCAAATATTCAAAAACTTGCTAATGGATTAAAAATAATGTATTTCCAGATGTATTTACTTATTTAATTCTATTTTAGCACCACCCAACTAAAGAATAACTCTGGATTTCTAATTCATTTGTCTGGTTATGTATGGGTAAAAATATTTATTTGATCAAGCAGTAGGGTTGGCTCAACTATCTTTGGAAAACAGATAATTTGCTATTCTTGTATATTAGGAGCCATGGTGGCACAGTGATTAGAATGCAGTATTGCAGGCAAACTCACTGCTTACTGCCGGGAGTTTCATCCTGACTGGTTCAAGATTGACTCAAACTTCCATCCTTCTGGGATCTATAAAATAACCCAGATTGTTGGGGAGAATATGCTGAATCTGTAAACCTCTTAGAGAGGTCTGTAAAGCTCTATGAAGGGATATATAGTACTACTGTGACATACAGTATATGTGGGTTGCTGTAGCAGCAAAGCTGAACCCATAAAGTAACAGACCAGAGCAGAGGTGGTATTTGGCAGGTTCTGACCAGTTCTGGAGAACCGATAGCGGAAATTTTGAGTAATTCCGAGAACCGGCAAATACCACCTCTGACTGGAGATTTTACAATATCTTTCCCCTGCCATGCCCACCAAGCCACGCCCCCTGAACCGGTAGTAAAAAAATTTGAATCCCACTAATGGACCGGAGGTCTCAAATTTCCATTCCCAGAGACCCTGTGGCATCTACACAGTCTAGGTACTGCATCTGTACAGTGACTTGGTTATTCTGCGTTCCATGGAGTGCCTGCCTGGGTATAATCCTGGGATGTCAGAGAGAGATGGAGTTCCCACACCTCATGTCACTTTTTGACAATCTGAAAGGAAATAAAGAAATAACGACACTATTGCAACAAGTGACAAGGCAAATCACACAAACACAATTTTTCTGAGATACAGATATGGCTATAGTTCCATTTCATGAAATCATGAATGTTTTTACAAAAAAAGGTGGGGAAAGAGAAGGTAAAAATCCTCTTTTTATATGCAATTCACGTGGAAAACATTCAGCATTGGAGGAGGTGATGAAAATATAGAGCTGTTCAAAACACAGATAGCATCTGAAGAGAACATCAAATAGAAAAATACAGCCGGCAGTATAAAGCTCTGAGCCAAATACACAGTGCTACTGATCTTTTACTGTACTAATATAGAGGCAGCTCTGATGTAAAAAGGTGCTTATTTGCATAACCACATAAGGACTGCTCTTATAAAGGACCACAATCAACAGAAATAACAAATTAGACTATTATTATTATAATTAGACATCCACAGTCAAATTAAAAGTAATCTTATACAATGTTTCTACCTAATGTTTTACTTTTCAAAGATAAAAGACAGCCTCTGTTCTTTCTGAGCTCCCTATTAGAGCTCTGGGACTGCTGGGTAGATGGAAGACTGTTTCTCTTTTCAATTCTAGTTCCTAATTTCCATTTTTGGTTTTTGTTTAAAAGGACCAATTTTTCCCTAATAGACAAGATACGGTTTAGGTTGCCTAATATTACATCTGAGAAAGGAACTGATCTTTGCATAAATATAGATGCCATTTTGTCTTAGGTTGATGAAAGTGGACTGAAACTCAGTTGCACATGGCTGTCAGTTAATGCGAGGTAGAAGATCACTTAGCCATGCATGGGTAGGCTACCCCATGCACTCACAGATATGCAATGGGATGGCCACTCTGGTTCTCTCAAGCAGAATCCCTAAAACCCTCCCACATACAGATAGTCCTTGACTTAAGAGATATTCGTTGAGTGACCCTTTGAAGTTACAGCAGCACTGAAAAAGAAGTGTCCTAGACTCGTCCTCACCTTTATGGCCATCACAGTATCCCCACAGCCACTTGATCAAAATCTGGGCACTTGGCATGTACTTACGATGGTTGTAGAGTCCCAGGGTTTTGCATCTGCAACTTTCCCAGCCAATTTGCTTTCCAACAAGCAAAGTCAACGGAGGAAGTTGAATTTAATGAACTGTGTGATTCACTCAACAACTGCAACGACTCACTTAAGAATTGTGGCAAAAGGATTGTAAAATTGGGTCTGACTCACTTAACAACTGCCTTGCTTAGCAATGGAAATTTTGGTCCCAATTGTGATCATAAATCAAGAACGACCTCTAATCCCTATTTTTGTAACCTCCCACTATCTGGAAAATCTGTCCAGCAACATGTTTTTACAGAGAGAGTTTGGATCATCAACAATGTCTTGACTATTCAGCCTGTATTTTATTTTCTGATTTCTTTTTGCCAATATGTAGGACAGAGCATTTATTTGTTGAGATTTGAAATTGCCGTTTGTTTGGCCATTCTGATACATAGTCAAGGTCTTTTTGAAGGGTAGCAGTATTGTCTGTGGTGTTGAATAGCTTTACATCATCAGTGAAGAGAACACAGTTGCTCTTGATATGATCACAGAGGTCATTTATGTAGAGTATGAAGAGAGTTGGTCCTAGAACACTGCCTTGGGGGACACCACTGTTGACAGGTACAGAATTTGATTGGACACTCCCAATTTTGACTATTTGTTGTTATGTCTTATCAGAATGGAGCTATGGATCTCAGCAGAGAGAAAGGTGCTTATTAGACAGATTCAAATGAAGGAGCTGGTAACTAGAGACATTTGTAGAAAGGAAAAGGAAAATCTCATAGGTCCCATAGCTTTTTACTCACAATAATTTTGCAAGTCTGAATATACATATCCAGGTAGTTCTCAAATTAGGGCTACAATTGAGCCCAAAATTTATGTTGTTAGGTGAGGCAGTTGTTAAGTGGACTTCACCCAATTTTACAACCTTTCTGACACAATTGTTAAGTGAATCATTGCAGTCATTAAGTTAGTAACACAATCTGATTTCCCCATTGACTTTGCTTGTCAGAAGGCCACACATGATCCCGAGACACTGCAACTGTCATAAATATGAGTCAGTTGCCACGTGTTTGAATTTTGTTCACATGACCATGGTGATACTTCAATGGTCATGTGAAAAACGATTATAATTCTCTTTTGTTCTGACCCAAATCTTATTCCAAGGAAACAAACACGAAACAGAAGTAACAGCAAAACCTTTTAATGATTCTTTATGAATTCCGTTCCTTCATGGTTAAAAGGCTATTTCAAACTAATTGTCTCTGATAAGAATGAGCCTTGTCAAAGTTGTGCAAGGCTGCCAAGAATACTAGATAAAGTTACTAAGAAATATTTCAAACACAAAGAGTCTCCAAACACCAACCAAGATATTCCAAATGTCCACAAGGCTTGAGTGCAAAAACTTCTTTGCTTCCTGCAAAGAACTCCAGTTTTTCAGCTGGCTTTTATCTCTTAAGGGAGGGGTCATTACCTTGCAGCCTTACTCCCTAGTCATCCATGCTGCTGCAGCTGCTCTTTCCTTCGAGCAGCCCTGGGCACACGCGCACTGGGTACAGGCTCCTCGGGGACCTCTTCATCACTGCTGCCAGCCTCACAATCTTCGAAGGCAGCATTCCACTCCCTGATGGTCCTGGCCCCATCCCTGCATCACACCCCTCATCCAAGTCCTCGCTCTTCGAGACCTCAGCTGCCTGCACCTGCTGCCAGTGAACCATAGCATCTTTTTTTCAGTGCCACTGTAACTTTGAATGGTCATTAAATGAACTGTTGTAAGTCAAGGACTACCTGTAGGCATACATACAATTTATAGGTAGAACAAAATACAATGAAATGAACAAAAAAGCTCAGATCAATCTACACTATCATTTTCATCTCATTCTACCTGTCCCTAGAAGGTTGCTTTTGATTCACCCATTCTCATTATGGAATGGGCCAATTTCCATTTTCCCCATGATGGACCCGCCTCCTTTAGAAGCTCACCCGAAAGAGAAGGAGAAAGGAAAACTTTTAAGTTTGCTTCCTTAGACTTTCGTTTGCTCAAATTTTGCTGTATTCTGAACACCACACAGAATGATTGATTGAGTCTTTCACATCTGACTTTCTGGGAGTATTTTCCTCTCCTTTTGCTACATCAGATAATTGACCTAGATAGCCATTCTGCAGCTCCTTCCAGTTTTAGATGTTCTGAGTTGGTGTTTATAGGACTGTGTCAAGGCCTTCAAGGTAGGCAGAC
>NW_020769309.1:19861899-19874735 GCF_900518735.1 Pseudonaja textilis
CAGGGAGAAAAAAATAAGCATTTGGATATTTGAAAAGATCTTTATTTCTAGTGGAGTGTTGGAACAAAATCTTGAAAGTCTGCCAAGGAAATTCTCTAGGTTATACCTAAAGTAATTAGGTTGGAGTTACTCTGAGTCTCTTTTCATGATTCCTCCCTCCCCTTGACTCAGGTATCTTTGCTTTAAAGATGTCTTCTCCATCTCCCAAGTTCTGTTAAATATTCCATCACACTCTGTTTACCCAATTATTTTATCTGCCTTTGAAACCATTTGACAACAATAAAAATAATTGGCAGAAAAATGCTGGAAATATAATACCAGTATTAAGCAGAATTGTATACTTTTTCTCTGAGTTTTTCAATGAGACCCTCAGTCAGTTTTCTTTTTATATCTATTTTAGCTTTGAAAATAGCATTCTTTGTGTATAGGAAATCTGCTGTGGCAAAACTAATCTTTTAACCAAGCATTACAATTACAGCTCTTTAGTTGAGCTCTCCACATGAGATGTCGTGGGGGAACTCAAAGTATTGGGAAGGTACTTTCAAATAGGAGGAAAGTTTTGCCATAGAGTGCTCCACACTGAGAAGCATTGTGTTAATACAATAAGCAGGTAAGTATTTACTACTTCCAAATTTGGGGGATATCTATTTCTTTTCTTACATGTAAGCCTGCAGGGGTAATCAGAAGACTATACACTACTAAACTGAGCTATTTTAGTCTAGCAGTTAATGCACCAGGCTAGAAACTGGGAGATCATGAGTTCTAGTCCCACCTTAGACATGGAAGTCAGCTGAGTGACTTTGGGCAAATCATTCTCTCTCTCTCGCCTCTCAAACTACTGTTGTGGGGAAAACAAGAGTAGGAAGGAGTATAAAATGCACGGTTGGGATTCTACAGGTTTTCACCTATTTGCTAGAACCAGTTGTTAACATTCTAAGCAGTTCAGAGAACCAGTTGTTAGAAGAAATTACTGGGCTAATCCTGTAAGGAAGGCAGGAAGGAAACATTCTGGTGTTGCTTACAGAAATTGCCTCTCCGTTAACCTTTTTTACATTATTGGCAGGACTAGACTTTCTGCCTCAGGAACTTCTCTGGAGTTTTTTTTTCCTCCTTTGCTGGTACTTTGCTTGTGTGGAGTGACCATTCAAAGTTACAATGGCACTGAAAAAAGTGACTAATAACCATTTTTCACACTTACAACTGTTGCAGCATCCCCACAGTCACGAGAGGCCAGGGGAAGAGATGCGTGCCATGATGTGAGTGATGTTGAGTTGGCCACGTCCAGCCAGCCACATTACCACCAAGCCACACCCACCAATTAAGCCACATCCACAGAACTGGTTGTTAAAAAAATTGAATCCCACCCCTGATAAGATGTATTTGCCACTTCGGGTTGTTAGTAAAAATAATAAAGGTGGTATATAAATAAATAATAATGTCTTGATTTGCAGATTCACTGTAGTCATAAAGATGGAGTGTTGAATTAGCAGAATGTTTAACTTCAAGTAATTGACAGCACTTGAATTGTCTCCTCTCAGGAGAGAAGCAAAACCTTTAATTTATGAAGTGCCACAACGCATTACAAATCGACACATCTTAATATACCACTGCATGGGAGTTTACCTTTGTTTGCTTTAATTCTTCAAATTGGCTTTTATTGGGAGAAAATGTCCTACGCTATTCAAAGTGTTCCTGGGTTTTTTTGTTCTGTGCTCCTCTCATTTCCCATGAGATCATTACTTTAACAGATTGTCTTGTACTGTACTGTTTATTGGTTTTGTCAAAAGTTTTAATGGGTTTTCTTAATTGGAGGTGGGAAAATGCCTTCATTTGTTGCTTCTCAATCAGGCACCCAACCTTCATTTGATGCTTCTCAATCATAACTTTCTAAGGAGGAGCTAAAGAAGTGTTTGCCTTTTGTGTATCTATATCTGTGTGTGCAGGGATGAGGTGATGCCTAATGGTTAAGATGCTGGGCTTGTAAGCTGGAAAGCTCAGGTTCGAGACCCAAGTGCTAGGGGACAGGGTGAGCCCCCATTCTCGCCCTAGGTCTTGCCAACCCAGTTCAAAAGCACACAAATGCAAATAGATAAATAGACAGAAAGGAATTGTATTCTGTATTTTCATGCTGGATTTATTTATGTATTTATGTATGTATTTATGTATGTATTTATTGAATTTATATTGCCACTTATTCGCCCATGGCGACTCAAGACAGATTACAGAATATAAAACCACATTTAAAACAATAAAAACTAACAAAAAGAATCAAATAAATTAATATAGTACAATATAGCAAAATCAAAATTGCCCCCCAACTCCCACCCCCTGACCCGATGACAGCAGATCAAATGAGCCATTTAATGGGCTCCATCCCACTCTGGGTTCCACGGGCCCACTGGCAGAACCAGGTCTTCAGCACCTTCCAGAAGAGTATTAGAGTAGGGACCATTCTGATTTCTGGAGAGGGTCACCACGGAGAAGGCCCTTCTTCTGGGTCCCACCAGTTATATCTCCTTTGGTGATTGGACCCGCAACATTCCCTGCCTCCCCACTCTGATGGGTCAGGTAGATGTGACTGGCAAGACACAGTCCCTCAGATAACCTGGTCCCAAGCCATGAAGGCTTTAAAGGTGACCAGCACCTTGAATTGCACCCAGATGCAAATCGGCAACCAATGTAGCTCCCACAGGAGAAGTGATACATGTGCACACTAGGGTCTGCACAAAACTATGTGGGCCGCTGCATTATGCACCAACTGGAGCTTCCAGATGCTCTTTAAGGGCAGCCCCATGTAGAGCATGTTGCAATAGTCAAGACCGAAAGTGACTCGGGCATGAATGACTGTGAGTAGGGACAGCTGGTCCAGGAAAGGGAATAACTGGTATATACAACCTGCAGTTGTGCAAAGGCCCTCCTGGCCATGATCACCACCTGTTCTTCAGGCAGGATATATGATAACAGAAGCATCTTTAAGAATACTCTAGGATCCTAGGCTGAGAATCAGAGATGACTACCATCCCCTTGAGTTGGTAACAAGCCCTTATAAGCAGATGATGTTACTTAGCTTGATAATGAAACATTCAGAAACCAACTCACAAGGTCAATGAATGAACCTCCACCCTCATATGGCTTGGGATTATTCCAACACACCTGTAATCAACACAAAGAAGAAAGTTCTGTTTCCAGGATCTATTGAAGTAGAAAAAGTCACTAAAAATTCTGCAACTACAGATCATTTCTGCACCATGCTGCTCTTTGTCAGTCTCTCTTCTGTCCCTTTTGTTACTCCCTGGCTTGGATTATTTTCCAGGATGTGAACCAAGTGAAGCCAATTAAAAATGAACAGGTATTTTGTGAGTTTCACTGACTATTCTGCTTTTCTGTACATCTCTATACTCTTTGGCCTGAGTTTTTAAGAACTACGGTTGCTTGCTAAGCAAATAAAGGTTACCAATCAAATATTTTAACATACTTGAGTTTCTCTGCATATTCTTGCTTAAGATCATAGACTATCAAGTACATAGAATACCCATTTGATGAGTGTTTACATCCATGATTGGAGAGAGAAAAAACTTCTAATGGAAAACAGCCCTGAGTAGAATGAGGTATAATAGTTAATCCATTCAACTCATCCCCTAGTAGAATGAGGTATAATAGTTAACCCATCCAACTCAGAGAAATTTGTTTTCAAATAAAAAGTGTAGGATATAATTAAGCTGTTTTTTGAAGCCAGGGAGGGCCAACAAATAAAACTGGTGTATTGAAATCATTGAAGGCTTAGTAGCCCTATTGAATTTCTTATTCTTTATCCCTTTGGCTCATATGCCAACAAATGTCAAGGTTTTGTGGCTGAATTTCAGCAGTGCTATGTCGGGGAGGGGGCAAAGAAAACTTAAAAGGGTGATGAGGCCACAAAAGATCTTTATGCTGCTTTTAGTGTATGGGATGCTCTTACTCTTAGATAACTAGAAGTGCAAAAATATCATTGCCTAGACAGCTCACTTGCAATCAAAATACAGACTGTTTTTCTTTTTTAAGAAAGCTTGAGGCATATGGAAGATTTGAAGGTATTTTTAGCAAAAAATAAAAAATAAACAAAAAGAAAACATGATGATAATTAAAGAACTTTGCATCATGCCTGCTGCTGCTACTTCTTTTTAATTAAAGTATCTTCTAAAATATTAAAGTCAGGCAGGAAGCTACATGGATGTTAGTGTCTAGGGTGTCGTGTTGCTATCTTAATCATGTACCTAGAATTTTGACATACATATTATCTAAGAGATATTGATGGTTGCCATTAATGGCTCTTAAGATTCAGAAATTGAATCCTAATACTCTGGCTACATAATTCCAGTAATCTCCTCCATGTTTTACAAAGTTGACTTTGGAGAGTTCATCAAATGATCTTCTCAAATAGTTGTCCAAGCTCTTGTCTCTCAACTTGGCTGCAAAAGTGACCCATTTACCACAAGGAAAAAAAATAGAAATCAAAGTAGAACAAAAACAGCAGGGTCCACTGAAATTGGCAGCAATCAACACTTGACTCACACATATTTAGTAGGACAAGGAGAAATTGTTGATCTCTTGAGATAGGGTGATATTGCCAAGAAAAAGCAGCCATCTCTTTGAGTGTTTTCCACTGATAGGAAATAACTAATGTATATACAAGTTGTCGTTCCAAATGCTACCTCATGCTACCCTTTCTTATTCTCACCATTTTTCCAGCACTCCCTTTGCAAAGGGAGAAGCTCACAATGGGTGCAAAGATCTCATTTTTCCTCATCTGGTCTTTGTTTGTTAATGCACTAAATGTGCAATATAAATTAGACTTAAGGAATTCCATTTCAAAACCAGATATTTTGTGTGTAGTATTTTGCATGTAATTAAAAGTGACTAGAGGTGTAAAGAGGTAGAAGTGAGAATTTGAAGGAAACATACTTATGAACCTATACAAAATTATGGTGGATATGTTAAGAACAATGCTCCAACTATGATTTGATTCACCTATTTCTATAAATTGCTATGAAGCAAAGAAGCAAATTATAGCCTGGATTCTAATTTATATCCCACCTAGTACACAGGGCATCTTGAGAAATAAAACTAAAAGTTAAAACTGATATAACCAGTCCATCCAAAGATTCAGTGTTCTTGTTTTCTTACAGACAAAGAATAAAGGATCTATTGCTTTGCAGTAATGAGTTTTGTTTTTGTTTTTGTCTTTACTTATCTCTGATATATTCTTTGTTAGATTAAGTTTCTTCCATGCATCTTAATTGGAAGTGAAATACAAGCTATATCTGGAAAGCTTGCTGTTCTATTAAGGATAATAAATACACATTTACAACATGGTGTAGGTGACACTTGAATTTGCTTATCTTTCTATACTACTTATTGTATATGACTTCTGCTCACTTTTTCTGAACAGGTGTTGAGTTTCACAGTACTTTTCCTGTAGCTTTGAGCATCATAGTCTTCCACTACTTTAAAAATAATATTGAAGAGTATAAGAGTAGTATTAAAGGGGCCAATTTGATCTAGTGGTTAAGGCTCCAGACCAGAAACTAGGAGACATGAAAGTTGTTTGGGTGATTTTGGACCAGTCTCAGTCCAACTCTCCTCACAGGGTTTGTTGTTGTGGGGAAAATAGGAGGAGGAAGGTGTATTAAATATGTTTGCCAGCTTGAATTATTTATAAAAATAATAAAGGCAAGATGAAGAAAATATTTTTAAAAAGTCAGTCTAAGGAATCTTATATTCTTTGTATTTTTAAAGGAAAAGAGACTGCTGTTATGATATTTGTTTTTTGTTTTTAAATAAGAAACTGGTGCAAGGGATAAGATTGATGATGATGATGATGATGATGATGATGATGATGATGATGATGATGAACAATTATTTATTACCTGCCTTTTGCATACTTGTCTCAGCTTTGCCTGTTTCTTCTTTTTTTATAACTGTGCCTGCAGAGTAAAGCAATAAATCTCTCCAAGTTAGTTCTAGTCCTTTCATGCTAGAAAACTAAATGGAATGAACCCACCGACCAATCAATTAATTAATATGCATGAGCTAAGAACTATGAATTTCACATAAATATCTTTTTTTTTTCCTTTCTAAAAGTTTTGGAAAAATAAAGACCCTTTAAAGGATTTTTGCTCCCTTGCGAGTTCCATATTGACTAAACTTTCACTCTGTTTCTGCCTTCCGCCCTTTTACTTGCTCTGTTCTGCCAGTACATCCTATGCAGGGCCTGGCAAGGGTTTTCCCTAGAAATCACAGGGATTATCTCTTGTATTTCTTCTCAGATAATTCAACGGAGAGGTTATGCAGAGCTGAATGATTGGAAGGCTTGGAATCATAGCTAAGAGCTTTAAATTGCCCACAATTTGACAGAACAATTCAATACTTACTTTATCTTTATTTAATTGGCTTGGGGGTGGGAGAGAAGTCCATCTTTTGTATTTTTAAAAGTTCTGTATGGTTTTTCTAATTCAAAGGACAAGATAACCTAAGAAAGTTTTGTTTCCCATCCATCTCTATCCCTTTTCTCTCTCTCTCATCTCTCTTTCTTTTTCACACGCACACATTATTCTTCAGTTCTGAAACAATCATTCCTCCCATTTCATGGTTTGTCTAGCCAAAAGAGAAGTTATATTTTAGGGGAAAACATTGTATTAAATTTTCACACGGTCACCTCAAGAAACTCACAATTTGTATCAGATTCACCGTGTTTTCTTCCTAGGATCTAATATACTGCAGAACATTGAACTGTCTGCATCTTATTTCCAAGTGAATTTTAAAAATGGTAATATATTATGGACATGTCAAGAGTCACAACTAATTCAAAAGGAATATTTGTAAAGTAAATACTGCAAAGGTTTTATGTATAAAAGAAAGAAAGGTGATAAATCATGGAGAAGATGGACACATCACTAAGTGTACTTGCCATCCACCTCAGCAATACCTAAAGGAGCAACAAGCTAATCCTACTGGTTTCTAGAGAGATTCTCAGTCATCTTTGATAGATCGTGGGTGAGAGAAGACACGGGAGTCTCTGATCGGCTTAACTAGTGTATTTCGCTATTGCAGAACTGAAGACGGCAGCCATGGCAGCTCCTTTACAGCAGGGCTGGCCATTTTGTTTCCACTAGAGGCCGCCCTTCCAATTTCTCCATGGGTATTTCCCTGCCTGGCCATTCTGCCCTGCCCTTTTTTTTTCTGGTAAGTGTCTGCTTTTTTCATTTGGTGTTTTCAGTTCTATTCTTAATTGTTGAGGTTGTGTCTTGTTAGTCATTAGGGCCTGTCCTGTGTTTGTCAGGGGTCTCCCCCTTCTTCTCTATTTGTGTTGGGTCTGTGTGAAGGGTCTCCCCCTTCCTCTCTGGGTGTGTTGTGTCTGTGTGAAGGGTCTCCCCCTTCCTCTCCACTTATGTCTGTACCACCCCTTGCCCCTCAGGTTCTTAATTGGTGTATGTGTCTCCTCCAGCTTTGGCCATCTGTTGTGTCGACCCTGTAAGGGTGAGGCCCAGTTATCTGGGTCACCATCACCAGTATCCAGAGGGGCTCCCCTGTTAGGTTTTTAGTGTAAACTGGGTCACCCGTTTGGAATGTCTGGCATTTACCGGATGAATCTAGTGGTCTGTCTGGATTGTATAGGGAGTGTAGTCTGTCTAGGGGTGATCTCAGCTTTCTTCCCATGAGTACTTCAGCAGGGCTCTTATTTGTTGTTGCACTGGATGTTATGTGCTGTATACTTAATAACTTGTCTATTTTCACTTGTGTGTCCCCTGGCCCTAGTTTTTGGAGGGTCTCTTTTGTGTACCAGACCATGTGTTCCACTTGCCCATTCATGGAGGGGATCCCTGGTGCCAATACAGCATGCTGTATCCTATTCTGCACTAAGAATCCCTCAAATTGGGTGGCCGTGAACTGGGGCCCATTGTCGGATACTATTATGTCCAGCAGGCCATAATAACTATTTGTGTGGCAAATAGTTTCCTCAGATTTCTAATGGCTTCCTCTGCTGTTGTGGACTGCATAAAGCTGACTTCCAGCCACTTAGAATATGCATCCACTATGATAAAAAATGTGTGTCTCTTTACTGGCCCCACAAAATCAATATGTGCTGTTGACCATGGTCCCCTTGGGGTTTCCCGCTCAGGTGCTGTGGGAGGTGCTGGCCTGGTCTCCTGGCAGGCCTTGCAGGTTGATACCCAGGCCTCTATTTTTTTATCCATCCCTGGCCACCACACATAACTCCTTGCCATAATTTAACTATTCCTGGATGCCCTGCATGCAAGATGTCCATTATATCATCCCTTAAATTCTTGGGAATTATTACCCAATTCCTCCAAAGTACGCACCACTTCAGTATTGATAGTTCTGTCCGTCTGTTCCTGAATGATTTAGTCTCTTCAGCTGTCTCCTTCTTGGGCCACCCTCTCCCTACCCAATTCAAAATGCGCACCAGAGCTTTGTCTTTAGCCTTTGATCTCATGATGTGGTTGCTGTTGCCAGTTCTCCCTCAAATGTCTCTATCAGGAGTGTGGCTGTGGCTGGCACTGGGTCCTCATCCAGGTTGGGTAGGGGGCATTGACTAATTGTGTCAGCAGCATCAATGTCCATCCTGGGCCTGTAGATTAAGTTGTATTCATAGGCAGCCAGGAATTCTGTCCAACGTGTCATTCTGGGAGACAGGATGTTTGGTGTGGCTCTGTCTCCTGCAATGATTCCCGGTAGTGTTTTGTGGTCGGTGACTAGGGTAAACTTCCTTCCGTAGATATATTCATGGAATCGCTTGATTCCAGTGACTGCGGCTAGTGCTTCTTTGTCTAGTTGGCTATAATTCTGTTCTGGTTTGGATAATGTCTTTGAGTAGAAGGCTATGGGGGCTTCTTTTCCATTCGGTAATATGTGGCTGATGATTGCGTCAACCCCAAATGGTGATGCAGGTTAATATTAATGGTAATGTCTCGCTGTACTGGATTAGTACACAGTCTGATGTAATTATGTTTTTTATTCCTTGAAACGCCGCTTCTTCTTTTTGTCCCCAGGGCCAAGCTGACTTCTTGTCAAGGAGTCTGTGGAGTGGCTCTGCTACTGTTGCCTTCTGTGGTAAAAATATATTGTAAAAGTTAATAAGGCCCAGGAAGACTTGTAAATCAGTTTTGTTTGTCAGCCTGGGGGCTTCTTTGATTGCCTTGATTTGACTGTCCATGGGGTGGATCCCTTCGCTGTCTATCAGATAGCCCAGGAATTCTACTTTGTTGGATGCTAGTTGGCATTTCTCCTTTTTTACTTTTAGCCCCACCTCTTTGAATTGGCTTAAGACTTCCCTCAGGCATTCTGTTAATTATCCTCTGCTGATATGAGGACATCATCAAAGTAAGGCACTACCCTTGAATCCCTTATAATAGGTGCTCCTTTAGACTGTGGAATAGCCCCAGGGCAACACTGACTCCAAATTGTAGTCGCTTACATTTGAATGCCCCTCAGTGTGTTACGATTGCCTGGGCTTCCACCATCTCAGTGTCTATCGGTAAGTGCTGGTAGGCTTGTGTGAGATCAAGTTTTGCAAAAACCTTCCCCTGCCCCCAGGAATGTAAAAGGTGCTGCACCACTGGGTCAGGGTTTACGCTCTGTTGTAGGGCACGGTTCAGGGTGGCCTTATAGTCAGCACAGATGCACACGGACCCATCTGGCTTGACTGATGTAACAATAGGCATTTCCCATTTTGCGTGGTCAATTGGTTCTAGGATCCCTTAGGCAATGAGCTTGTTAAGATGCTCATTTATTTTAGGTTTAAGCGCAAAGGAGTCTGATTGGGGCTATGGTGGGGTCTAGATTAATGAAATAGGGGATCCCAAATACTTGCCCAATTTCCCATCAAAGACATTCCGGAACTCCTCCATCAGGTTGTCTTCCCATTCGCTTTCAGTGATGCTGTTTATGCCAGTGACTTCAATCCCTAGTGGCTTAAACCACTCAATCCCCAGCAGGCTTGGTCGGTCCCGGTCTACTACTGTTAATGGCAGGATTCCTGAGTAATTCTTGAAGATTACTCGGAATTTCCCTATGCCAATGATGGTAATTTGGTTCCCTTGATAGTCTTTCAGGATTAATCTCTGTTTGCTCAGCTGATCTTTGCTCAGCTGATCTTTGCTCAGCCTGGGGCTTAAATCTTTTGATGGTGTTCCAGGATACCATCGATATGTAAGATCTGGAATCCACTTCCATCTGGCATTCCTTTCCTTCTATGGTGATGTGGACGTGGACCTGCCTAGCGTTCAACGTGTTGGAGTGGCCCACCGTCACTGTCTGATGCATTTCACTCCTCACTGTGGCCAGCTCGTGGTTTCTTCAGCTCCAGCTGAATTGGCTCTGTCAGCTCTTGGGTTTGTTTTCTTGGCTCTGTGGCAGTGTGCCTTATCTTTGTCTCCTGATGTTGGGTTTGGATGTCTGGCATGCCCTCGTGATGTGCCCCTGCCACTCACAACATTGACAGATAGCGTCGCAGAACCGGCTCTCTGATCTGGGGTAATTTCCTTTGCATCCTGCACACCAGAAGTCCTTCCTCTTTCCTTCTCGTTTTTTGGGGTGTCTTTCTGTACAGAGTTGGTTTACTTCGTCGTTGTCCAATTTGGACTTGTATTCGAGGTCCTCATGGTGGATGGCAGTAGTTTCTTTAGGTGCAGGCTGCACCATCCTGTTCATCTTCCTCATGGCTACAGCAGATTTCTGTGATGCTTCCACGGCCAATGCTTCTTCGATAGCCACTTTTAGAGTTATTTTGGGCTTTGTCAGGAGTCAGCTCTGTAGCCTCAGGTCTCTGAGTCCCAGGACTACTCATCGCCTCATCAACGTTTAGAAATTTGCACACTCCGGCAAGGTACCTCAGGCTTGCGATGAAATCGCTGATGTTTTTGCCTTCCTTCTGGTCTCTCTGGTAGAATTCATACCTCTTGATTAGGCAGGATACCAGTGGCATGTAGTGTGCCCTCAGGATTCTCTCTAAATCCAGTCATGCCGTCGTTTTCATGTCATTGGGTGCCAAGAGGGCTTTGGCCATTTTGAAAATGGTGGGTCTGCAGTGGGTAAGGAATACGGCTCATTTCCTGTGCTCCGAAATGTTCATCAGGTCACCTCCTTCCAAGAATATGTGGAATCGGTCAACGTACGATTCCCAGTCTTCAGTTGTCAGATCGAACAATGCGGGTGGCATGCTGGTTCCGGCCATTGTTCAGTTCTTGTCAGTTTGCCTGCCATGTGCTCGCTGGTCCCACATGTCTCAGGATCCCACCTTTGTTGCCAGTGATAGATCATGGGTGAGAAAAGACGTGGGAGTCTCTGATTGGCTTAACTCGTTTATTTCGCGATTGCGGAACTAAAGATGGCAGCCACGGCAGCTCCTTTTATAGCAGGGCTGCTCAAGGCTGCAACCAGTGATGGCTCTTCAAATTCCTACCGTCATGGACCAACCAATCTGAGGTGAGTATGTAAATATCTAACAATCTTGAAAATGTTTCATTTCTCATCCAAGAAGCTTCTTCAGTTCTGAGAAACAAAACATTTTCAAGGAAAAATAAAGTCCTTTTGAAAAAGCATTTTTGGGACAATCCTATTGTTTTTTTTTCTTTTGAATAAACTCTTCTAGATGTTTACTGCTACTTAGTTTCTATTTCACTCTGTCAAGAACTTGGCGAGTTGTATTTTACAATTCACCCTCTTTTATTACTACCCTTTCCAAAAAGAAGACCCATTCCCTTTTCCAAAAAAGGACGTACCAAATCTTTTCTTTACATTGAATTTTGGAAATAAATAAAAAAGAGGTAAGCTCTAGTAGATATAACAAATTTAAAAAGCAATTTCAGAGCTGTCTATATCTCAACACTGCTGGCAGCAGTATACTTTAGTAATGGAGCACAGTTGATTTAAAGGAAAAAGGGGAAAAAAAGATGTTTTGTGCTCTGCTCAGGTAGCTATGGATTTTGCAGGGTTGCTCAGTTATTTACTAGAGGGATTGAAAGGACTTAAGGCCAGATCCTCATGGCTTTGGCCAGGTAGTCCTAGGGAGGAGCCAAGAATAGCCTTCTTGTCTCAAACAGCAAAACAGGAAGGAATTGCTAGAAGAGGCACCGTTACAACATCTCTTTTTATGAATGTTCAAGGTCATTGACGCTGGAGCCAACTGAATTTGTAAGCTTTTTTTTTTAAAGGTGTCCTATTGAGCCATTTTATCTCCACATACAGATAAGCTAGTCAGTGAAAGCTTTGCTGAATTTTCTCCGGCTTCTGTTTATTTTTGTTCTTCAGGCAGCCACTTCAATGCAGGAAAAAGATTGGTTCTTTTTGGCTTCTATAGGTTGAAATTATTCATGGCTCCTTGAAATAGTACCAATTTCTTTTGGAAGGTGTACCCTCTCATTCTCTCTTTCCTTTACTGTGCTGTCTGACACAATTCAGGCCTGTTTCAAAAGAATTGACCCAGACTTTGTTTACCAATGTTGGAAAGGAATACGGCTTCCTTTAGAGCTCCAGTGTGGCTGAACAAAAGAGGGGAAGCATTGGTTTGAACAGGGCCCTGTGGCTCTCAGATTGCAATGCCACTGGTTTGCTTGCTTGCTTGTTTATTTGTTTGTTTGCTTGCTCGCTTGTGCAGCAGAAATTTTAGCAGTTCCATTTTGCTATAAGTGAGCACTGAATTTAGAGCCGATTTTCAGAAAATATCCAAGAATTATGTTTAAATGTGAATCATTTCCTCAACATTTGCCACATTTCCATTCAATCATCTTGGAAAGAAAGAAAGAAAGAAAGAAAGAAAGAAAGAAAGAAAGAAAGAA
>NW_020769309.1:19882683-19903503 GCF_900518735.1 Pseudonaja textilis
GAGTCTGTTTTCTACATGGAAGTGTGGTGGTGGCATCTTGTGTGGCTCTCATGGGTGTGGGTCTGGTGTCCTTCTTCATGTTAGGTACTCGTCTGTTCATGAGGGCGGGTTTCCAAATGGCTGGAAGGCGGGAGGTGTCATCTCGTTTGTTCATGCTGTGTGGGCGTTTTTCTATCTCTATGGCTTCTCTGATTATTCTGCTGTTGAAGTGTTCGGTTTTGGCGATAGTTCTGGTATTTTTAAAATCAATTTCATGTCCTGTGGCTTTGAGGTGTTGGACCAGGGAAGAGGTCATTTCTTCTTTTTTGATTGAGTTCTTATGTTCTTCAATGCGTGCACTTATTCTTCTGTTAGTTTGTCCAATGTATGTGGTAGGGCAGGCAGTGCAGGGGATTTCCTATACTCCTTAAATTAAATTTAAAAGATATATGGAGAGAAAGAAATGGTAAAACGCAGCAATATACTTTTTATTCAAATAGACATTTATCATGGTCCAGAATAGATATGATTTGGACCTCATCAGAACTAATATCTAACATTCAAGAAATAAATATAGAAACGGGTATATGGGCAGACCATAACCCTATGACAATTAAATGGAAAGGACAAAGAAGAAGATCTAGATGGACATTAAATAACGCTATCTTAAAGGAAAAAGACTTTACACAATGGATGGACAAAGAATTGGCCTTCTTTTTCATTAAAAATAAAAAAGAAGATACTTCAATGCAGAATGTTTGGGATACAATTAAGGCATATGCGAGAGGATTAATAATGGACTATACAAAGAAAAAAAATATTAGGAAGAGGCAAACTATTAAAGCTTTAGAAGATGATTATAAAAAACTGGAAAAAGAATTGCAGAATATGCCACAGAAAAAAGATATTAAATTCAAAATGGATATAATTAAACATAAGATGGGTCAGGCGGAGAAAGAGGAGTTGGCACAAAAAATTAGAAGTGCTAAACAGAACTATTTTGAAGATGCAAATAAACCAGGTAGGTGGCTAGCATACAAATTGAGAAAGGAGAAAGAATCTAGGAGAATAGTACAGTTAATAGATGATAAAGGTCAAATTTGTTATGGTAACAAGGAGAAAAAGATAATTATCCAAGACTTTTATGGACAATTATATAAACAGGAGGATTTTGATGGGGAAAGAATTAAGCTTTATCTACAAAATGCTAACCTACCCAAGATACCTGAAGACACTGAAAAAATGTTAGAAAGTACCATAACAATGATGGAACTAACGGAAGCACTTAATAGGCAGAATAATGGAAAAGCACCAGGCCCAGATGGGCTCCCGGCAGAATTTTATAAAACATTACAAGAATCGTTGAGCATTCCATTGTTAGAAGTTATGAATGAAGCCATGTTAAATAAGAAAATACCTAAAACATGGTCAGAAGCTTATATCACACTTATTCCAAAAGAAGGGGCTGATCCATCACAAATTAAGAACTATAGACCTATTTCTTTACTGAATGCAGATTACAAAATCTTTGCTTCCATCTTGGCAGAAAGGCTCAAAAGATATCTAAATAACTTTATTCATCCTGACCAGAATGGATTCCTGCCAAGGAGACAAATTAGGGATAATATGAGGGTAATTCTGGATACTTTGGAATATTACGAGGCACACCCTGAAAAACAAATGGCTTTGGTATTTTTAGATGCCCAAAAAGCATTTGATAATGTGAATTGGAGATTCATGTTTTTGTTATTGGAACAGATGGGCTTTGCTAGAAAATTTATTCAAGCAATAGAAGCCATATATGACAAACAAACGGCGAGAGTGATGATAGAGGGAGATTTTACAGATTCTATTAATATAAGAAAAGGCACAAGACAAGGTTGCCCATTATCACCTTTGTTATTTGTATTGACTTTGGAAGTGCTGAATAGAAACATTAGAGAGGATCCAAATATAAAAGGAATGAAAATTAAGAAGGAGGAATTTAAATTGCAAGCCTTTGCGGATGATTTGGTTTTTATTTTGGAAGATCCTCTAGGAACAGCTTTAAAGCTACTGGAAAAGATAGAGATTTATGGTGAGATGGCCGGTTTGAAAATAAACAAAGATAAAACAAAGATCTTGACAAAGAATATGTTATTAAAACAAAGAGATGAACTGGCAGATTTATTGAAAATTCAAGTTACGAATAAGGTCAAATATCTGGGGATATATTTGACGTCAAGATGTATTACATTGAAAGAGAATAACTATATCAAACTTAAACAACAGATAGCATCTGATTTGAAAAAATGGGAAAATCTACAATTGTCATTGATAGGTAGAATATCAACAATCAAGATGAATATTTTACCCAGAATTTTATATTTATTCCAAACCATACCAATCAGGCTTGGTAAAGATTACTTTGAAGAATTAAATAAAATTGTGTTGAAGTTCATATGGCAAGGTAAGAAAGCCAGAATAAAATTAAAACTCCTGCAAGATGCTAGAATTAGAGGAGGTTTTGGCCTCCCAAATTGGGAGTTGTATTACCAAGCTGCAAATTTAATGTGGGTTAAGGATTGGATAACATTAAGAAAGACTAGATTGTTGACTCTAGAGGGGCATGATTTATTACTGGGATGGCATGCTTTTCTGTGGTATAAGGGAACCAAATTGCAGGGCTATTTTAGAAGGCATTATATAAGGGAGTCTTTATGGTTGAATTGGGAGAAAATTAAGAGAAAGTGTTATTTGAAAATCCCAGTCTGGTTATCAACTATTGAAGCTTTTTCTTATCCTATAATATATGAGAAGGAACAAACAGTTAGTTATGGGGAAATATTGGATGAAAAGAGTGAACTTAAAACAATGCAAAAACTAGAAGAACAAGGCATAAAGATGAATTGGTTTTCATATGCGCAAATACATTCAAGGTATCTTATAGATTCTAAAGCGGAGGGATTTTATGATAAATTGACTGATCTAGACAGGATCTTGACAGGTACTGATGAAAAAATGATTAAAAAAATATACACTTATTTGTTGGAAATTTTATTAGAGGAGGAACAAGTTAAAGAAACGATGATTGTTTGGGGGAAGAATTTTGGATATGGGATTGATTTGGAGAATTGGGAAAAATTGTGGTCTCAAAATTATAAAATGACAATGTCAACAGCTTATAAAGAAAACTTGTATAAGATGTTTTACAGGTGGCATTTTCCCCCGACAAGAATTGCAAGAATGTTTAAGAACAAATCTGAAAAATGTTGGAAATGTCATCAGATACCTGGCTCATACTACCATATGTGGTGGACTTGTGAGGACGCTAGAAAATATTGGACTAAAATTCGCATGTGGTTGGAAAAAATGACAAAGACACATATAGACTTGAAACCAGAGATTTTTTTATTGGGAATCTTACCGGATATATATAATAAAAATTTGAAGTATTTGATTGTAAATATATTAACAGCGGCTAGGATTGTATTTGCTAAGAACTGGAAGAGTGAGAAAATTCCATCAGAAGAAGAAATTATTAAGAAAATATTGGATTGTGCTGAAATGAGCAAATTGACATTTGAAATCAGAGAACAAGAAGATAAACAATTTTATGAAGTTTGGGATCTTTTTTATCAATGGTTAGATAATAAAACATAATGATAGAATATTCAGATTTAGCATAAAAAAAAATTTTTTTTTCTTAATATTATCTTTATAAAACATTATTAAGGTAGATTTGGTATGATCTTATGATTTATTGCAAAATAAATTAAGCAAACTATAGTTATCTCGTTAAAATATGAATTAACAAAATTATAAATGATTTTTTTTTTTTTAGTGATGATATTAGGTTATACAATTATTGATTGATAATATGAGCTATTATGTAATATAATTATACTGGTGACTAGGAAATGGATGCACAAAAAAAAGTGGTAAACCAATCGATGCACTGTATGTAAATTTATGAAGAAGGATCTTTTTATGTTTTTTGTGGTATGTTTATGTTTATTTTGTTATGTATGTTTATGTTTATCTTGTTATTAAAAAATAAAAAAAAATTATTTTTTTAAAAAAAAGAACACGGCCAACTCCCCAACCAATCAGAACACAGCCAAACCCCCTACCAATGAGAACACACCCCCACCCAATCAGAACACAGCCAAGCCCCCACCCAATCAAGTCCCACCCCCACTAGCAGTTAAAAGGAAGAAGCAGCTGCAATCTCACATCACTCTGAGAAGCCCAGAGCCGAAGACAGAAGCCTGAAGATGATGAATGAGACTTCATCGAAACGTTGCCTAGATACTTCGAATCTTACGCGGGAGAAAACCCGAACAACCAAAGATAGGTAGATAGATAGATAGATAGATAGATAGATAGATAGATAGATAGATATGTAGATTTTCATGGGTACAGGTATGTAGGTCTAGGTGTGTTCGGATCTTTTCCCATGTAAGATTAAGAGTACCTTGGTGACATTTTGGTGACGTCCCACTCACCATCCTCAGGCTGGTGCTTTTCGGTCTGGTTTCTGGATGGTGGTTGTCCTTCGTTTATAGGATGCGTTTGGGCCTGGGTCTGATCAGGGGGATTGGCAGTGGTGTCATGTGTTGTTTTCGGTCTGGTGTTAGGTCTGATTCCAAAGAAACACAATTACCAACCTAAACCAAAGAGAGATACCCCCAAAAAACCAAGATATTGCTACAACTTTAAAAGCACAACTATCATGACGTGGAAAAATACCTGAACAAAGCTGAATACTATATATTATATGGTATAAATTATATATATTATACACACACACACACACACATGTATACACACACACACACACATACACACACACACACAAACCCTTAAGAGGATTGCAAAGGCTTGTGAGGAAGAACCAGCGGTAAGAACTTTTATCCTATGACATCTAGGTCTAAGAGTACAAGCCAACTTTTATTTTCCTCCCCTGTCATAGATATGCATAACTCCTTTCAGTCTCCATGTATCATTGATCAAGCTGCTGCTGCCATTCTAATACTTTGGCCTCAATAGCTGCCAGAAGGCAGGGTTGATGGAGGAACAAGAATTCTGGATGGAAGATTGACTAAAGATTCGGGGGTCCACCAGAACCTAGAAAGACAGGTGTCAATCACAACAGAAAGCCTCTTTTGTGTGTGCGTCTCAGAGGAAAATTCAGATGAAGTAAAGCAAGTTCAAAGATACATAAATAATGAAGTGAATGAAAAATAAGTCTCAGAGGAAAAGTGTAGGAAAAGTTTTAAGAAACCTTTTGAGTTATTTTTGATAAAAGACGAAAAAGGCAATATGATAAGCACCCTTCAAATACCTGAATAGAAGGCCAGGAATATCCTTTGTCTTCCCAGGGGAAGACAAATGTTTTTAAGTTAGCGAGAAGGACATTCTGAATGTTAAGAAAAACCTTCTTCGTATTGTGAAAGCACAATGAAATCCTCTGGTAAACATCTCGTAGCAGATTGTATTCAATCAGAAAACCATTCTAGTGATTCTCTAGTTTGAATCCCTACACTGAGCCAGTTTGGAGAGCCAGTTTGGTGTAGTCAATAAAGCATCAGCCTAGAAACTGGGAGACTGTGATTTCTAGTCCCACATTAGGCACAAAGCTAGCTGGGTGACCTTGATCTGGTCACCTTCTCTTGGCCCTTTTCTGGAAACCTGGCAAACCCCTTCTGAAAAACTTTGCCAGGAAAACTGTAGCAACTTGTCCAGGCAATCAACCAGAATCAAATACTGTTTTGAAATCCTGTATGTGTATGTGTGCTTACACACACACATTCACACACACACACACACACAGCAAGGCTCATTGACCTAAATAGCCACTTAATACAAGTGTTTTGTTCTGAAGTAAAACAACCACCACCACCTTGATTCTTGCATGCTTTGGTAATCTTAAATATGTTGAGTGGATTGGGGGGAGATAAATACAGTGTAGAGATAGAAATTTATAACTGCTATGATTATATACAGTATGTGGATTATAAAAATAGCATCATAGTGGTTGAATACTTTTTTATATATAAAAAGTACATTGATAGCTTTAGAAGATATTTTACTTGTGACATTTAGAGGTAAGTGATATAGATACCGAGAAATATGTAAGAAGAAAAACAAATACATGTTTCTTATATTTCTTCATTTTCTTTTAAAATGGAATGTTTATTCTTTCAAACAAACCAAAATATAAAAACAAGAAGAATGAACCTGGAACTACATAAGTTTTACTATTACAGAATATTGTTGGTCAGCATTTGAAGTAGATTTTGGTTTCTGGTTTCAATTTTGACAGATGAAAAGTAAGACCATTTAAGTTTTTCTTTTCTGATATATTTTTCCACTCTTTTTACCCTTTCTTTTTAAACATAATTTTATATTATAATCCATCTTTCTCCCTCATGATTCCTTTCATTTGAGTAAGTGATGCTGACCAATGGTGGGATTCAATTTTTTTTTTACTACCAGTTCTGTGGGTGTGGCTTGGTGGGTGTGGCAGGGGAAGGATACTGTAAAATCTCCAGTCAGAGGTGGTATTTGCCGGTTCTTCGAGCTACTCAAAATTTCTGCTACCAGTTCTCCAGAACTGGTCAGAACCTGTTGAATACCACCTCTGATGTTGACCCATGAATTAAGTGACATGGAATACCTTTATTAAAATAAATCATCATAGTATACATTTGTGGACAAACTTGAAATCTCTACATCTTTTTCAGAGGCCTTGGTCCAAAACAAGGCATCAGGGGTAGATGGGACAGTTATATAATAGCATGTTTTAGGAGTTTTCTCCAGGTCTTGAGATAGAATTAAGTTAGAACCTCAATCAAATGTATTAGATATAGCTAGAGGTTATGCGTAATAGGTGAAGTACAATTGAGAAATTTGCCTTGTGCTTCATTGCTGTTGAATAAAGATGTAAAAGACTTAAATGTTTATCACCATCATACAAGTCATGCCTCCCAGTTCATACTCAGGATAATTTGTCTTCCAGATATCTGGAGAATGTTATAAGTTAGACATTCAGTCAAAGTAATAACAATTTCCTTAAAAGATTTACAAGAGAATACATACATACATACATACATACATACATACATATATATATATATATGGCATTCAGCTTTGTCCGGGTATTTTCCCATGTCATTGTAGTTGTGCTTTTAAAGTTGTAGCAACGTTTCGGCAGAATCTCATCTGCTATCATCAGGCTTCTGTATAGTGTGATGATGGCAGATGAGATTCTGGCAAAACGTTGCTACAACTTTAAAAGCACAACTACAATGACATGGGAAAATACCCAAACAAAGCTGAATGCCATACACACACACACACACACACACACACACATTTCCGCTGCACAGGTGCAAATATTCTGAAAACTACTATGGGTTGCACACTTTAGATGGAACAGTAATGACCTCTATCTTTATATAAAGATATATAAAGAGGTTTCTATTCTTTTCCTAATCACTAGAGTCTCTTAAACCACATGAATCGCTGTAAGCAGTGCTATAGATATGGATGATCTATGTCTAGATGCAGGATGAAGGTGGTGCAACCATCCTTGCTCTTCTTGATCCCTCAGCATCATTTGATCATGATACCAGCTGGAGCTGGATAGCACAGTCTTGCATTGATTTGGCTCTTTTCTCCAAGGTCAGCCCCAATCAGTACTAATAGGGAGTAAGATCCAGCCATGACCTCTCTTCTATGGCATGCCACAAGGTTCAGTACTCTCTCCACTCCTTTTTTTGACATGAAGCCATGGGGTGAGATCATCCATCACCATGGGTTGAGGTTCCATCAATATGCAGGTGATACTCAGCTTTATATCTCCAGTCAGTGACCCAAGAACCTGGAAGCTGTGGAGGCCTGGAGGAGAAACTGTGGCAAGATCAAATGGCTTTGGGTACAAGACTTCAAGTTCTGGGACTCTGACACCTTTAGTTCTGGGTATAGTGGCACTATCCCAGATAGACCCTATTTGCAACTTGATGGTTGTTCTGGATATGCAACTCTGGCTCAAAAAGTAGGTGCAGTCATGGTTAGGAGAGCCTTTACACAATTTTGAGTTGCAGCCTCTCCTGGATCAACAGTCCCTGCACTCAATCATTCAAGCTCTGGTCTTCTCAAACTAGTGCAATGCATTCTGCATGAGACTACCCTTGGGTGAGCATTAGGAAGCCTCAACTGGTGCAGAGTGCATCAGCATGGAAAGTCTTTGGGGTCCCTAGAGTGGCCTGTGTTAAACCACTGTTCTAAGAGCTGCACTGGTTACCACACTAGGGGGTTGAATTCAAGGAGTTGGTTATTATTTATAAAGCCCTGCATGGCATTGGTGCTGGTTCCTTGAGGAACCATCTCACCCTTTTGAGACAAGCCCTCCCATCTTTGCTGGAAGAGGAGACATGCTGCAGATCCAGATAATCAAAGAATTCTAGTTGGTGGAGTCTGGGGGAAGGATCTTTTGTGCCATGCTCCCACGGTTTGAAACATATTTGCCCCTGAGGTGGAATTGACTTTGACCCTTTGGACTTTTCATAAGAACATGAAGACCTGGTTCTGCCAATTGGCTTGTGGCTGCAATGGGAGACTATCTCACTGGAGGTGGTTGATCGACTAATAGCAGTTCCTCCCTCCCTTTCACCTCACATATTCACCTCCTCCTTTCCTCTCCATGTTTAATTATAACTTGTGTTTTATTGTATTTAATGTGGTTTTATGTATTTATTCATATTTTATGATTTCCTTTTAATGTTGTAAGCCACCTAGAGTTGCCTTATGGTGAAATGGGCAGCAAACAAATTTAATAAATAAATAAATGAAATCAATAAGTTTAGACAATATTTGAATCTAACCACTTGCATCTAGGATATTAGAGGATTAAATAGCAGTGGTAATAGCTCTTAGATAATATAACACTTCAAAGTGCTTTACAGTCCTCTTTAAGCCATTTACAGAGTCAGCATATTGCCCCCAACAATATTGCCCCCAATTTTACTGACCTCGGAAGGATGGAAGGCTGAGTCAACCTTGAGCCAGTTAGGATTGAATTCCTGGCAGCAAGCAGTGAGTTAGCCTACAATACTGCATTGTAACCACTGTGCCACCACAGCTTTTAATTATATCACACTGTATGTTGATCTGTGTGTCCACTGGAATGTGAACACCCTTTAACCCTAATCATATAACATAATTCCCAACTTAGCACTTACCCACCTTCTTCTGTTGAAGTCATTCAGTCCCATTTTTGCTTCTATCCTCATCAGATGGGTTTTGCAACAATTCACTCTATTTGGGTGCTTGACATAGAGCTACTGTTCAGCAATAGACCTATTTGGTCATTAAGTCACCTGCAATTTACTATAAGAACTCAAGATTTGACCGCAATGTTAACCATTGTCTCTGGGTGGCAGCAGCTCTCTAATGCTGTTAGTATTATGGTGCTTGTCAAAACTTCGCATGATTGAAGAAAGAGGCAATCCAAAACCATCTATAAATAAATACCAAGACCAATCTTTTGTCATATTAGGCTCCATAGAATCAGAGAAGTGTAATAAATAACTTTTCTTTTAAAAATTGGTGAAGTTTATATAGAACAAATTTGAATTGTGAGGTTGACAGAATATTAAGTATAGTAGAATGCTGAAAAGTGGTTCATTTTTGGCAAGAGAGAGAACAGATGTAGTTACTCATGTTGGTATTTTTAGTCACGAAAGATAAACTGAAACCTAATCACTACACATTTTTTAGTTCAAAAAGGTATAATGCTTCAACTATGTGCAAACTGATAATGACACCACTTTCCTCCCCTTTCTTTTCTATTCATACAGGATTGTAAAGTATGGTTTCTAAGGATGCCTTTAAAAAATGACATTCCATAAGATCTGCTTTTGCCCCAACCGCAAAAGCAAAAACTGTAAAATAATATATTACTATCCCATCTCTTCACTGCAAGTATTTTATATGCTGATTTAAATTTTCATCTAACATTTGGTTGTGGGGAGTGACTATTTGGGAATTTGATCAAGGAACCCTGGGAGACCTGCTCCCATTTGTAGGATCCCTCAATTGACCCTATTTTCTCGCCATCCCTTTTGGTGAATTGTAGGCTCAAAGTTCCATTTTCTGCTGCTGCCATAACTACTTAGTTGTCTTTTCATGGACATAGATGCTGTCCTTCAGATTTTCCTCTCATATCATAATTGATTTGGATGTGATCTTAGGCAGTTGCTCAGAGTGTTATACAGGAAAAAAAAAACCTAAAGACTTCATAAGCCATTTAAAATATGAATTAAGGGACTAGCTTCAGCCACAGAAAGTGATTTTGGGGACAGTGTTAATTGTAAATTATAATCACGATGAGCTACTTAAATTCAAAATAAAG
The DNA here is from genome assembly GCF_900518735.1 of Pseudonaja textilis. The sequence continues at coordinate 19,893,062 of NW_020769309.1, forward strand.
CAAAACAGTTTAAGTTCAGTGTGCCCCCCTTTGTTTCCAATTTCAGCTTCGAGTCCCACATCTTTCACCCCCAGGGATATTATAGGTCACCCAGTGGCGGATTTAGCCCTGCTCCTTTGTACATACTGTACAAATGAAGCCATATTCTCAACTTTGTGGTGCCCCCCTTGGACCTGGTGCCCTAAGCACGTGCTTAGTCTGCTTAATGGTTAATACACCACTGAGGTCACCTATTAAGATTGTGAGTTTGTAAATGCCAAACCAGAATTGCTAAGAGAGGCATTAAGAATGGGATGCCCATCACCTATGGATTATCCTTCACTGGAGAATTGCTGAAATCATAGCATGGGCATTTTTTGGTAGCTGGATAGTGATTAGTTTCTACTGAAATTGGGCATTTTGTATACCATTCTGATAGAATAGATATTTGTAAAACTTTACCATTTTTAACTTGTTGGTTTTATGTTTTTGCTGTTATTCATACTGAGGCTTCAGGGTGTGGTGACCTATTATAAATCAAGCAAATCAATCAATAATACTGAAAGCCCTGGCCTGCTGTTTATATCTGTTAAGCTATGGATGTTTGCAGAAACTGACAGTGCCATTATTTTTAATCTCACTGGAATAATTATCCCCAAACTTCTTTCAGCAGTTCAATCACCATCATTTCCTCCCTTCCTCTTTGATGCATTTAGAATCCTATGTCCTTAACCATCGGAAATGAAGATGCATTTGTTTTTTATCAATAGTTTTTTGGGAATTATGTCTGGCAGGTCATGAATTAAACCATAGGTTAATGGGTGGGTGGGGGGAGAGAAAAAGGATGAGAAAAAGAATATTGTCCCTGTATCATGTCATCCTCAGCTTTTCAAGTCTTGGCAGAATGGGCCTTAATTCTGATTGAAGGCATTGTTTTTAATCCCTTCCCCTTGTTTAGTAATTCATAATCATGCTGGTTTGTATCAGTTGAACAAATGAGTTTTGTTCCAGAGAAAAGAAATTGAGCAAAACACAAGTTCAAAAACAAATATACTTTGAAGGTGAACAGAGGAATCCCTAAGCACCTCAACCAAATTGTGGTTATTGTTCATTTCTGTTTTTCAATTGCCGTACATTTTTTAGAACGATGGCAAGGCATTGGAAAAATCTGCTAAATATCACTCTAGCTGGTAAAATAAAAATGCATTTTATATTCATGCCTGATATAAATTTTATTTCTTCCATCTTCTATCACATCATATCTCAGTCCATTTCAGGGATTCAGGCGCATGTAAAACTGATTTCTCTATTCAACACAGTCTATGTTCCATTTTCAACCCTACTAGTGCCTTAGAAATAACAGTTATATCCCCATCTGCCAATAAAATTATAATAATGGAATGTACAATTGTTCTACCAGTATTCATAAATGCAATACTGAAAGAAATGAATGATAGAACAAAAGCATTATAAGTGCATCTTTCTCATATTATATGTGATTGCTCAACATTATTTAAAGCTGAGTTATACATTTCTTTCCAAAGAAAGTTTCTTTAAAAAAATTAGTATTATTTATGCCATCTACTTTGCATACCTGCTTTAGTACTTACAACCTTGGTTAATTGGGAGGAATTTGTCAGTGCTAGTTTAGGCTTGTAAAGTGTACCGGTTACAAATCTAAACAATGGATCAAGTTCCAACAATAGTCAAATTTACAAAAGAAAAACACAATTAACAGGATTCATTTTTTAAGAATGCAAAGATACTGATGTAATCCAGATTAATTTAGTTCATTTGAAGGATTGACATCCTTCATTCTCTTTAGTCGGTTTCAGGATTTTACTGTGAATTAAAAATTGTTCAGCACAATGACTCTAATCCTTTTCTAACCTGATAAGAATAAGAAATTACTATAATATCTGTAGTTGGTTGTATATAAAAAGTGTTGTTATTGTTTTGATTAGTTTCTCATTTTAATATTTTTCCTTTCTTTGCTAATTATTAACACAATGGTATTAGGAATACCAATCAATCTTTTATCTTTTGCAAACCTTTAAGAGACAAAGATGGAGTCTATAACACAATAACCATAGAATTGTAGAGTTCTAGAGTTAGAAAGGACCACAAGCACCACCTAATTCAACTCTCTGTGACATAAAGAAAAATCAATTAAGCCATCCTGGAGAGGTGGCTTTTTATATTAAAAAAAAATCTCTCAGAAATGAGAAATTTCTATAGGTAGATTTTTTTCACTGTTATATTCTAAGTTCTTAGAACTTAGAATAACAGAGTTGGCAGGGACCTTGGAAGCCTTCCAGTCCAGCCCCCTGCTCAAGCAGGAGACCCTATACCAGTGGTAGGACTCATCTCCAAGGGAGATGAATCTGCCTATTGAGATGAGGGTGACCAGTTGCTTTCGTGGTGTGGAGACAATAACTTGGTCCTCAACACCAATAAGATCACTTCTATAGTGGACTATAGAAGGTACAGATCAGACATCCAGCCCTTGCTTATCATTGGAGACCGAGTGGAGCAATGGCCAGTTTTAAGTTTTTGGGTGTTACCATAAAAGAGGACTTGACCTAGGGTGCTCACATTGCACTGGTCAAAAGGGCCCAGCAGAGATTATACTACCTGAGACTTCTCAGAAAACAACAACTGAATGAAAAACTGCTGGTGACCTTCTACCGCTGCACCATACAGAGCATTTTAACATACTGCACCTCTGTATGTTTACCAATTGCACAGTGGCAGATAGGAAAGTACTCCAGAGGGTTAACATCATTGCCCAGAAGATCATTGGTTGCCCTCTCCCCTCTTTGGAAGAGTTTTATAGCTCCTGCTGCCTTAAGAAAGTTCAAAACATTGTCAAAGATCCATCTCATCCTGGGCACCCTTTTTTTTTTTAACTATTACCATCTGGCAGACAGTACAGGATAATAAGACAAGGACAAATAGGCTGAAAAACAGCTTCTATCCCAGGGCAGTAGCTCTTTTGATTGTTGCTGTATAGTGCAGTGTTGGGGGTTTTCAGTTCAATGTGCGGAGGGTGAAGAATGTGTGTTTGTGTTTATTTTCATGGTCATGATGTGCACTGAAGAAAGTGTTTGATTTCATTGTATGAGGAGCAATGACAATAAAGTAACATAAAATAAAGTAAACATGCATGAATGTATTCGGAATGGCATAGGGTCTCCTGAGTAGGGGGTTGAATTAGAGGAACTCCAAAGTCCCTTCTGTTATTCTGCATTCTAGATCAGTGGTTGCCAACCAGTGGGCCAGGAACCACTGATGGTCCATGAGAAAATTTTGGTGGTCTGCAGAGAAATGTCACCCCCAAAGCACCTCCCAAAGCAATTAATCCAGGCTATGCGGGAACACAAGGCTGTGCCCACACATGGCCCACGGGAACACAAGGCTTGCCTCACTTGCATTGTGAACAACATAAGGTAGTGAGGGGAGAAGGGAAAGGGTGGAGGGAGGGAACTTGCCCCATGTGCCCCCACACACCTTGCCTGGCGACCAGGTTGCTTCTTTCCACTTCTTTCTTCTTCTTCTTCTTTTGGGTGCTTGCAAGGAAAGCAGCAAAAGTCTTTCTTTCTCTCCCCCAAACTCTGCCAGAAATGAGTCTTTGGGATCCTGCAAGGCATCCTTCTTCAGGCGTTTGCACTGGCAAAGACTCATTTCTGGTGGAGTTTAGGGGACAGAAATAAAGACTTCTGCTGCTTCTGCTGCTTTCCTTGCATGAAGCCAAAAGTCTCTCTCTCTCTCCCCCTGAGAATGGAGCTGGAGACGGTATCCTGCAATCCCAAATAAAGAATGATCAATCAGTAGGAAAACGGGGTGGGGAATTTTCCTGCAGAATTTTTGGGAATTTTCCCAGGGTCTCTGGTCCGTGGGATTTAAAATTATGAGTTTGGTGGTCCCTGAGGTCCAAAAGGTTGGCGACCCCTGTTCTAGATGTATTAAGTTTGGTTCAAACTGAGTACTTATGAAATGTTGGTTGAGCTAGAAGGATACATAGGACTGGCTCTAATTAATATTTCAGTAGAAGTCCAGTATTACAAGCTAAATTTGATAATTGAAAAAAATAAATAGAAAAAAGATTATACTGACTCGCATGTATTACACCCAAAAACTGCAGTGATATGTCTATGTAAATTATCAAATTTTACTCAAAGCATTTTTACTTTTTACAAGAAAGATAATTTTTGGGTAAGGTTAGGCCCTCCAAACTTCCAGAAAGCTACAGCATATTTACATGATGACATTTACATGATGACATTACCAGAAGAGGTAGAACAAAACTCAAATTTGCGGATGTGGGAGAGTCAAATGAAAATGCAAAGAGGAAACCTCTGGCAAGAAAGCTGCTTCCAGCCCCAACTTTTAAAAAAAGTGTTGTAAACATTCCTAAATTTTAAATATTCAACTAATGTCAAGATGCTTGGGGAAATAAGTACAGAAAAGATTCCAGGGTTTGGAGCTGGGCCGAATTTATTGGAAGCATGAGCTGTACCTGTGAACCCACCTTCCACATAAGTTGTTTCAGTCAGTCAGAGACATCTCACCAAATGAAAAAAAAAAAAAAGATTTTACTCAATGTGTTTTTATACATAGAATAGCTGTTTATGTCTCATTTCTATCCATTTTCAAACTCATAAATGTGTATTGGTTTGTTAAAGTGAACTGGGCATGCACACTTATCTTCAGTTTTCAAGTGTTAAGATTTAGATTCTAAATAATTTGTTGTTTTTTCCCAAAACCTATCATTTGAAGGACCTCATTCCTCTCATCCTACCCAAAAGGCTGCAAAACTATCTTGGCCAACTATAAAAATGAGAATCTACAGTCCACAGGGAAAGAAACAACAAAACTCAAGCATGAGCTTTTAATGATTCCTCATTCCAAGCATGGAAATTGGTTACTTAGGGAGACCCACTTGTTCAGCAAAATGTGGTGTCCCTCTTGTTTTTCCCAATAGTCCTTCCCAATGGCCTCTCTGAAAGGAAGATTGGCCTCCTATGAAAGGGAGGGGACAGTTTGTTCATGGAGAGGATGCAAATTAGAAGGGCTCTTGAGCTATGCAATTATAAAAAATTGTCATGGCTAACATGAAATCATATAGAGCAACAGTCACGAAACAGACAGTGTTTAGGAGGTCAGAAGGATGCTTTTAGTAAAAATTAGCATTCTGGAACCGTAGCTCGGCTTAAACAAAAATCTAACTGATTTCATGTACTTACCTTCATTAATATCAACATCACCTACATGGCTAGTGGTAGCCATGAATCCAGCACACATGTCAACTGATCTTACAGTCTGAACCATTCTTGGTTCACCAAGAATCAGCAAGAATCAGTTTACACATAACTCTCTCAAACAGATACACACATAAAAAAGAGCCAGAAGCAAGCATTATAGTCAGAGTTCTCACTCACTGAACAAAGAAGTATTCCTATAAATCAGTATGTACATGGGAAGTAAGGAAAGTTCATAAATCAGCGACAGAACAGCACACCCTTGCATATAAAACACCCCAGTTCTAACTCCTGGCATTTTTAGGTAAATCGGGGACAGTTTCTCACTGGAATCTCTGAAAAGTTGCTAGATATTGGTCTTCAACAGTCAAAGGACATTTTGCAAGTGCTTAAATCCTTGTGCAAGTGGCAATCCATCCACAGTGAAAAAAGATGTACTGTCACATGAGGGGCCTACTCGTATCACTATTTGTTCTTAGTAACCTCACATTGAAGGCTATTGGGCCAATATTTCAATAGGTTCAATGTAAAAATCAGGATTGTGAATCTGCTCTATTTCTGGTAGCCTCTTTATAGTATACTATCACTGCATGTAGTTTGTGATTTAATGTAGGATAATATTGATAGCTCAGGGTTGATATGAGGGGTCCTTGGTGCTCTCTGAACTTGCTTGTTTTCTTGCAGACATTTCATTATCAGTGCTAGTGAGGAGTTCTGTTTGCTGTCAGTTTATGTTCTGGCGGCTTGCCTGTCAGTATTGATGGGGGTGGTCTTAGAGATTCTTTGATTGGGCTGTTTGTTGTTGGCTTTTGGCAGTTTCTTGATCTGGGTATTGTTTGCTTCATTGTTGGTCTGATGTTAACCTTGGAGTTAATGTATGCTGATCTGGATGCTGATTGTTCGTGGAGAGGCGCTTGGGTGTTTTTGTTCCTTTTAGGGCTGGGTGATAGTCACTTTTGCATGATCTTGTATAACCTTTAGGACATCCTGTGAAAGTTCCCTTTCCTGACAGGAACACAATGCTCAAGCTATTTTCCCTGCAAGTCATCACCTGCTTTGTTCCTAGTCTTCTTTCCCCCCACATTAACACCATTACTTATCCAATCCCGAATTGGCTACACCAGTAGTATCTCTTCCTACTTTGCAGTGCTTCTGCATGAATCTCTGATAATTGTTATTGCTCCTTTATTGCAACCTGTTTGAGGGGTTTTGCCCCCCTTTTCTCTCCCTCTTAAGCTTATTGTTGTCATTTGCAGCTTCTCTCCCACAACTAGCCAAAACAGCAGGCTGAAATAGTAATGGAATACTATTTATTGTCTATGGAAGAAGCACCAAGGAACAATGGATGGAAACTGAACAAGGAGAGATTTAACCTGGAAACAAGGAGAAACTTTCTGACAGTGAGAACAATCAACCAATGGAACAGCTTGCCCTCAGAAGTTATGGGAGCGTCATCACTTGAGACTTTCAAGAAGAGATTGGACTGCCATTTGTCAGAAATGGTTTAGGGCAGTGATGGTTAACCTATGACACGCGGGTCACTCGTGACACGCCGAGGTACTTTGACTGACACGCCTGTTGGTGTGGGGAAAACCTGCACATTTAGAGGCTGCCTGTGCTCTGCTCCAATCCCTGCTCCCTGCTTGTTGCGTGGAGGCGTGGTGTCACCGCTGCCGCAAGATCTTTGCAGCAGAGAACCAGTTTTAACTGCCATAAACTGAGGTTTGTCAGTTTCATTACCTCAGGAATGCTACAGGAGGAAAGGAGATCCATGAGGTTCACAGCCCTGTGAGGTGGCCTTCCGATCCCCACATCCTGCACCTGCAGCCCTGAGACCAGGGAGACGAGTTTCACAGCCCTGTGTGATCACCCCAGCCCAGTCCATCATAAACCAAATTATTGATATTTCTTGAAGTGACACACGACCCGAGGAAGGCTACACTTTTTCCCAATTTTCGACACACCAAGCTGAAAAGGTTAGCCATCACTGGTTTAGGGTCTCCCGCTTGGGCAGGGTGGGTGGGCTAGATGACCTACAAGGTCCCTTCCAACTCTGATTATCTGTATCTGTAAACCACTACAGGAACAGATCACTCCTTGACCCTTCTTTATTTCATAATATCAGGCCCACACAAAACATGAAATATTATAGGGATCTTTTGCTTTTCTACTCATGAAGCTGCCAATGAATTGAATTAGATTGATAACTGCCCTAAGGTCATTCTTTGGGTTTGTTGGCTGAATAGATAATTGAACATGTCTGCAAAGTCCTAATCTAAGATTGCAATTCATGTATTTTGTCCCACCTCTTTGATGGTTGTTTCTGTCTGACTTTCAGCATGCAAGGCCATATGGATCATATTCCATATATGTGGCACACAGTTTGTATGTGATAATAATAAAGCTAACCAGCTACCTTGTAAATCCTTTAAAACATTTCTCTTTCGTTCTCAGCATAATTTGCAGGACCCAAAGCATTGCTTATACTTGAGTGAATAGTTTTAATATGATTTTAGGAGGGAAAAAAACAATAAACAGCCAAACAAGCCTACTTAGAAGAAGATGGGAAAACAAAAGGCAAATAAAAGATAAATACTGTTGTCTGTCCTTGTGGACTGAATATATTATATTTGTTTCTTGGCAAACATTGATACTGTTGCCAAGGTAGTGCTAGGGGCTTTAAATTAGCCCCCCTAGCATGTACTATATATCTCAGCATAGCTCAGTGCTGTGGCTTGATACCTATGTAGCAAGGTAAAACTTTCATGTTTTTAATTGGAGTGTTGGGTCTTGCAGTGATGAGGATGAAGCAGAACCATATGTCCGGTATGGGAAGCATTTTGATTTCAGAGTTGATGGGGAAAAGCCAGCAAAGAGTTATAGGAGAGACTATGGGAACTGATTTTACATACTCCTCTCTCTGTCTCTCTGTCTGTCTCTGCCTGCCTGCTTGCCTGCCTGCCTGCCTGCCTGCCCGCCCCGCCATCCCCTCTCTCTCACACACACACAACCTTACCTCCTTCTGGACTTTCTTCATTTCTCTTTCTTTAGCTTTCCCCTTTGACTTACAGTTGCTAGTCAATTGCTCTGTAAACTTTACTTCCCTTCACCAAGCCAGATCATTTCCAGGATCACTAGTTAAGCCTATTAATAATAATAACAATAATATTAAAAGCCGCTTTAAGCTCAGCCAAATAGATTAGTTTTGCTTCTGTTTCTTGTGGAGGTTTGTTCTTCTGATCAGAATTCTTGCCAGTGGAATTACAACACAGCAGGCTCATCACTCAGGCATACCTAATGCGGATCAAAACAGGGAAGACTGTAATTGGGTTTTCAGAGAATGCTAACACCCAAGGAACGTGGCTTCATCCAAGACCTGGATTCTTTTTTCTCTACAGCTGCAAATTATACTGAGGACACTTGTCCTGCCACACTTTGTTAAAACAACAACAAGAGTTTTCAGGCACATCAATTGACTATTTCCCAAATCTTCAGCTTCTGCAGCTATCAGGTAGATCTTCATTATTTTGGGTGATGAGAACATAAGCCAATGTAAAGAGTGAGTGAGTTTCTCTGTTTTTAAGTTACTGCTTGGTTACATTTCTCACTCATGTGGATGTCTCAGAATGAAGCAGTTTTTCCCTCAACTAGAACTGAAGAAGGCAGTTTAATGCCCTCCCTCTATTTTAAATTACAAATCCCATAATCTATCACTACTAATTACATTTGGGGATTAATCCCCAACTTGCTCATCAATGTTCTTGAGCCTACTGAGCCTATCACTGAAAAGTAAAACTTTTGCATAGATGCTCATATTATGCAGTGATCATAATTCAAGAGATGACCCCAACCCAAAGTTTTTTTCCCCCCTTGAAAGAAGGGCAAAAATATGAGGAAACTAATCCAGAATTTCTGAGGAACCGTTCTCTCCCCCTTTTCATCCCCCACCTCCCTCCTATCTCATAATGTTGCTCACGACCCAAAACCTGTAAATAATAATCCTTCCATTTTTCTGCAGTATATGTGATGTGGTGCCCTCTGAATTAAAAAAAAAAAAAAGAAGCATTATTGAATGTAAAAAGCCAGCTTGGTCTTCAATTTTCTATGCTAAAAATTTGACAATGGAGAGGGAAGGCAGAGATATACATGATATTTTTTTGCTTACCCATTTTGTGAATAACTGAGAAGGTGTAGGTGTAGGTTTGACTTCTTTTGGAAGCACCTCATTTAAGGGCAATATCTTTTGCAACACTTGTCTTATGTATAAAACACAATTGAGTACATACGATAGAGGTTAAATACTTCACGAAGCACCCAAAATCTAGGAAAAAGCTAGATCCTGTGATGCTTTTAACATTTTATAATTCAGAATTCAAACCTCTGATTCTCTACCTGGAAAGAAGCATTCCCTTTTTAGAAATTTTCAGGCTAATCATAAGACAGCAGCTTGCCAGTGCTTTAGATGCTCTGCCCCTTCTCTAACTTACAATAATTTATTTAAAATATTTGAATTTCATTTTTAAATTTAAAAGCTCTCAAAATAAGGGCTGTTGTTAACTGACAAAGATAATTTTATATTCAATCACTGATCTAAGAATAATCAAAGCACCAAACTAGAAGTCGTTCCTATGGTCACCTGTCTAGTTCAATCAATCAGAATAGAGTTGGAAGGGACCTTGGATATCTTCTAGTCCAACCCCCTGCTCAAACAGGAGACCATATACCATTTCAGATAGATGGCTACCCAGTCTTTTCTTATAAACTTCCAATGATGAAGCACCTGCAACTTCTGAAGGCAAGCTGTTCACTGGTTAATTGTCCTCACTCTTAGGAAGTTTCTCCTTAATTACAAGTTGTTTCTCTCCTTGATTAGTTTCCATCCATTTTTTCTTATCTTGCCTTCCCCAGTTGTACAGTTTCCCAATTGAACATGAATATTCTGTCCTTGTTTTCAGAAAATCTTGCAAGATAGAGAAGTTAATCTTCTGCATCCTGCAGATACATCAAGTGGTCTGTTGTGACTCTGTTCCTTATATAACATAATATCAATAGCTCCTGCCTTCATCTTCCTCCTTCTGGAAGTTGCTCATAAGAAAATTGCCACATACTGCCAGAAAGCAACACTGAGCTAGATAGTCCTTTGTTCTTCTGATCCATAGATAGATAGATAGATAGATAGATAGATAGATAGATAGATAGATA
>NW_020769309.1:19903513-19964993 GCF_900518735.1 Pseudonaja textilis
ATAGATAGATAGATAGATAGATAGATAGATAGATAGATAGATAGATAGATAGATGATAATCTAGAAAAGAAAACAGTTCTTACTACAGTGTGAATGCCACATTTCCCAATGAAACATTTAGAAAGTTAACAATGGGGTTGATTTGAAAAATCACAGTAAATAAATTCCACATATACATCCCTAAAAAGTAATTTGACATGTGAGGGTGAAAGATCAGGAATGGAAAGTACTTGGTTCAAACTCTTTGTGTGTGCAAGATTTCAGTAGTGATTTGTCTGTGCTTGCTTCCTATAGCTGAGAGGGAGTTCTTGGTCTAAGGTTACCCAACTGGTTTCATGCCTAAGGCAGGGCTAGAACTCATGGTCTCGCAGTTTCTAGCCAGGTGCCTTCACCATTTCAGCAAATTCACTATTAGATGTAAAAATGAAATCATAACAAACAAAAACAGCTTGTTATCCTTAGGGAGCTTTCAGATAGAAGCCTTTAGAAAGGTTAAAATCAACATACAGACCTGACCTTTACTGTAGTGATCCTTCCTCTGCAGTACTGGGATGGAGAATTTGTGATATCCAGATATTGCTGAACTCTCTGGGTTGTTATGGGTTCTCATCCTGACCCACTATGACTGGCAGCAACATTTCAGATGGCAGTTATCACAGATTTATTCCCATTAATCTGGGGAACAGCAAATGTTATCATGTTTAAATTTCAGCAATATTCTGTTACATAACTGTTGTGGCCCCGATTCCCGAGCCTATGCTGTCAGAGGAAGAAGACCTGGAAGATGAGGAGGAGGAACTGGGAATGCCTTCCTCTCCAGGACCTTCCTCTCTGGCAATGCCTTCCTCCCTGATAATGCCATCATGGTGCGGAATAGCTACCCCTTGCCACTCATTCCGGAGTTGTTAGAGAGGTTGAGGGAGGCCACTATCTTCACCAAGCTTGATCTTCGAGGGGCCTACAACCTGGTGTGGATGTGGGAAGGGGACGAATGGAAGACGGCATTTGGCACCCGATACGGCCATTTTGAGTGTACTGTGATGCCGTTTGGGTTGACCAATGCCCCCGCAGTCTTCCAGCACCTGATGAATGATGTGTTTCGGGATATGTTAGATCAGTTTGTGGTGGTGTACCTGAAAGATATTCTGATCTATTCCGGGTTCAGGGACAGCCACTTTCAACACGTTCGTCTGGTCTTGCAATGCCTTCGGGAGCACCAACTTTATGCGAAGCTGGAGAAATGTTTCTTCTTCCAGACTTCCATTGAGTTCCTTGGGCACATCATCTCTCCCTGAGGCATCACCATGGACTCGTGTAAGGTGGAGGCCTTATGTAGTTGGGAACCCCCTCTGGCATGAAGGAGGTTCAACGCCTATTGGGGTTCACTAACTATTACCGGACCTGACAGGGAGTAAAGAGGAAGAGTGTTGGCTTGATCCAAAGCAGCGTCATAGGGAGAAACATGAGCAGCAACGTAGGAGGCATGGGAGAGTCAGAGAGTGAGCTAAGTCATTGAGCCACATCCCACAGGGGATAAAAGTGGGTGTGTTTTCAGCTGGAACTTTGGACAGGACGAAGTTTAATCTTACTTCAGATTTTCTTCGTGAATGATTGTTGTGGACTGCCTTGTAATTTTCTGTGAGTAGATTTTTATTTGTTATCAGTTCAGACTTGGCAGGCAAAGTGTGTTGGAATACCAAGGATATTATCAGTTCCAAAGAATTAACTCTGTGAAGTCCGAGCCAGCTTGCCTGCCTGTGTTTGTGTGAGTTTGTATTCTTTCCTCTTTTGGGAAAGAAGAAAAGTGAGACAGAACACATAACTATGTCTCCTTTTCAACATTTAGACTGTGGCATTTTTTATCTGGAAGCACAGCAGTTATAGAAATTGTGGGATAGGCAAATATATCACATTCGACAAAGTAGACCACAGTCAACAAAGTAGAACCTACTTCTTGGTAAGCTAGAAAAAAGTGGAATAGATAGCATCACCACCAGATGGATTCATAACTGGCTGACAAACTTAACAAGTAGTCCTTAATGAGCCTAAGTCTATATGGAGGAAAGTAAGCAGTGGGGTACCATAAGGTTCCGTCTTAGGCCCAGTACTCTTCAATATCTTCATAAATGACTTAGATGAGAGAATAGAAGGGGAACTTACCAAATTTGCAGATGATACTAAGCTGGCAGGAATAGAAGATACACCCAAGAAGATAGGCTCAAGATTCAGATGGATCTTCACATACTTGAACACTGGGCCATATCTAACGAAATGAAGTTCAATGTAGAGAAAAGTAAAGTCTTACACTTAGGCAAGAAAAACCAAAAGTACACATATAGACTGGGTGAAACCAGGCAGTAACTGTGAGAGGGATCTTAAAGTCTTAGTGGACAACCAGTTAAATATGAACCAGTAGTGTGCAACAGCAGCCAAAAAAGCCAATGCAATCCTAAGTTGCATTAACAGAGGGATACAATCAAGATCAAGTGAGGTACTAATACCACTCTATAAAGCCTTAATAGACCACACCTAGAATACTGCATCCAGTTTTGATCACCACACTATAAAAAAGATGTTGCTACCCTAGAAAAAATGCAGAGAAAAGCAACCAAGATGATTAGGGAACTGAAGACTAAAACATATGAAGAATAGTTACAGGAACTAGGCATGGTTAGTCTAGTGAAGAGAAGGACCAGGAGAGACATGATAGCAGTGTTCCATTATCTGAGGGGCTGCCACAGAGAGGAAAGGGTCAAGCTATTTTCCAAAGCACCTGAAGGCCAGACAAGGAATAATGGTTGAAAACTGATTAAGGAGAGATTCAACCTAGAAATAAAGATAAATTTTCTGACAGTGAGAACAATCAACCAATGGAACAGCTTGCCTTCGGAAGTTGTGGGAGCTTCTTCATTGGAGGCTTTCAAGAAGAGATTGGACTGCCATTTGTCAGAAATAGTATAGGGTCTCATGCTTGGGTGGAGGGTTTGACTAGATGACCTACAAGGTCCCTTCCAACTCTGTTAATCTGTAATAATGACAATAGCACCAAATTCCCAAGAAAATTGACACTTCAGATATAAAGTACATATTTCACTTACGATTTGGCACTGTTATACTTTGGAGATGAAGCCATCCATAATAGCACTTAGCAAGAGCACTTAGACTTATAAACTACTTCACAGTGCTTTTACAACCCTCTCTAAGTGGTTTACAGAATCAACATATTGCCCCAACAATCTGGGTCTTCATTTTACTGACCTCAGAAGAATGGAAGGCTGAGCCAATCTTGAGCCGGTGAAACTTGAACTGTTGGCAGCCAGCAGTAAGCAGAAGTAACCTGCAATATTGCATTCTAACCACAGCGCCACCATGGCTCTTAAATATCCTTGGAGTTAGATTTTAGACTTTTTTTTTCTTGGCTACCTTTCAATATTCTGAATTTTAGTATTCTGAAACTAAAAATATATTTGTTCTCATTATGTGATATTGCACATGTTCCACCATTTTCTTACATTTCTTTGCCCAATACCCGCATGACTACAATAACTATATTCTTAAACAGGACCAAGGACACCCAGATTCTAATCAGCAGTCAATCTTGAAGCTCAGCAGATAATTTTAGGCCAGACTCTCCTCTCCTTTCCTCATTAATCTGCCTCGCAGGATTCTTAATATCATCTTGTTCTCTGAGGAGGACAGTTAGAATATAAATGTGTTGGAATATGCTCTTTATGTTAATAACTTTTATTATACTAGAATAAAAACACTCAAATACTTCTGCATTGCCATATAAAAATTATCATTCAAATCTGAAGATGTAATCACCAGTTTCTAACCATTACTACCTCCCATGACAGGTTGAATTCCTCTGATGATCATGACAGCCTCTCTCCTTTCTTAAGCAGTAACACAGTGGATATGCTCTCTCTCATAAATAGACTTTGTATCTTTGAATACTTTTCTGGTTTGTATGAAGCCACCTTTGGAATATGTGCCTACAAACACTGTAGGTGAAGATAAAATATCTTGCATATACATAGCCCCACACATCTGCACATAGGGCAGAGGTGGGGAACAATGGCCTTTTTATGACTTGTGGACTTCAACTTCCAGAATTCCTAAGCCTGACTGAACTTGAATTGAAGTCCACAAGTCATAAAGGGATCATCATTTCCCAACCTGGTCTAGGGGTAAATGCCTGGAAAAGCAACTCAATCTTATATTCATTGGATTTTGTACCTCAGTGAGGGAGCTCATTCTCCCTAAAATTATCACCAACAGTTTATTTACACCATGGAATCTAATAGGATTAGAAAGAAATTAACATACACACATCCAATCCACCCAAGCTACAATAGAGATTTTATTGATAGTAATGCAGCTGCATTGAATTCTACATATCTTGAATATAACCACCCATACCAACTTGGTGGCATGACTTTTCTGTTCTGGCAATTGGAAGTTGCTTTTCCTTGATTGATGGAATTATTCTTAGCGAGGCTGGCTTTGCTTCACCCATCAAGGAAGGAAATGTTTTAGATTACAAGCCAGTCCAACTGAACCTATTGGAACTTGTTCTGAGGAGTAAACACATATTGTAGAGGAAGATAATTTCTGAGCCAAAAATGAAAAGTGGGTGGAAAAAGCATTAAAGAGCTTTTCCGCATCACCATTTTATTCAAGTTAAGCTTGTGTTCCAATTTATTTGAGTTAAGAAGCTGTGAGGAACCCAAGCTTTCTCTTAACATAAAATTTCAGCCTCAGCCTCAGTATCAGGAAAAGTCTGAATAAACTTTCCACAGCCTGATTCCAAATGCCTAGTTCACGTTAACAGGGCTGATGGGGGGGGTTGGACTAGAAGACCTACAAGGTTCCTTCCAACTCTGATTATCTGTTATCTGTTTTATCTGTTATCTGTTCTTCCTTTACTTTCTTTTGCCTTGTTGGTATGATGGTTGAACTGCTGAAACCAAGGTTTGCATTCCTTCCCAGTAATTGCCTTGCCTCAAATACACTGGGTCCTTTGCTTTTTCTGAGCTGCTGTCTTACATAGCCCAAGTGAGTTTGTACTCTTGTGGGAAGAACATGCATCTGGAGTCTGTTTACCAAACTTGAATGCATGTTTGGCTGGTATTTTAAATAACAAATAACCATTACATCTTTTTTTTCTTGGTCTAAAAGCTTGGAAAACAAGTTATTCTAAGTAAGACCCTTAATTAAAGAGCTTCCTTCTGACAGTAGTAGTATTCATTAGAAAGAATGCATTTGTCATGCCCCTGTTGGAGTCTGAATCTGAGGAGGAAGACAAACAGCTGACAGGGAGTGGACTTATAGTTACAGTTTTTGTTGACCACATTTTGGATTTGATTCTCTGCAACCAAGGGATGCTCCTGGGAGAGTTTTTCTCCAACTCAGAAGGTAACCAGGACATTGGGGGCAAAGTTGGAGCTAATAACGGGACTCCTACTGATTATCTGTGTTGCCTTTGTGCCACGCCTTGGGTCATCACAGCATTTTTCTATTCTTCCTACTTCAAACTAAGTGGATCATCATAGCAAAGAGCACACTAGTTGTCTTCCTTTGAAAATATATTCTGAATTTTATATATTGTCCTTATTTGTCTTTGGCTTCATACATTATTTAAAAGAAATGAAACTAGACTCTGACTCTACATTATCTTAATCCTCTGGCAACTCTGTTGCCCAAAATGGTCTTTAAAAGTGGTCAACCACTATGACCAACCAGCAAGGACTTAATTTAAATTTGGGTACCATGATTATGTTTAGAAGCCAATGTCATTTCCTCAGGACTTTAATGGGATTGTCTAGAATAGCTATTCAAATCCCAGCAAAAAACAAAGTTGATATAATTTTAATGGACTTTTTAAAAACTAGGGTAAAACTGCTAAGATATCAAGATTGCAACAGTAAATTAATATTGACTCTCCAATAAGAGAAGGTAAAAAGAGTAATGCTTCTGCATAAAACTGTGATACAAGTCTTTGTAATAAAAATGCTTCCCCACCATCATAGCAACTTTACCCTAATATTTAGCAAACAACAATGGCCATACTAAGCACTAATTATTTTACCCCAGGACCTGCTGACCAGAACAGGTAAGACCATCAAATGGTTTGCAAGTTTGACAAACCATAGGCAAACTCAAATCATCTGCAGAGGAACAGGAGAATCAATATCAGTTGATTGCAAACTGTAGTGGTCTAAACTCAACTCAACTCTTGAAATTAAGGTCCCAGTCAAAACATTTCTCTCTTTGAATCATTCCTGAAGACTTTTTATTTGAATAACTCTAGCTAGAATCATTCAAGTGTCTGATACCATCTCTGGCATGTTGTATCTTTAAAGCCTTGTTTGGATTCCACATGATTTATTTATTATCTATGAATCGTGTTTTGGGAAGTTCTAGGGAAGAAGAAGGAAGAAGAGAGAGAGAAGAAGAGAGCCAGAAATTATATAATTCGGAACCAAATAATCTATGATTACTTTCATTTTCTCTGCAGACAGAACTTAATTAACAAATTGGTTTTCAACAAGAAATCAAACTTTAAATCTTCCTTCATATGCATTTAACAAATAGAAGACATGATGCATTGTGCATATTTGCTTTATTGGGGATTGTTTCCATTCATAAAGTAATGGGGTGAGTTTTCAGTATTGGGCATTTACTGGCAGCAGCATATACAAAGCTGCTCTTTTCACAGGAGACTTCTAAGGAGAAACTCTGTGAGAGAAACATATTTACATTATCAATGCACATACTTAAGAAACATAATCCATTATGCAAAAATACAAAAAGTATTATGACATAAGAACAATGTTTTATTTCCTTGGAGACTTGTGTTAATTGTGATGTGTGTTGAGTACCAATCCTCTTAATTTATTAGTTCAACAAATGTTATTATTTATCTGTGACTATTCAGTTGAGTTTGAGGCTGGAAAATGGAACTGAGACCACTATGGCTTTCTTGGTGACACATGCTGGGAAATTCACTCTTACTATTTCTTCTATTCTTCCCAGCTGCTATCAGTATCAGCCCTGGTTCTGGACTCAATGTCAGAAATGGGCCTTGTAAATCATCTATATGCTATATGTGCCTTTCAGTGGCCACTTGTGCTACCTTCCTCTCTCTGCTGATATGCTGAGGAAGCTTCATTCTCACAGCAAGATAATGTTGGCAAAACAAGTATTCCAAGCCTGATGCCGTTTCTTATTTTCCAGGGTGGATTGGATAACCAGTTTCTCCCTGAAGGCCTCCAGTGATGGAGCACTCACAACCTCTGAAGGCAACCATTCCATTGGTTGATTGCTCTCACTGTTGGAATATTTGTCTTTAGTTCTAGGTTGCTTCTCCCATTTGCCTCTCATTTGTCCATCCATGGCCTCTGGGTTTCCCACAGGTTTCTAATTTTTTCCCTTGTTATTCTAACCCCCTGCTTGACCTGTCTACATTTTCAAATGATAGCACTGACAAAAATGTTTGAGATAAGAAAAGAGACCTGCCACTTCCTGCTTCCCAGTGACTGATCCAAGGTTACCCAGCTGGCTTTGTGCCTTAGGCTGGATTAGAACTCAGGATCTCCCCATTTCAAACCCGGTACCTTAACCACCGGACCAATTGACTCTAGATGGTTGCATTACAGGTTTAATTTATTAATATATACAAAAATGTTTTACATTATCTTTTTGGTTTTGAATAAAAATGGTAGAAATATTATTAATAAACACTACAAACTAATTCAATGGAATACTGATTATCTCAAAAAAAAAAACTTCCTGAAAGAACAGATTTTTCTTTCAATATGCATTTCAGAAAATAGTATTTTTTAAGTTATTCAGTCTGGAGAATCTGAATAGATTTGGAGGCTATATTTTCTGTTCCCATTTCTATTTCAAAAGGCTTCTGTATTTATGCTTAAATGAAAGTTTAGGAAAGCGAAACAGTAATTTCATAGCTTCAATTCAATATTAGGAACTAAAAAGAATGTATGCAAACTATTCATCTGCATTTCCCCCATCTTCCACAAAAAAATACCCCCTTCCCTAACATTAAAGCAAGAGTAATGCATGCTAGTTGAGACTAATACATTGGTTGCTGAAGCAAATCAACACTCAGATAAGCAGAGATTAACAACAAGCAGTAAACAATACCACAAGAAAGCAACTAAGCTCAGAGTGCACCAAAGATTCCTCAAAGCAGGCCTCATGCATTTTCCTTTCCTAGGAGTCTGATACATTTTCTCTAATGGTTTGACATCCCCACTTCTTTCTCTGGGTCCAATCCTATTCCATCTCAGGCCACTTTTGTAAAGGCATTATTAGGTAAGAGCAGGTAGTCAAAGGGGCAACCGAGAGAGGGATAGTTATCAATTTCTTTACATTTCATTTCCTAGAATTAGAATCAATAGTTACGGACTCCAATTCAGGCATAGTAAGTACTTTGATAGGAGACTTCCCCTGCTCTCTAAGCGATAAACGTGACTGAAAAATCAAATCAATAAGAAAGTTGGACTGGTTGACCACTTCATTCCTCTGAGAAAAAAACTGCACAGACACACACATCACAAGGAGCTGTGCTGATTTGAAAAAAGTATGTTTTTATTTGTCTTTGCTGCCTTTAAAAATGGGAAGCAAACAAGGAGCACCTCTTTGGTATTATGCCCCAATTCATGATGGAAATAGGTTTTTGTTTGTTTGTTTGTTTGTAGCAGCAGAGAGGTTGCATTGTTATCAAAACAGGATTTGCCACTTGGCTTTTTTTTTCTTACTGGGCATCAAATTATTTTTTTTCCAAGTCAGCTGCAGCTCTGCAGAAGCCAGGTTTTCTGCTTCAATACTTCCAGATCAAGACATTTTGCAACAATTAAAGGATGCTGGGGATCTGTTTTTGCTCAAGATGACAGGACATTTTGCAGATTTAAGGATTAATTAAATGCCCCTAGAAAGGCTGCAGACTTAGCCAATCTTCCATTCCTGCAATTTTATCTTGGCCTACACACCACCACAAATAAGCCTACAGGCTTCTTCAGCATCCAGCTAATTAATTATCTCTGAATTGTACAGATTGTAGGGCTAACACTGTATGCTAAGAATTCTTACACTACTTCTTCACATCATTCTGTCTGGCAGGGTGAAATGATTGCTAATGTGATTTCCTTTTGCTTCCCCAAGTCTCAAAGTGGAAAACTGAATAGATTGAATATTACAATTGCCTTCCAACTTTTCTCAAAGCTGCTTCAGATGCCCCAGCTATTTTTGACTATGTACTTTCTTGTCTTTTTCTTGCTGAAAAAGACGTCTACCTTCTACTTCTACCACTTTTATATTACTTTTGTTGCCATAGTTATTAGCAACACGCATCTCTCTATATGTCCGCAAATGACATCTCAAGTCCACGGAATTAGCTGTTTCAGAACATGAATGATTTAGGATAATTTAAGTTAAATGTAACCAAGGAACCTTTTCTGCTGCAACCATGGTTCAGTTTTTCTGGAGGATGGGTATGCAGTCTCTCACAATTTGACCCAAGAATTGGTAAAATTGCTGAAATAAAAAGAATATTGTGTGTAATGGATCAAGTCATGGCTGATGAGTTGGAGTTGGTCTTAATTTTGTACAGACTTATGCTTAAAAAAAATAGCCAAAGTCAAAGTCAACATTGAGTCTCTTGATGGTTTTGTCACAGAACAAGATGTTTGAAGAATAGTGAGAAATAGCATAAACCACAAGGAGCTAGAACAGGAGTTTGTAATATGAATTGTGCTAGTTCAAGAATTCAAGGCTAATTCAGTCAGAGAATCTTCCAAATTACTCTAGTGGATCACTTCACCACTAATCTTGCAGGTTTTTTGATCCTCACTTTTGGGGGAACTAGAAAGGAACAGTCTTTAATCTAATCCTAATCTAATCTATAGTATTGTAAATCTTGGATACCAAATACATCTCTCTTATTTCTCAGCCTATTGTATCTCCCAAATGAGTTCACCATTAGAAGTAATTCTGATTTGCCGAGATTTGAGACCTTGAAGTGGAACTGTCTAAAGAACAAAATTCTAGGGATAAGCAAATTTAGTATTTATTGGATTTTCTACTCTGCTGATACCCTCCTGTAAATAAACCCAAATTATTATAAAATGCCACCTCTCTATATGAACAAGTGAGTTTTTTTCTTATTACTCAATTCATATTAGTTAAGAGAAATCAAAACACTGATAGTTGCAGGTAAGATAATAAATGCCAGGAATTGTGAGGATGTCTTATACTGTGCATATCTACATATCATTTGGGCTGTCTGAGAAAAGGAGCTGAGGTTTGGTTATGGAGCTGATAGTTTGGGAGGTTTGACCTGAGGCTCACTTACTACCTGGGATTTACCAGCATTATTGCATTTCTGAGCTTTGCTGATGCAGATGATTAGCATTTTGATAAAAAAAAAAATATTCCAAGTAATCTCTTTTTCAGATTCCAGGCTAGACTGCATTGTGTCAGGTCAGGCCAGTCCCCATGTGAAGAGGCTGTGACCACTCGCACTAACTCTCTCTTTTAATGAAACTGTGTCTCCATGGTTTTAGTTAATTTACTCATACATGAGAGAAATGAGGAAGTATTTTTCCCATCTCTCCCTGATAATGAATAAGATATGAAAGAGCTTCATGGCCAGTATGCACCCTGGAGGGAGTTCAGTGTGTCAAAATGTGCAAGGCATCTTCATCAAAGTAACAAAATGATGCTCGCTCTCTCTCCTCTCCTTTAATTTGATGAAGTGAAAATTTCACCCAAGAGCTGCCAGAAACATGTCTGGTTTTGCTTAGATGGTAAAATCGACTTTGGAGAACCAGCCGTGTGGGGAAAAATACAAAAAGCACACTAGCTCTGATAGAAATGTTTTCTGATAGCAAATGGATAACAGAACCGGCCCATAAGGTAGAGCTTTTGTTACAGTCAGCCCTGAAGTAATAAAATATATCATCACTATGGATTGTTATGGACTGTAATAACATTACATTCTGTAAATGTGTTCAGTCTAATCTCCCACTTAGAATGTTTTTCTATGTTACAGAATCTTCTATTTCAGTTCAGGTTTCAGAGGAAAATATATACCGTGTTTCTCCAACAATACGGCCTCCCCCAATAGGAAGTCCCAGCAAGTTTTATAGGCATAAAACCAAATTAAGCCCCTCCCCCCCAAATTAAGGCCTAGATTAAACATGCGAAATGGGGGGGGGGGAAATGGCGGGGGGGGGGGCTTGCCATTAGGAAGTACTTTTGTTGCATACCTGGATATGGTGCTGCCTGCATTGACTTCGGTACTGGTGGGGCACTTCGTATCAGGAGACCTTCTGCCACCGTTGCTTTCCCTTCTCCCAGTGCTGCCATGGTGTTTAAAGCAATGCTGTAGCATTTGGCGCAGACACACGAGGCCAGCCAGGGCTCCTCCCTGCAACCGGAGCTCGGCAGAGACACACGGCATCAGGCGCTCCTGTTGCCACCTTCCCTTTGCCTTCAAAGCAAAGCCAATTCTTTTAAAAACAATGCCCTACTACTGGTACGACAAAGCCTCCCCTGCCCGAAAGGGCAGCACAACCCCACATGGGGAGGCGAATCTCCCGGGGCCGCAGCACAGGATTGCCCCCCCCCCCGGGAGAAGCGCCCAGCCACCATCCCTGCCTGGTGCTGGGCAGAGCACAAAGAGCTTTGCCTGGGGTGCCCAGTGCAGCTGACAGGCAAGCCCTCACCAAGGCAGCAAGTGCCTCCCCACCGGGCCCTCTGCTCATCCCTCCAGGGCCATGCCAGAGCTGTGCGGGGCTGACCCGAGCTTGGCTTCCTTCCCAAGTCCCTCCAGCCCAAACCTGAAGGGGCCACTGGAAGAGGCTGCCTGAGGCAGTGATAGCGCCCACCCATCTGCGGACAGGGAGGTGAGGCAACAGCAGTGCTACTTCTCTGGCTGGCGGGTCCAGCAGAGAGAACCCGAAGCCTCCCATCCTTTCCACCCCTTGCCCAGCCTGTCCCCGTCCCCATGCATCTCCAAATGCACCGGCAGCTCCAAACGCTGCAGCGGCACGGGCATTGGGCAGAGGCGCTCACTTGGCGGGGCTCAGCTCAGAGGAGGACACGGCGCAGGCTGTCGCCTTGCCTCCCTGTCCATAGATGGGTAGGCGCTATCACTGCCTCCGGTGGTCTCTCCTGGTGGCCTCTTCGGGTTCAGGCTGGAGGGACTTGGGAAGGAAGCCAAGCTTGGGTTAGCCTGGCTCTTTCGCTTGGCAGGCAGGAGCACACCTGCAGCTTGCTTTCCAGGCTCTGCCAAGTTTGCACGGCTCTGGCGTGGCCTTGGAAGGATGAGCGGCAGGGAGGCGCATGCTGCCTTGCCCAGAGCTTCGCTGCCGGGCAGGAAGGCCCGCCTGTCAGCTGTGCTGGGTACCCCAGGTGAAGCTTTTCGTGCTCTGCCCGGCACCAGGCAGGGATGGTGGCTGGGCACTTCTCCCGTGGTGGGCCAATCCTGTGCTGTGGCCCTGGGAGATTCACCTACCCACGTGGGGTTGGGCTGCCCTCTCGGGCAGGGGAGGCTTTGTCGTACCAGTAGTAGGGCATTGTTTTTAAAAGAATTGGCTTTGCCTTTGAAGGCGAAGGGAAGGTGGCGACAGGAGCACCTGAAGCTGAGTGTTTCCACCGGGCTCCAGTTGCAGGGAGGAGCCCTGGCTGGCTGCGCATGGCTGCACCAAATGTCATGGCTGTGCCAAACACCGTGGCTGTGCCAAACGCTGCGGCGTTGCTCTAAACACCATGGCAGCACGGGGAGAAGGGAAAGCAAGGTGGCGGATACGAAGTGCCCCACCAACACCAAGGTCAACATCCAAGCCGTCACCACCTGCCCGCCCAAAGATGCAAGGGGGGGAGATTAAGTCACCCCCAAAAAGACGGCCTTGCCATTTTTTCAGGGGTCAAAAAAAATAGAGGCCCGGCCTTATTTTGTGAGAAACATAGTATATATACAGAAAATTAAACAGATAAGTCTGTCTTAAGGATGTCAAACATTAAGTTCCTCTCAAATGTTTCTTCAGTACTTTAGCATAAAATGTACAATTGTATCCTATCACTTATATTATCTTTATTTATTTGTATCCCACCATAATTATTTTTACAAATAATTCATGACAGTGAACATATCTAATGCACTTTCTTCCTCCTATTTTTCCCACAACAACCACCCTATGAGGTGGTTGGGATCAGAGAGAGTGTGACTGGCCATAGTCACCAAGCTGGCTTTCATGGCTGAGGTAGGATTAGAACTCACAGACTCCCACTTTCTAGTTAATCACTAGGCTAAACTGGCATGATTGTGAAAGACATGGAATAAAGAAATTCAGATCTCTGCAGGGAACTTTGAATCCTTATAAGCTGTGCCTCAATGTAGAGAACAGTCTCTGTAGAGCAGAGGTGCCAAAATCAAGGCCCAGGACCTGGATTTGGCCCATGGGGTACTTAAATCTAGGCCTCGGGGCCCTGGAAACAGCAAAGGACAATGCTTCTGCTAGCCAAAGCAAAGCTCAGGAGGGCCACCTGTGGCCCTCACAAGCTCTGTTTTCCCTGTCAGAGGGTTGCAGGAGGCTGTCACAGCTGAAAACAGAGCTCAGGAGGGCCACCTGTGGCCCTCCTGAGCTCTGTTTTTGCTGGCAGAAGGTTGCAGGCCATCACAGTCAAAAACAGAGCTCGCAAAGGCCACAGACTGCCCTCTTGAACTCTGTTTTTTCTGGCAGAACATTGCCGGAAGTCGTGCAGCCAAAAATGGACCTTGAGCGTCAATTTTCACTGACAGAGCACTCAGGCACCCCTGACACAAGTGATCTTGAGCTGGGCACGGCCACCCTGACCCCCCAAAGTCAAACATAACCCTGATGTGGCCCACAATGAAATCAAGTTTGACACCCCTGCTGTAGAGCACCCTTACTCATACAGTTTAAACTATTATTTGGCCAAAGGCTCTTACTTTCTTGCACTATAGCTTTTCCTAGATCTTCATTAAAAGTAGTCATTTCTTATATCTCAGACTGGGGAAAGAAAGCATGCAACTAAAAGTTTTATTGTGAAATTATGCCATTGTCAGTTACTCTAGTAATCCAGTGTAGGAGCAGAGATATTACTTTGCATTATAATCATGGCTTAAATTATAATGTATTTATTTCTATAAAGAAATCTTCTCAACCTGTGTTCTTCCAGCTATCTTTTGCCAAGCTGATTAAGAATTTTGGACGTTGTAGTACTTGTAGATTGGGAAAATGTCCGGTTTATCTACCTGTTGATTACCAGCAAAAACATGTGTGAAAAATAGGGGCATTTAAAACACTTTTTTCCTAACTTGGAATGAATAGTTGTCACCTCAGCCTCCAGTTGGTTTATTAAATTCAAAAATATATATTTGTCCATAAAATGCATAAAAGAATGTTTTGTTTTGTTTTGTTTTGTTTAAAAAGTCTCTCTCAGATTAAAATGTAAGCAGATACTTATTCATTTTGGACATATTTTAGTCACCTGTATTTTTAATGTTTACTTATATTTTTACATCTCTATATATACACTGTTTTTCTCTCTGTCACCCACTCATATATAAATAGACATTTCAAAAGCAAACATGTCAAAATGTCAGAAATTGTAAATTTTAATATCCAGAATTATTTTTAAAAAGTTGGGGAGGGGAGAAGACTCAAATCTCAAATGAAGAAATAACATAAAAGCACAGTGAAGAAGCATCTATCAGATCAGAGTATATTAGGGGAAAGCAAGTGGTTTTGATAGGAGTACTGCACACATCTCTTTTATACCTTGTATGTTTTTTGGAATATTTGGAAATGTTTGTTAGCCATTTTGAGGTCTGATAAAAAAAAGTGCAACAAGATTTTACTTTATCAATGAAGCCATCTTCTTCACCTTTATTAACAGGCTGAGCTCATCCAGAATTTCTAACTGGACCAAATGTGGTCAAGAAAATTACTGAGACATACCAGAGAGACAAAACAGATAATAACAGCTCCAAATGCACTCAGATTCTTTAGATAAATTGAATTTGAAAACTATTGACTTGAGTGGCATTTTCAACTCTGTTGTATGTTACTAAACCAGCCTTAAAGATCAAGGCTCTGGTAAGGACTATCACCCCGCTAATCCATGCCTTTGTTTATCCAGCCAAATAAATCCATCTATTCACAATTGAGGAAACCCAGTGTCTATTCAGTGTGCTCAATGATTGTGGCAGGCAGGCTGACTATTAGGGAAACATGAAAAATAAGACCATAGCAATTTTATGATTTCAGAACTCAAAGATCATATTCAAAATGTATAGAATCTATTCAAATCCCATCAGTCCAGTAATATGGTAAACAAGATTTATTTTCAGAAAAATACTAAATCACCCCCAGAATAGCTAGATTGGTACATTTTGGAAGAAAAATTGTACATTCTGTATCCTAAATTGGTGGATTTTACTTTTCCTTACTGTTTGCAAGATTCCTTACTGTTGCAAGATCATATTCTCTCTCTCTCTCTCTCCCTCCCTCCCTCCCTCCCTCCCTCCCTCCCTCCCTCTCTTTCTCGCCTTCTCTCCCTCCCTCCCAATTCTTTAGCAGCTGCAGCAACAGAAGTGCTCATTCTTCCAGCAACCAGATAACTGGCCCGCAAACAGGGGTGGGTTTCTACCGGTTCCGTCCACCTCTGTAGAACCTATGGCTCTGAAGAGAGCAGACATAGAACCGGTTCTATGTCTGCTGATGTTTTTGCCCACCCGCCCACCTGACCTTTATTTCCTGATTTTTTTTCAACTTCAGCTGCTGTGCGAGGCACAGCTGCAGTTTAAAAAGCAGGGAAATGGGGCTTTTTGAAAGGCTGCTTCTCTGCATGTAGCATGCTGATGACGATTTACAGGTGAGTGCCGGCAGCATGCAGGGAAGCACATCGTAAATCACCAAACGCCGTAAATGACCGAACTGGTAGTTAACCCTGTCAGATCCCACCCCTGCCCGCAAATGTTACTGTGTGCAGGTACTCAGTGTGATGCATGCAATTGTGATAGATCTCCAAGCAGACCCTATAGGCACTTTATAATATAAAGTCTAAAGACCCTTCAAAGAAATATATACAGGACAAATGGCCATTCTGAAGAGATGCAATACTTCAGTTCTTGCTATTTGGGAAGATAGCAAGTGAAGATTTGGACCCAGTTTTAATGGTAAGGCCAACACCAATTATGATTGTATAAGAAGAATATCTGGCCTCCATGCATTGGAAAGAGGAAAGTCTTACTGGAGAGACTTAAAACAGTGTGATATAGAGCTTCAACTATACAGGTTTCTAAAATCCATGAGGAATCCACATGACCAGTATACATTTTAGCTTTCCTCTTCAGATTCCCTACCTCCAAGAATGAAGAGAATAGCAGAGGTGTCCATTCCAAGCCATGATGGTATCCATTGTGAAATTGCATGAATAACACAATTATTTCAATGTGACATCAATCACATTATAATCATGAGCATGTAAGTTTATATGATGACCTCATCATGCAAAAGTATAGCTCCTCTCCTTCTTCCACAGATATCCACAGAGGCTAGAAATGAGAACATGACAACACATACACACACACACACAAACACACACATTCTGTCCTTGTTATAATAATGTGTCCCAAAGACTACCTCTGTTTCATATCTGCCCTAGATTAACTGGGATAGTCTTGGTTTGAGGCAATCATCCTGCTGTCAAAACCACTGAAGAAATGTATGAATTGTTTATTAGAGTCCACTAGTAGGGGAGAAGAGAGAAAATCTCTGTGGAAAAATAGCAGGAGTTCCTCTTTTATGGACACAACCACATGCAATCAAGATGGTGCATTGGTGACCACATGGTAACTTGCTTGGAAAAGGAAAGAAAGATGAAGAAAGTACATCAGCGAGTATCTGTGCTTCCCATACCCATGCTTGAAGTGGATGTACTCAGTCAAATCTTATTGCTGTCATATCATACTACTCTTGGAATTAGTGATTCGAGAAGAAAAGGAAGTGGGAATGTCCAGGATATCATATGCAGAGGAATTGTTGGCCACGAGGATTCAAAAGATTTCTCGTGGTGAAAGATGTTCCTGGTTAGACAACATTGGAGTGGACTTGCCGTTGAAGAAATTCTTTCTTTATCATTCTTTTATGATATTGTAACAATCAACAAGAATGATTTCTACTTTATATTGATGTATATGGAATTCTATATATAAGTGCATTTTGCTTAGAGGTATGAACTGAAGGACTCTCTAATCTGAATTGTATTTTATTTATAAACTTTGCTGCAGAGTTGTTTTTTATCCAGAACATTATTCTGTCTGTAAAATCTGCTGAAGTGCTCAGGTCAGACATTTATTCAGTTTACTCAGCAAAGTATTTTATTGTTTCTTTATATCGAAGCAAAAACATTGTGGAACTAAATTAACTTTTTCATGTTCTAGAGCAGACAGGAAATTTGTGAAAATGTCTGGAAAAAGAAACATGTATGCCTTTCGTGAAATTCATGCAAGTGACTTTTAAGTATTCCTTTCATGATATAAAGATGCATCTACCTTATATACTCCAGATACCAATTACTCTTTTTCCTTTTGAGGTAAGCTTTATTCAGAGCCAGAAAAGAATTAAGCCAAAAGCAATTAAAAGCACAAGATAAGAAAATATAACTAAATCTACCTCACATTAATGCTGTTTCATTATACCTACTGTACATCATCATCATGCTTCCATGCCACCACAATTAAAATGACTCAGTAGCCTTCATATCTTATTACTCTTTTTCCAACTTCTCACTATTTCTCCCTTTACTTCTCTTACTTCTTTTATGATTATCTCATTTTCTTCTTATTTAATTGTATTTCTTTTACCTAAATTTCTATATCTTTTTATTCATTATACTAATACTTTCGTCTGTCTTGTTTGCAATTTCATTATGTTCTCTTCCAACATTCTTAAAAAGCAAAATTCCCTCTATGATTGCCAATTGGAGTGCAACACCTTTAAGTCTTTTTGTTATTATCATATGAAATCTCATTAAACATTAAATTTGTGCATTCTAAAATTATAACATTCAAATTTCTAATATCTATTTTATATCATGTAAATCTCATCATTCAGACTCTGCTTGGTACTTACCCTTGAAAATGTAAAAAGAAAAATTCTAAAAACATAGCAAAAACAATATATATTTTCCTTTTCTTTTCCTTGCCATGGGTTACTGTATCTTTTAATAAGATTTCAGTTACAATATATCCTTGGGAGTCTATTCAAAGTTTCGCTGTTAATCCTCTTTATTTTTCCAGGTGGCACTCCATTTTTTCATTATTCCAAGTTCCACCCTTTTGCCTCCACTCTTCTCCTTTTTAGGGCTTTAAAATGACCAAAGACAAAATATTTATTCTCATTTTGACACTTAGATTTCAGCTTAGGGTTGCCTATTAGTGTCAAAATAGATTAATATAAATTTCTTTCCATACCATTTGTAATTGTCAATATAAATGTAAAAAAAGGATTTTTAACCTCCTTTTCTCTCTCCTTCGCCACTTAAAGATCTTCTTTCAGAAGTATCCCTCTAGGTACTTTTAGATTCAGGGTACCTTGCTTAGATGTTCTCTTTTGTTTAGCCCGGTCTGTCCTGTTTTCCTCTTTGTCTTCCTCCTGCACAATCTTATCCAGTTGGGTTCTTCTTTGAGGTGGCCATTTCTGACCACTGCTGCAACTGCCTTTGGGAAAGGGAGTTTAGACCAACCAAGGAGAAGAGATGCAGCTCCCCTCCATTCGGCTAGCAATCTCCCCCCTCTTCACCACCTCTACAGGGTGGCTTCAGCCCTGAATCCAAAAGATTGGGGCGCTCCAGCAGCGAGCACAGATCGAAACCATGCATGATCGTGGATTTCGGTCTGTCTTGGAAGAAACCCAAACTGGAAGCCTGGTCATTCCTTTTTCTAACCAATCCATATTCGTGTAGCATCCATCCATTCTTCTTGTTTGACCATACATGTCTTAAGTATCTTATTCTCACTGCATTCAATATTCTTTTGTGTTTCTCCTGATGGAAAACTTGGTCTTTAATACTTTAATTGTCAGAAACATATTCTTCAGTGCATCACACATTCTAACATTTAGTGCAAATCATTTGAGTCCTCAGCCAACAACACAGCCATTATAGGCATACAAAACTATGTAAATGCTCATGTTGCCAACCAATACAACTCTAACATCCCCACAAGGAATCTATACATTTATCCATAAAGACATTAGGGAGCCAAAGGGGACATCAGAATCTTGCCTTACTTGTTGCTCTGTGTTGAACCATTCATGACATATTCCACTCAGTCTCACACATATTTTCCTATCATCCTATACTGTTCCTATATAACTCTATTTTTCATCATGAATTGTTAAATAAATTAAGCTTTAGATGTTTATTCACTCCTTTTCGTATGTATATTTGAATAAAAATACTTAAATCAAATATTTGAAAAGATGATTTTATAAACAGATATTCCCCAATAATCACAAGCATCATTTATTTTTCCTTTCACTTTATTAAATTTATATGTTGCCTACCTCACTATCATTCTGGGAGCACAATGGCTCAGCAATTAAAATGCTGGGGTTGTCAGCAGGAAAGTCGATAGCCTGGGTTGAAGACCCAAGCATCATACGATGGGGTGAGTGCCCATCTTCATTTACTTCCTGCTCACCTAGCAGTTTTAAGGCATGTAAATGCAAGTAGATAAGTGGGTACCACTTTGGTAGGGAGAAAACAGCTGTCCATGATGTCATGCTGGGCAAATAATCCCAGAAATACCTTCGGACAGCACTGGTTCATGGCCTTGAAATAAAGATGAGTACCATTTCCTATAGTAAGCAATGACTAGGAGAGTAAAATCCTCAGAGACTCCTTCTCACTATCAAATCACCCTATTTATTCTAGCCCAATCACTTTTCCTGTGTTTATCTTTTTTTTTTTGCCTATCCATTCCTATCACCTAGCAGATTGATTTGTTGTTCTGGTTTGTTGCATACTTCTTCCCCAAGACTTATATTTTTGAGAATCTGTTATTATTGACTATAACAATCAAATCTTACTCACAGGGCTGATAGCAGTCTTGAGAGTCTTCCCAAGCTTCTCTCTGTCCTTTCTGATACTAAACAAAGTCAAGGCAGAGCTGCTTTGACTTTCTTTCTTACATGTTCTTCAATCTCTGGATTGCATAGCTTCCCCAAATCCCTTAACAGTTTTTTTTTTTCATATCTTCCACAAGGTCATCTCTAAATTATTTTATATCCCTGCCCAGTGCAGGGATTCATTGCTACAGCATCTCTGAAAGATGATCATCTAGCCTTTGTGTAAACATCTCCAGCAAAAGAAAGTTAATCATTTCTCTCAAGGTAACTTGTTTTGTTTTTGAGCAATTGCTCTTCGTTATAATTTTTTTCCTGATGTCCATCCAGAATTTATTTCTTTATTACAGGTAGTCCTCAACTTACGACCAGAACTGAACTCAAAATTTCTGCTGTTGTTAAGCGAGACATTTGTTAAGTTAGTTTGTCAATCTAAAGTATGCCTTCATGGTGCTGAGTATGAAAAAATGATGTCTTGATTCAAAAGGAGGATTGAAACCGAATTTGCATAATAATATGAATATCTGAATCAAAAACAACTTTGTCATTAAAAATACAAAAGTGAAGATTTTATTGTAAGACACATATGTCTCCAGTTTGATGAGCCAATCTCATTGTTACCAATTGCTACTTTCTGGGACAGAAGGTGAATTGAATGCCATGAGCAAAATGAGTTTTAGCATTAACATAGAACCAGGAAGGCTCCAGGCTGGAAGCATTGTAGATGCCAGAGGACAGAGAAAAAATTAAGGTCTGGGCGGAAACATTGTCCCCAATAGATGAGTAGAGACCAGATTGGTTCAAAAAGTAGAAACACACTTGAAGGGTCTAATTAAATTAAAGTTGCTGAACAACTTTGGAGTTGTGAATGACATTAGGGAAAGAAAAAGTGGACAGAAAAGGAAAGAAAAGAAAGAAGCTCTGCTTAGCACTATAAAAGGATTAAATTCATCAGGCAGCCATCCTGAACAAGAGTTCATTTTCAAAGGGATCCATACTTTGCAAGAGCAATATCAAAAAACATTTATACCTTTTGCTTATTTCTTTGCTTTCAACAATTTCTTGACCCCACCCGTAATGCACAGACAGTTACTGAAAGTGGATATTGGGAGGAGAACTATATTTTCTAACTAGACATCCCATGACTCATTGGGTCATCCTTCTTTCTGCACATAATAGGCTGATGCCAAGTTCCCTCCCCTCACAACCCTCAGCCAAATTCGGGTGAAGTTTCTTCCATCTCCTCCTCCTCTTCCTCAACTGATCTGAAGGAACTACTTGCCACTTCACTGGAAGAAAGAGAAACAACAGCAGCCACAGACCACGAGGAAAATGGTACACCTGCTTCCCATCTTGATGTGTCCCCAAGAGTCCTCTTTCTCCTGGGATAAAAGATTCTTCCATTGACCACCAATAACCCACAACAAACCTTATTTTACTGTCAGGCACCAATTCACCTTTTTGTCCTTCCCTTATTGCCCACTGCCATTAACAGATTTCAAATTTGGGCCTAGGTTCCAAAGCAGTTAGTTGCCACTTGCCTGTTGCTAGAAGGAGGTGGCAAAGAGGGCAGAGATATGTCCCTTCCATTGTTCCTTGCACTGTGTAACCTATGGGTTTCTGGGAAGCATAGTCAGAAATCACGATCCTGCAACCATGGCTAACTGCAGGAATGCTGTGGTAGCCACAATTTTGTACATATGACTATTGTGAAGGTCCTTGAAATTTCAATTACATAGGAGTAATAGGTTCTTGAGTTTGGATGCATTGTTTACATTAGTCCATTTAAAGCAGGGGTGTCAAACTCAAGGCCTGGGGGCCGGACCCACCTTGGAGACAGTGAAGGATAGGCCCATGGTACCTCTGCTAGCAAAAACAGAGCTCAGGAGAGCCACACGCAGCCCACCCAGGCTCCAGTTTTGGCCATGACAGCCTTCTGCAGTCTTCTGCCAACAAAAATGGAGCCCGTGCGGGCCACATGCGGCCTCACCGAAGTCCATTTTCATTGGCAGAGGGCTGCAGGAAACAATTGCAGCTAAAGTGATATTGAGATGGCCACGCCCACCCTGGCCATGCCTCCAGCCATGCCCCCCAGCCCTCTGAGGTCAAACACAACCCTGATCTGGCCCTCAATGAAATCGAGTTTGACACCCCTGATTTAAGGTACCTTTATTCAAAAAAACCTGCTGCCCTATGATGCACCATTTCACCCAATTGAAAGTTACAAGCAGACAAACATACAGGGCAGTTTTAGTCATCTATAGGAGTTCAATCTACAGAGCCACCAACACATTACTGTATATAGAATTACTTTTTGAGTTTGGTAGTGGTAATGCTTTTTGTTGCCCACATAGTGAAATAAATGAGAATTATGCTTTGTGAACATTACATTGGAAAAGACCCAGAGCCCCTTTAAATAAATTAGCACAAAATTCTGGTGATTAAAGTAATGCTTTTCATGTAAAGCATGGAATACCCATGGTGGTTCTGATAAGGATATTAAGTTCTTCCCTTTTCTTGTCAACTTAGAAGAGTCTTAAGCTTCAGTGAGAATTCACTTTCTGTATGTATCCCAGATAAACCTTGCTTATGTTGAAAAATATTTTATGAAATATTTCTAATTCAAGGCTAAGCCTACAAAACCATGTGGTTTTGTTTCAGATAATATCTTATAATGACTAGCAAGCAGTTTCGAAGCATTCACAGAAGAAATGAAGGCTGGGAAAATATGTGGTATTGGCTTGCTTGCCATTTATCACATTTAGTTGCAAAATATGAGATAAAAAAGCTCTTTTCTTTGATTCTGGTGGATCTGTATTATTATCATGGAAAAAAGTGTCAAAACATAGGAACGTCACACAAAAAAAAATCCACCGGAAAAATCTTGAAACACATGTATATTTGAAAGGATTCTAAATAGTTTCAGTGGATTAAGTGCTATTTCTGATGATTACCATTTGGTATACCACACATCTTAATACAGACTTGGAGAAAAATGCTTCTACATGGAATAGTAGATTGCTTCAGCAATAAATATTTGTTGGACCTATTTCTTGGTTTGGGTTTTTGAAAATACAGTCTCCTCAAGGGAATATTCTGCTTCAATCTCAATTATTAATATCTAGTTTGGAAAAATATATTGCTTTGGAATCTGTTAGAGAAGAGCGTTGAGGATGAGGAAGTAGAAAAATACAGTACATTGAAATAACAGTGTCTCTATTTTTAATCCTAAGGTAGGTAGTTACTCTATTTATGAAGTATTATGAGACATACACAAATCTGAGGGACAGATATGCATCCTGCTCTGAGATTACTTTTAATGAAAAGCCAGCTTAAATTATTATAATAAACACATGCTATTACACAGATTACACAGTCTCAATATTGAAAATATTATGATTTTTCCAATGTTAAATAGAAATGGCATATCCTTTTTCTTTACCTGAGGAGGTTCTTTCAATCCTTATCTATTCTATGGAAAGCATCTGCAGAAGCTAAACAAAAACTGCATAAATATGCATTTAGAGAAGGAAATAGTATTCTTCCTACAACTGATTGGTTTCATCCGTCACATTAGGATGCTTCATTTGAAAATGCAGAGCGGATCAAATAGCAGTTCTTCTGGGACTCTTTTTCCCCCTCTGGCCTATTCCATTTTGATACCGTCAGCATAACTCCAGACTGATATTCCTTTCACCTTCCTCCCTCCAGCCATTCTCTTTGCATAGAAACAGCTGAACAACAATCTCCATTTACTAAAATGGGCTGCTATAAGTATAGAACAATCCTTGCTGCTAAAATAGACTTTCACGGAGATTACTCCCCTGTATTATGTGAGGCAATTCCCTGAATCCTTTTTTAAAAATACTCGTCTCACCTTAATTACTCCTGATTTTGAATAGACCATTTCCTTCAGCAGCTAACTTTCAATTGGGGGGGAGGGTAGTATTGCAGGCTAATTCTGCCTACTGCCAGCAGTTCAATTCTGACTGGCTCAAGGCTGACTCAGCCTTCCATCCTTCCGAGAAATTCTGCAGACTAGAAGAACTTCCAACTCTTTATTCTGTTATAACTTCTTTACAGGTCCCCATTGTGTTGGGCATTAATTGGCTGCAAGTTTATTACCCAGAAGGAATAGAATTTTTTTCTTTTTCCCATCTCAGAATGTTAATTCAAACCTATCCTTTCCAGGAGCAACCATCTGAATCCCTTCCATTGCTAAAAAGAAAAGAAAAAAGTACACAGAGTTTGCTGATGTCTGGGGAGAGGAGGAACAAAAAAGATAGTAAATCAGGATTAACAACCATCTTGTTTGCAACCACCTAGGAAATTCTGATCCTAATTGTAGTCATTGAGGACTACTGTACCCGTAGGGGAAAACAATACTGGCAAATGTGTTTTCAATACAGCTGAGCTGGAAGAAGAGATCCTAACTTGAGTTGGAGAGAACCCATGCATAATTGTTTAATAATTCATAAACAGTTTTAAAAAGCCATAGGGAACTGGTGGCTTTCCAAGGTTTGTAGGTCTTCCAGCTCCCATCAGCTACAGACAGTATGATTGAGGATAAGGACCAGAAGAGAATCTATATCCAAGAACAGCAGGGGTCATGTCAATGCCACCAGCGCCCTATTTAAAACAGGGACACTGGAAGAAGGAGCAAATAGGGAGAGAGAAAGGAAGTCTGGCAGATATTTACAAGCTATCAATTATGTGTTAAATACTTTTCAGCTATAACAGAAACTGTTCTGCTCTAAGGAAATAATCTTTTCCCAAAGAATAGGTGGCGTGAGTCCAGGGATTTCAGGCAAATAATTGCTATATTCAGTTATAAGGAACATTAAACATTGTATATGTGGTGAAGTAGTGCTTACGTGAGACAATCATCCCTTCTTAGATCTAGTTCGGTGATCTTACCTATCTCTTTGACAGAAAGCTGTGTACATGCTAAGGGTGCCAGTAGGATCCATACTGCAAAAGTCTCTTTTAACATGCATCCCTCAATATATGCACCATCTGCCTCCATGTGCTGCACATCCTGGGCTGAAAATGGGAGAACTATTCATTTGGATTGAGTTGGAATTCTTTAAACATCTTTTGTCAAAGTGCACAGACAAGAGGAATTTTGTTTAGGTTTGCACTCACCATCCTTGAAATTTTCCATCAAGCTGATTCTATTGCATTATGAACAATACTTGAAATGGCTTGAGGGCCCATGTTCTGGATATGAAAATATAACAGTGGATCAGCCTGGGCTGATTATTCTGAGCACAAAACAAAATGTGCAATGGTACATGGAAATGATTTTCAGACTTGCAAGATTGATGTCACTCTAGTGAAATAGGTAAGGGTAAAGGAGTTCCTGCAGATTTTATTTGGTTAGTCATTGTGTACTATGGGGGTGTGTGTGGGGGGTGTGCTTATCTTTGCTTCAGGGCTGTTGAGCCAGTTCTGTCTGAAGACATTTCTATGGTCATGTGCCCACCATGATGTCAGGGAGCACTGTCACCTTCCCACCAAAGTGTACCTATTTATCTATTCACATTTGCATGCTTTTGAAATGATAAATTGGCAGGAGCTGTGGCGAGGATAGGACCACATTCCATTGTGTGGCCCTCGTCTTGAACCTGGGCTGCTGGCTTTCTAGCTGACAAGCCCAGCATCATAACTGATGAGCCACCACACCACCCATTGTGAAGTAGACCAAACAGAAAATATGGCCAAATGACTCAATTCTACTTTATTATAACATTAACAAAAACCTGGCAAGTCTACAAATCTATTCGCTCTGTTCCTTTTACTGCCCAAGAAACTAGGGAGAGTCATTTTTTGTCCTAAGCCATTTGACCCAGCCAAATTCCTGATGTAGGCTCAGCTGACTTTTATCTGACTGTTCCATTGGCTGGGTCTTTTTGCTCAGTCTCCCAAGGTCACTCCCACATCATTTTACGCATTGTTCTTGTGCTCAGAATAATCAGCATGGGCCGTTTCCTGGTTTGTTCTCATGCCGAGAATATGGGGATGGGGTGGGGGAAGACAATGATGAAATAAGCGCCATTCATGGGGTCATGACACAGTCTTTGTCCCTTTGGTACATGCAGCCCAAGGGGGCACCACAGCATAAGATGTGGAGCATGCATCTGGATGTTGAAATGCTAATGATGTCATTCTGACAAAACCGGCCAATTCTCTGGACCTCTCTGATCTAAAAAATTCAAAACGCTGCCATTCAAAACTCCCACATTCTGTTTTGAATTCAGCATACTTAAAAAGCAGCCATTTAAAAGTCATTCTATTGGTATTTTTCATGGTTTAAAATCTTTCATTGTTCTTTTGGGAGTAAAACGTGCATCCAAAAATGCATATATGAGAGAAATGATTACACAGAAATGTATATATTGATAAAAAATATGGCACACAAAAGTGTGTTATGTTATAACAAATTGCTTAAAGAAATGTATGCATTGATAAATATAACTTGCAAAAAATGTGTTATGGTACTGAAAATTGCTTACAAAGACGTTATAGTGGAACAGGTACATGCAAAAAAAAAATATTGGAAGAAATGTAGAATTTCATGGATTTTTTTTTAATGGCCAACCAATGCAAAAACCATGAAGCACACCTGAAGTTGCAAAAAGAAGTCGTAGAATTTGATATAGACCTCCATAATTACCTCTTGAAGAGGTAGCAATAGAAGCTTTGATATAAAAAAAAATAGTTAAAAAATTAAAATAATAAAAACATCTAAAATGAATATATTCAGCAGCCAAGGTAACTAACTAATTAACAGTAAACGGGGCGTTTAGACATTCAGATTTCCAGGTACAGATACAGATAATCCTCAACTTACAACAGTTCATTTAGTGACCATTCAAAGTTACCATGGCACTGAAAAAAGTGACTTATAACCATTTTTCACACTTACAACCTTTGTAGCATCCCCATGATCAAATTCAAATGCTTGGCAACTGGTTCATCTTTATGACCGTTGCTATGTGCCAAGGTCACATGATCATGTTTTGCTACCTTTTTACAAGCAAAATCAATGGGGAAGTCAGATTCACTTAACATCTATGTAACTAATTTTTCAACTGCAGTGATTCACTTAACAACCAAAACTTTGGTCTCAGTTGTGGTTTTAAGTCAAGGATTACCTGTGCAGGGCCAATTTTTTTAAATCTTACGAGAGGCCAGAAAGGATGGGGCCATTCTAATTACCAAAGGGAATATGTTGATTCTCACTTTCAAATGTGCTCTGAATGTCATTAAAAAGAGAAAGGAGGACAGAGAAGGGAAGGGAAGGGAAGGGAAGGGAAGGGAAGGGAAGGGAAGAGAAGAGAAGAGAAGAGAAGAGAAGAGAAGAGAAGAGAAGAGAAGAGAAGAGAAGAGAAGAGAAGAGAAGAGAAGAGAACTGGCACCTGTTCTGTAACTTTTAATGTTCTTATAAAGATCAGCATCAAAGGAAAGAATCCAGGCAGAACAGAAACCAAACAGAACTTGCCACTTTTGCTGAGCCAATCAAGTGGTCCCTATTTCTTCTCTCTCTATGTGGCAGACATTTGGAATGGCAGCTAAAAGTTTACAAATAAAGGTGGAGAAATGCCAGTTAAACTGGTTTCTTGTTCCAAGAATGATCAGAAGTGTAAAGGTACCCTACTTATTATTTCAAAAGCTCTGGACAATCTCTGGTTGCACCAGGAAGAACTCTCAGCAGGAACATTGATGTCTCTTCCCAAGGAGAATCGAAAATAGACTTGTGACTTCATAAAACACACACACATTCCCAGCACTGTTACAAGATGGTTGGATAGATGGATAATCTAAACGTAGTACTCAACTTACAACCATAAGTTGTAATGGCTCTTTCTACCCTTCAGGAACATCACTTTCTTTCCGACTTGAAAGCCAGCAAATGTTATGTTTCTAAAGGCTAGAGCCTTCCTCTCCATTAGAAACTTTTTGCTCATTCAATAACTTTCTTTCGGTCTACAAAGCTAGTCAAATGTAAGGTTTCTAGAAAGGCCAACACACACAAGGGAGGATGACTCCTGTGGCTGGCTGGAGAAAAGAAGCCCAAATCCCAAAGTCTAAGCTTCCTTTCTCCATCCCAGTGGAGTGGCTACAGTAACAAAGCTAGGATCTTTATTGTAAGGCTACATCAGGGTTAGTCAACCTTTTTATACCTACCGTCCACTTTTGTATCTCTGTTAGTAGTAAAATTTTCTCTAACCACCCACCGGTTCCACAGTAATGGTGATTTATAAAGTAGGGGACAAAACCCCTACCGCCCACCATGAAGGCTGGAACTCCCACTAGTGGGCGGTAGGGACCAGGTTGACTACCACTGGGCTACATTAACAAGATCTTGCAGGTCTGATAGTATCAATTTCCCACCATCACTGATGAGAAGAAAGTTTCTTTCTAATTTTCTTTCTTTGTCTAGACAGTTTGGGCTATACACTTTTTTAACTGTGGTGGCATGGTGGTTAGAGTGCAGTACTGCAGGCTACTTCTGTTGACTTCTGGCTGCCTGCAATTTGGCAGTTCGAATCTCACTCAGCCTTCCATCCTTCCGAACTGGGTAAAACGAGTACCCAGATTGTTGGGGGCAATATGCTGACTCTGTAAACGGCTTAGAGAGAGCTGTAAAAGCACTGTGAAGTGTTACATAAGTCTAACTGCTATTGCTATTGCTAACTCCAAGCAACATCTCTTCCCTAGGCAAAATCTTTTCCTCATATCTCCTAAGGTCATTCCCTCACACCACTATATCTTATATTTTTTTCTTAAAATTCTTACTCATGTGTCCATTTGCTGCAAGTGGTAGTAAATTTGTTTTTCTGCCTGAAGTTTTAAACTGGGGGTTCTTACCTTGAGGTTAGCTTGATAAAATCCATGAAGCAGAGTCCATGGGGATCTGTGAACTTTATTTTCACACATATTACTATATTATACAGTTGTTAATATTTTGATAACTATATTTTAGCATAATTGGTTTACTTTGTAATGCAATCTAAATATATTTTCTGAAATTAATTTTTCTGAGAAAGATTCTATATGCTTTTAGCAGACTCCTAAAGAGGTCCTTGATATCAAAAGGGTAAGGACCCTATTCTAAACTCTTCCCCTTTTTCAGGCACTATTAAACATGCGTTCCATTTTTCATCTTTTTCATCTGTTCTTTTGCAGCTTTTTTCTAGTGGATGATAATGAATTTGTCTTTCTCTTTGACCAGGAGACAGTAGTTCATTTTGCCATGCTCATTACCTTTTAGAAGACAATGACATTCATATAGAGGGAATCCATTTTGCAAACATGAGAGAGAGAAAGCAATTAATTTTTATTAATAATTGGAGATGAGTCCTAAGAAATGAGGAAGCGGGGTGGGAACCCAGCGAATCTTTCTCCCAACACTCTTCGTCTATGAAATGCAGATGTCTCTGGGCACTGTGTCAATTACAGGCATCCTGTCAGCCCATTTCTCCTGACAAAGATATATACCTGTCTTCTATTATCTTGGGAACTTTCACTCCCAAGAAAGATGAATTGCCTTGGACATGATAAAACTAATAGGGGGAAAGATGGAGTTTAAGTTTTGGACATAGGTGTGCATGATGCAAAACGTCCACCTTTCATTTCCAGATAGGAGATTGAATTTCTGCCTGAACTTCCTGCCAGACGGGGCCACAAAGGGGTGTGATCTTCCAGGTTGCCCCCACTTGACCTTCCGAATTATATACAACTGCGCAACAAATGCAATACTATTTCCCATTATTCTAAATGGGGAATATACTGATAGCTAACATCATCCCTTTAAAAAAAAAAGGGGGTTAATATAACTGAATTAAAGGGGGGGGGATTTTTTCAAAACCTGAGCAGAAAAGAAGACTTTATTCATATAAAAAAAATATAGTATTCACATGTATTCACCTCAAATAACGTCACTCCCAGGCTAACTATGGAAAGGAAAGCATATAGACCATGGCCATCTGCCTACAAGCAAAGCAGACACATTTAGTTTCCAAAAAACTCTTTTTGTCACCCTAGAGAGTTCCCTAAAATGATCTGGATTGAAGAAAGATGCTTGCTGTTAATATTCAGCATGAGGCTCTCTGGAAGAAGTAAAGCCTTTTTTGACTGCATTAATAGCAGTTCCGTAAGCTACAATGAAAGCTGCCATTTCTCAGAGCATCCATCACTCTGGCAGCTTCACAAATTAACAATATTTGAGAAAAGCTTTATCCACTGCTCTTGACTAAAATGAGAATTCACTGGGTCCCTGGCTTTTTCCCAAACACTTCTCGGCCAAACTTCAAAAGCAAACCAAAAGAGTCCCGTAATTTTAAAGCATATATAAAACTATCCTTGGCATTGAACAATTTCCTATTTGGCTCCTTTCAATTAAACACTGTTTTCTTTTGGTGACAATTTGGGAAAGTTATGCCTCCCTGAGTTTTAGCATGCTAATAATGTGTTGCTACGGAGAGGGCAGGTATGTGGTTAAAATTGCACTGATGTTGCTAAGCATCTGAGCATAACTAATAGAATCTTTATATTTCTTCAGATCACAACAATTCCTGCTGGTGTATTGGGTAGAAGTTCAGTTGCATTGAAAAAAGGGGGGCGTAATTTGTTCTGAAGGGAGCATGAATGTCATTTCATTCCAGCCTTAACATTTTCCTTATTTAAAGTTCTATTAATTGAATCTTTTTTCTATAATGGGAAATACAGTAGTCTAAGTAGGCCTGAGCGAGATGTTGGCGGAGGGGAACCTAGGAGGCGAGGGTGATTATTCACTGTCAGTGAAAAGGCATTTTGCACATTTTCAGATACACAGATTCCTTCACACAGGCACATTGCTCAAAAGAGATGCTAGTGCTTGCTTCTATCTAGTAATCCCCCGCCTACGGCTCTCCGAACAAATTTCCTGCCACAGATAGAATAGGCAGACACAACATAATAGAGGTCTCCCCTTCTTGTCCAAGTGCTTTCATGTGTCCCTGGAGACATAGAAAGGGAGTGGGTGAGGAAAGGGCAAGAGAAGGTGCATATAGCCATGCATGGGGGTGGGTGGGAGAATCAGACCACAAATCTGAAACGTACATTGGAGTTGTGATGTCACAATATGCACATTGGCATTTGGCATCACTGTGCCGACAGATATTGAGGTTAGAGGAGTGGAATTAGGTGAAATATGGTTTATAGGAGAAAGAAAAACAGATGAGTAAATATTTCTGACGGTTATATAATACATACTATAATGGAAGACAATATATGTTATAATATGATTGATGTTACCACGTATTTGTTTATATATATATAAATATGTGGTAACATCAATCATATTATAACATATATTATCTTCCATATATATATGTATGCTTTCTTAAGTTTTCGCGGGTACTTACATGTATAGTATTCAGCTCTGTTTGGGTATTTTCCCACGTCACTGTAGTTGTACTTTTAAAGTTGTAGCAACGTTTCGGCAGAATCTCATCTGCCGTCATCAGGCTCCTGTATAGATGAACACTATACAGAAGCCTGATGATGGCAGATGAGATTCTGCCGAAACGTTGCTACAACTTTAAAAGCACAACTATAATGACATGGGAAGATACCCAAACAAAGCCGAATGCCTGCCATACATACATACATACATACATAATGATGATGATCTTTGTATGTTAACATCTTGG
This sequence comes from Pseudonaja textilis, assembly GCF_900518735.1. The sequence continues at coordinate 19,935,399 of NW_020769309.1, forward strand.
ACACCTGGAGAGCATACTGCTCAACATAGAAACAATTAAAAATATTTCAAAAAAGAAAGGATGACTGTGAGTGTAAATAGACTTTCTTAAGAATTTATTGATTTTATTCATTTTTACAGATAGATTTCCAATAAGAACAGCTTTACTACTACCCCTGCCTCTTCTGCAGTTTGTTGGCCCACTGTCAGCAGAATCTTGTTTGCACATTTTCTCTTCTTTTTCCATAAAGAAAAAAGTTAACCAAAGATAGTTACTCAGGCTATAAAAGAGATATGGGGAGTTGTACTTTTAGACTTGCAAGATTCTGTTGATGTAGCTTTACAATAAAATAGAACTTGCTGTCCTGGTTGTGATTCTTATCTGATTACCCCTTGAGGTCAACATCACCAGGCTGACCTGTGACTAGAAAAGCTAAAAAATTAGGATGCTTTGCAAGACTAAGACTACTAATGAAACTAATGAAGACCCTAATGGAACAGTGGTTAGAATGCAATGCTGCATGTTAACTCATTGTTCACTTCAGGAGTTCGATTCTCACCAGCTCAGGCTTAACTCTGCCTTCCATCCTTCTGAGGTCAGTAAAATGAGGGCTCAGATTGTTGGTTGGCGATATGTTGACTCTGTAAACTGCTTGGAGAAATCTGTAAAGCACTATGAAGCAGTATATAAGTTTGCTGTTGCTATTGCTATTGAAACTGTCATCACAAGGTTGATAGGGAAGAGGAAAACATGGCCCTCTGTGGAAACCTCTGTGAAGGTTTCTTGCTTTGTTTCTCTCAACAGAGATGCGACACTGGAAGAAGTAAGTGCCTATGCTGTGTATCAATGGGTCTGGAAAGATTCCCTTGTTACAACTATGGTGCTGATATGAAAACTATTAAACATATGGTGCAAGACTTTCCATGATAAGATTCTCTAGTTTAGAAGTAGTATTCAGCAGGTCCTGATCAGTTCTGGAGAACTGGTAGCAGAAATTTTGAGTAGTTCGGAGAACCAGAAAATACCACCTCTGACTGGCCCCACCCCCATCTATTCTCTGCCTCCCGAGTCCCAGCTGATTGGCTGGATCTTCTTTTGTTGCCCTGCATAGGAGAACAGACCTGGAAAACAGGTTAGTGGAGGTGGGGAGGGAATGGGATTTTGCAGTAACCTTCCCCCAGGAGTGGGTTGGGAATGGAGATTTTACAGTACCCTTCCCCTGCCACGCCCACCAAGCCACACCCACCAAGCCACACCCACAGAACCAGTAGTAAAAGAATTTAAATCCCACCACTGTTCTGGTTCCTTGGAAGATGTGCACGAAGTAATGCCAGAAGCCAATGTCCAGATAGTTGAAATATTGCACATCCAGTTATGAGGGCACTGTTGTACCCCAGCAGAAGTTTTTTTTAATATAATTATGTGGATTGTATAAGTATATTAGCTCCTGTTATGTCCTGAGGACTCAAGGAGTTCTCACTCAGGTCCACTCACTTGTGTGGGCGATATTCCCCCATTCCCATTGGTTGGTTCTCCCCAGCAGCCAGCTATAAAAGCAGGCTGCAGGGTCCAACCGGTTGCTGATTGCTGCGAGCCAGTTCCAGGCTTGGCAAGCACGGTCAGCCCTTTATTTGTAAAATAAAGTACTGTTGCACTCATGCTCTGGTTCAGCCTCTCATTGCTCAAACTTAACAGCTCCTCTTTCTCATATTTCCCCACATGCTAAATAAATAATACCTCTACTACTATTCTGAGAATAATATTGCAAAATACTACAAAAAAGAATGCTTAAAAAGAAAACAACAATGCCAATGCTGCTTTCCTGTGGTTGGCAATATTTAGACAATCCCTATCTCCTTATTTCCCAACATGCAGACATTCTGGGCTGCCGCTTGTGCCCCCCCCGCTCAACTCCCAATAAAAGAATATAAAATCAAAATGTGGCTTTTGATCGTCTAGAAATTTTTCAAAGGTCACATCTCAGATCAAAGAAAAGATATTTTGGAGCAAATATGTGTCCATTGGAGGGGAAATGGACATGCACATTTTTGAGGAAATTGGTGGACAAATGCACATTAGGAGAAATGCATAATGGAAGAATTTACATATGAAAGAAAATGTATTTGTTTAAAGAGTTATAGATAAAAACTATAAAGGAACAGAATAAACATAGTCTTGAAAAAAATGCACACACACACTGTTATTTCATGTTTACATTTCTTCTGGTTTGAACATTATGAAATTATTAAAACCATCTGGACACATGAAATTAAGATAAATAATTTTGCAGTTTCTGTGCTGGAAATGGTTACTTATTACTATGACCCAATTAAACTCAAATCTACTTTGGTGTATTATGCTCTCTCAGTTGCTTTTAAGAGCAGTTCCTTGTTGTACAACTTTTTTTCCCCTGGAAACAAGGAAGTACCACAGACCTGCGCTGTTAAATACATGGTTCCATTTTCCACAGGCTCTTTGCCCTTTGGTCTACTGGTCATAGTGTGAAAGAGCTTTCAGAAATCGAAATGTTGTTTTATGTTTTCAGATAGATTTGCTGGTGCCCAAAGAAAAGAAAAGCAGAGACGAAAACTATGCTGTTTTTATCCGATGTCGGGCAAGTTAATGTACAGGAAGGTGTCCCACTGGCATTGTACACTATAGAATTGTATATTTAAAGCAAATGGGAAGATCAAACCCAAGAAAGAGGCAGCTAATGTTATTAGACTGAGAGATGGAAAAAGGCTTTGCTGTAGAGCAAGTAAAGCGTGAATCAATCACAGTGGGCCATCCAGTGACATTTCTTTCAGAAGAAGTATCTTGATATTGCACCGGAGCTTGAAGAAATAGGAAGGGATGTCCCCAGAGGCTCCAAGATGCTTTTTCCAGTTTGACAGGTAGTGGAAGGAAGTTAAGAGAGATATGAGCTTTGAAAAGGCACTCTATAAATACTTCCACGGAAGGAGAAAGCCCAGCGTGCATATTTAAGGCCTTAACACAGCACTGCTCAATTGCAGGAAGAACAAACAATGGAAAACTTTTCATCCCTCTGCTGGCTGCTTTTCTTAAAGGTCTGTCAAGCAGAGTATTTATTTCTACATCTATATAGGCATATTAGCACAGCGGTCATCAACTGGTGGTGGTCCATGGACCACTGGTGGTCCGTGAGAAAATTTTGGTGGTCCACAGAAAAATTATTTTCATTTCTATATTGCACTAACGTGCAATGAATGTTTGTGTTGCTGCAGAAAATCTCCCCCTTCAGGGTCTCTTTGTGCAGGTCAGAGGGGGGCAGAAACTCCGACTTGGGGTCTGCTTCAGCCTTCTAGTGTGGGGCTTTGGGCAAAAGCTGGAAGGAAGTGCTGCTGGTGGCGAAGAGCCAGAGGGCGTTGTTCCAGTGAGACTGAATCATGGCCTGGAACTAGCTGGCCATCTCAGCCCTCTGAGCCTCCAGGCGCCATTACCTGCCTTGCACTTCCATAGCTCTTTCCTCTGCTTGGAAAGCCTATGCTCCTGGTCCTCAGTGAGGTGTTTCTGCTGAGTGTCCCTCTCGGTCAGATCCAATTTGAACTGAGCCAGCTGTTTTGCCAACTCTTTCTCAGGGTGGCTGCTTAGCTCCAACAACTGCTTCCTGTTGGGGCCCTAAGGAGCCCAGGCGGGTGGGCAAGGAGAGGCTGGGAGGGGAGGGGCAAGTAGAGGCCGGCAAGGTGAGTGACATTGAGTTGGCCACGCCCACCTAGTCACATAACCATCTAGTCACGTCCACCTATCCAGTCATTAGGCAGAACATATTAATGGTCCGTGGGTTTTAAAATTATGAATTTAGTGGCCCCTGAGGTCCAAAAGGTTGGCGAATTAGCAGCATACACAAGCAAAGCTTCCCCATCCCAAGTCCAACTCATTCTGTCTCTTTTTCTTCCTTCTTGGACTTTCCTGACATTGATTATCTGCCAGGGAGAGTGCAAGTCATTCTCTTGCAGCTAATTTAAGCCACGTGAACTTCAAAGGAAATACTTAGCCATTCTAACTTTACAGGGAGGGAAGGACTCCCCACTCAGAGGTCATTGATTTATATCCCAAAATGCAGAATCACCATTTGTGCGATATGTGATTTTGATGTGAAGTATTCAAGCATGTGAAGATATTAGACTTCATTTTTGATAGTGTTTAAATCTTCTATCTTCAGCCACTAGAAACAGTGTTTCTCAAAGTTGTGTTCTTTAAGATGAGTAGACTTCAGAGATGGTATTCAGCAGGTTCTGACCAGTTCTGGAGAATCGATAGTGGAAATTTTGAGTAGTTCAGAGAACTAGCAAATACCACCTCTGATTGGCCCCACCCCCATCTATTCTCTGCCTCCGGAGTACCAGCTGATTGGCTGGATCTTCTTTTGTTGCCCTGCACAGGAGAACAGAGCTGGAAAGCAGGTTAGTGGTGTGGAAAGGGAATGGGATTTTGCAGTAATCTTCCTCCAGGAGTGGGAAGGGAATGGGGATTTTGCAGTATCCTTCCCCTGCCATGCCCATCAAGCCACGCCCACCAAGCCATGCCCACAGAACCGGTAGTAAAAAAAAAAATTGAATCCCACTACTGGACTTCAACTCACAGAATTCCTCAACCAGCCTTCAATTCTGAGAGTTGAAGTTCACCCATCTTAAAGAAGCATGTTGAAACACTGTAATCACAGAGAGGATGAATAAATTTTGGGTAACCTCTAAAAGATGCACTGTTTTACAGTGCCTTCAACATTTTTCTTTCTATCAAATTGGATACCAGGAGATAAACTATTAAATATATACACAAATCAAAGCAACATGTTTTACTAAATTCACCAGTGTGATGAAAATAGACTTTTGCATTTCTTATTGTATTTTATTTTCTCTGTCCTGTAAGATCAGGGGTTGCCAACCTTTTGGACCTCAGGGACCACCAAACTCATAATTTTAGATCCCAGGGACCACTAACTGGTTCTGTGGGCATGGCCTAATTTGTGGGTATGGCTTGGTGGTCATGTGACTGGCTGGGTATGGCTTGTATATAAATATTATAAATATTTATATAAATATTGATTTTTTTTTTATTAAAAAAGAGCAAAAGTCTCAGATTTTGGATACATTCTTAAAGCTGGTCCATTTGAGCTATCTTAAAAAATGGTTGCCCTGTGCCACGCTGTTTAGCACAATTGAAGATCACAAACAGAGGAGAGGGGAGAATTTTAGTAGTATATAGATAATTTATTTACATTTTTCTTATTTTCCTCATTTCTGTCATTTTTCAATACATGCATTTCAACAACAGGTTTACTTTTTCACATTTTATTATGAATAGAAGATAGGGAATGTGAATCACATTAACATTAAATAATGGTGGAAGATATTTATGAAGAATGCTTCCCTACAAAAAGTGCTAACCCATATTTATTGACTGATTGATCATTTTTTATGTGATCTATGAAACAAATGAAAATATTAACTGCTGAGAGGGAGAGCAAAAAACATTACCCATAGTCTGCTAGGCTGGTACCTATAGCAGCTCTTACCATATTACTTACATTATTCTATTTAAAGGCATTATTTTTTAATTTCCCATCTGTTTCCCCTTCTAGACAGCAGTGAGATAAAAAAGACACTCCTTTTTATAATTAATAAGCCACCTCACACATCAATAGAAGGGACAAACACATCTGATGTGTGAATCTTGCAAACTCTTGGAAATGGAAAGGCATACGTAATATCAGAAGCAGGCCAAAGAACAATACTATTTATTTTTGAAACTTGGATGTTAAATGAAAAAACAAAAAAAGAAATTTAAAATTATATAGACAAACAAATAACATTTCAAATGCTTCACAGAATACAACATGACAAGAAAAGGTGCACATGAATCCACTAACAGGGCGAAGTATGATATAAAGAACTGGTGTCCTCATGGAAAAAGCCATGGGTTTATCATATTGCATGAGAACAATAACCCTTGATTGGATACCAATTGACCTTAAAAACTCCAGAAAATACTCAAAGAAACACTTGAATTATATCAACTTACCTGAAAGTTGTGTATTGTAAGCAACTTCTGAAAATCTGGAAGCAGTTAGAAAAGTGTTTAAGAGGTCTACAATGCTTTGATTGGGGCTAAGAATGAATGAATGAACAAATGAATAAACAAAGAAGCCTCTAAAGAAAAACTGTCCCTTTCAGATTCACTAAGATCACACTTTTTGTCTTGGGGAATAACACCATTGCATATATAAAAACAAGAAGGATACAGTGTTAAGGGCCACATATAAATGCTTTGAGACTGACCAAATTATCACACATTTAAATGATGTATTGAAAAACCACATATCAGATATCCAAATCAAGTGAATAAAAAAATTTGAGCTGAATAATGACTCCAAGATTTAAAGCAATAGTAAACGCTATTACTGTAGATATAAATGCATATAGCCCTTGGTCTCAGGTTCCAAAGTAATAGTAATTTCTAAAGCCACTTCTATTCATGTGTATGTTTTCAGTAGCTTCCAAAGTTCAGTCAGCTCAATAATATGCCTTGTTGTTAATTAAAGTAAGGATAAAGGAGCACTATCAAGGACTAAAATAAAAACAAAAGAGCCTGATCATGATCAAGATCTAATAATTTCTTATTAGAAAAATGGGTAAAGACAATTAGTATATAGGTAAACCCATATACTAATAGAAGGAGCTTTCTACTTGAAGCCTCAAAACCAACCAGAAACATATAAATACTCCTTTAATTCCCTACCCCCACCCCCGAACTCCTAATCCTGGAATTTATTCCAGAAGATGTTTTACAATCTCTCAGACTTGTAAAAAAAAAAAAAAGCCTTGCTGAAGAGAGCAAAACATAGTTCTTGACATATTTGGTAACCTGAGATGTTTTCCAGCCACTACCCAAAAGGAGAGCACAATACCCACTCCATTATCCACATATAGAGGACAGATAAATTATGATATTGGTAATGAGATTCTAGCATTCTAGCTTAGGGACACAAAACAGGTCATTCAGTTTTTTTTCTATCTACATTAGGAAAACAGTTGGAAGCTTAGGAGAAACAGTTCACAGTGCCTATACTCTTCTTCATGGTACGTTTGATGCATGTTTCTCTATGCTTCAGTAAGCTCGTTATTTTAAGTCTGTGCATCTTAACCTTGGCAACGAGTGGACCAATCCCCCCCACCAAATTCCCTATACCAGCTGGGGAATTCTAGTCACACATTCTTCAAGTTGCCAAGGTTAAAAACACTGTTTTAAATTAGCACAAGAATCTTTCCTAGTTTGGGGTATTCCTCTGAAAAGTTCCAGGGCATTGAAGGTCACACAAAATGTTTCAGCATTTACATAAACTGTCAGCTACAATTTACACAGACATATCCAACTTTTCTTCTATTCCAATGCAGGAAACATACATATGTGTAAAAATGATATAGTGAAGCATCAGTGAAAAATAACTGATAGATTTAGGCTGATATGTACCAGTTTATCTTCTAGTCTCATTTTCAGAAACATACAGTACATTGTCTAAGCTTCTAAGGAATTCAGGCTGAATGGCTGAATTTAATAGAGAATGCACAGAAAATGGTTGGAAGTAATTGAATTAAGGTTCTGTTATTGATCCATTTGTACAATATGTTCTGTTTATCGACAATCTGGTTAAGGAGTCTGGAATCTGTTAAAAGCTAAATGTGTGTGATTGTACTTTGCAAAGTGTGCACTCATTCATACAAGTAGTAACTGGAATGAATAACTTCTTAGACTGAAAATCAGATGGAAATGAACCTACCACATGTTTTCTTTGTTTCTTTGGTGTCTTTTTTTAAGGGAAAAGGGACATTTAAAAGGACACTCCAAAGTGGGCATTTAGTAAACATTGCTAAAATCTTTGGCTTAGATCTGATCTCCTGACCATCATCAAGAATATTTGGGGTGGAGTGGGGTGGAGGGAAGCCGAAAGATGAAATTTCATGAAAGTTTGATGACTGTATCTAGAAGGAGAAAAACCAGTAATAAGAGAAGGAGCTCTTAAATTCTCATAAATAAGAAGGACACTAACCCTTTGTTCCTTTCTGTACCCTACTCTTGATTATGCCTAAACCTCAAGCTATGGTTCTCCATGGGGAAATAAAAGCTTTAGCTTAAGTTTTGTCCTGTATTTGATGCTGTGCCTTGTTCTTAATGGTGTCTGTCATCCTTTTGCCTGTTCCTTTTTGTGAAATAAAAGAAATTGAAATGCAGCAAACTATGCACGATTCATAGCAGAGATTCACAGCTTGAAGGAGCTTGGAGAGGCCCAGAATATGGCTGTAGAACCAAGAGAAAGAATTGTTTTACTAACTATACAATATTTTAATAATTTATCTTTATTTCATTTTAAACTATAGCTTCAATTGAAATCAAATTAATAGTTTATCTAGAATCCCCGCTCCTTTTTGGAATGCAGTCCCTCTAGTACCCCACTACAATGACAATGTGACCCTACTCCCCCCTCCAAAAAAAAAACCTTGTACAAACATGCCCAAAATAATATAGCTTGTTGTTGAGGTATCTCCGTGTTACTCATTCTCCTGTGTAGTATAATATTTGTATAACTGAGACATACAATTAACAATGCAGAGGACTGTGGGTTTCATAGCAAATATGCAGGCATAGCCTATGGCCTTTTGCAGCTGTGTTTGAATATCCATTGTTTAGTCTTCAAGCTTTTATTAACAGGACAGCAGACTTGCTTATTCTGGTTCTCAAAGGAGGAGGTTTGTTATGTGAAGCGGACAGCCAGAAAAGGAAGTCCACAAATACTTTTTTCATCTGCAAATAAGAATTTTGAAAAAAAGTTCCAATAACCTTCATGAGTATAGATAATAATGTTAAATAATGTTGATTTTCAAAGCAAAGCTGATTCAGACTTTATCCCTCCATCCTTTCCCACTTAAAGATTTGTTTATGCTATCTTTTTCTCTCTGTCAGAATTAGGCACAGAATTTGTAAAGTGCTGTTGAATTAAGTACAAGTCCTGTGTTTTTTTTGTGTGTTTTTTTTGCAACAGGGAGTAATTTATGATTGGTCTTCAATTCTATAACTGTCCAGCTAGTGCCTGGGTGGAGGAACATTAGAAGTTGAAATTTAATACATTTGGAGAGCATCCATTTAGAATACGCTGCCATTAGACAGTAACTTCTGACTTTGAAATATACCTAAACTACACTCCTCTAGATATGTTTTCCTAGCACAATTGGAACCAGCAGTTTTGTTGCCAAGTGACATAATCCTTAAGCAAATTATCATGTGACCACAATAGACTTATGATTTGACTTCTGCTATGATCTTTAAGTGAAACATCACATGACTGTTGTGAGAATTTACTGCTGGCTGCTCCATTATTCCACTTGTTAGAATTTGGCTGTGAAGTTTTATGGGACTGTGGGACATTGCAACTGTCATAAATGCCCACCAATTAAAAAGCACCCAAATCTTGAAAATGTTGTCTATGAAAATGTTGTGATGGTTGCAAGTGAGAGGACAAGTCATAAAGTTACTGTTTCGGTACCATTATAATTTCAAATGGTTACTAAGCAGGGCAGTCACTAAGTAAAGACTCTCTATATAATTACAGAAGAGGGAAAGAAATTCAGGCTTTCTGACATCTTACATGTTTGAGTTATGCTAAATTTTAACTGGGAAATGTTATCCCTTGGTAGTAGACAAGACAAGAACATATAGAATAACAGAGTTGGGAAGGGGCCTTGGAGGTCATCTGGTCCAATTCCCTGCTGAAGCAGGAGAGTCTATTCCAAACATTAGCCTCTACGTAGGATTGAACTCACAGCCTACTGATTGTGAGGCAAGAGCGCCACCTCTAGGCCACCGCGGGCCCATGCAATCCTTTTGTAGGCTCTGCAGCTCGGCTAAAAGGATTTCAGACCAACAATGGCTTGGTAATTGGGAAGACAAAATCTTCTTTTGGTACATACAGATTTGTACATGCCATGTGCCTTCTAGCTAAACCTGTGAAATACCTATATCTATTTGTAAGCATGTGTCTTGAATCTTTTTCAACTTGCTGCATATTTTTGAAAAAATCTGAAAAAGATTTAAATTCCAGCCAGAATATGATTTGAATTAAAAACATCCAATAATTATAGTAGTTCCTAGGTTTCAAAGATGTATGTAAGAGTGCTGTAGAAATCTTTGCTTTGTTTTTCCAATCTCTGTATATGTTAGGATAAATAGTAAGTACAAATCCTGTTGTAGGAGAGGGATAAATAGTGGGCAATACAGCAAGAAAACAGCATTTGGCATTTGGTCAACCTTTCAGAAAGGAATATGTTTAATATTTTGATTAACTTTACTTTTGGGAAAAGTAATGGAGAGTTCAGGAAGGAAAAGAAATTTTAATTCTAAAAATGCTATTTCTATATCATATGTCTGTGGAAATGGCTTGTTGTGATGATGATGTTACCATATTAGTTGTTGAATTTTTCTGAAAGTAATTTAAAATTGGATTTGATTGATTTGATTTCTAGAGTGTGATCTATTCTTTTGCCTCCTGCATTACTAAATTTAAACAAAATGCAGCCTATTAAACTTTGATTTCATTGTTTTATTAAAAGAAAACAGAATTGAGACTTTTATCAACAATACACAAAAAGGGACTTTTGTCAAAATGTCATCTGATAAAGCACCTTCTCTGACTTATGTGGGCAATGATAGAGCTGCCATTTAATTTTCTAGAGTAGTCTGGAGTTCCTACATCAGGCGTGTCAAACTCACGGCCAATGGGCCAGATGCATCATGGGCTGGCCACGCCCACCACAATTTAGCAAAGTGGGAAAAAAGTCACTATATGTCATATGACGACAATGTGATGCCATGGGTTTGACATCCCTGTCCTACATAGAATTACCCTATAATTAAAATAGAGAATTGCAACTAATCATTCTTATATGGAGGCCTTAGGTAGATGTTAGTCTTAAAAGATCAGACAGAGCATTTTATTTTCTTAAGAAACCTGAAATGCTGACTTTGGGCCACTTTTAAGAAAAAAATATATCGAACCATTACTATATGATGCTTTTCTCTCTCTCTCTTCCTTTTTCATGGTTAAAAAGTATGTTAATTTACTTGTTTATATGACAGTGTTGCTTTTAGATTCTACAGCCTCTCCACTATTATTAATGCAGAGTATGGGTTTTCCACGAGTATCATGGGCAGAGAAATACATTCTTCATTTTCCAAGAGAAAGTGATAGACATTTTAACCTGGACATTATAGCACAAGAAAAAACAGAGAGAGGACTTTAGAATATCCATTTCCCTTTCCTTCAGATTTTCCTTACTTATTCCATCCTTTTCTTGATATAAAAAGCCACTGTCCAATGTTTCACAGGCCCAGTTTAGTAATAGCAGCTTGCTTTTAGCCATGTTGATTTGCAAATGTCAAAAATATGTTTATGTGTGAGCTTTTAAAATATGACAGGCTGAAACTTTGAGTAAAAGTGAGAGCATCTATGAAGACCAGTGGATTAAATGGTACTACTGGCTCCTGTGTTATCTCAGCAAAGTTTGTCAAAAGGGATTGCCTTCTGGTCTGCAATTTAATGTTTGCAGACTCCTGGTATAAGTAGAATGGAATAGAACAAAGAAAATGTTAGTGTTTGGGAACTACTACTCGCAGAGAAGTTTACTAACATAGGAAATAACTTGAAGGCAGAAGAGAAGTCCATGTTTACAATCTTTGATATTTGACTGGGCAATAATCAACATTATTTAGTACTTTAAACAATACAGTTAAAAGACAAACAGTGCTGGTTGCAAGCATTTCATATTGAGTCATCAGTGCCAACATTACAATAGCCTGATTAAAATCTTACTATCAAATAAGATTGTAATGTTCACTACCTGTCTTTTAACTGCATTGTTTAAATTATTAAAAGTGACTAATTGTTTTAAATTATTTAGTATACCCAGGGTGAATCTTCAAAAAGGTGGTGATTGCTGATAACTTTTTAATTTTATTCAAGGAGTGGAAACTTATTTTCTAATATTTTGGGGGTATGAAAATTATTTGCTGTGCTATCCATGTTCCACACAATCTTTAAAGTGTTTTCAAGACTGGATGTTTAGTGTTAAGGCATATGGAGTAAGTATGAAATAGTAAATAGCTTTCATCATGTGCTTTGAATATCTTTGTGCTGACTTTAATAGTCAACATAGCTAGTACCAAGAGATGACAAAAGTAATAGTTCTGTCCAGAGGTTGTATTCAGCAGGTTCTGACCAGTTCTGGAGAACCGGTAGCTGAAATTTTGAGTAGTTCGGAGAACCGGCAAATACCACCTCTGACTGGAGATTTTACACTATCTTTCCCCTGCCACGCCCACCAAGCAATGCCCACAGAACCGGTAGTAAACAATTTTGAATCCCACCACTGGTTCTGTCTCCTCTAAATAGAATTTTCATTCTGTGCTCAAAGATTCTTTTCCCTATTTCTCCAGAGAAAAACACAGGGGTCCTTTTTCTATCAGGTTTACATGAAAAATGGCAAGATATAGACCTTGACTTTTTCAATGCATGAGCCATAATTATCATCTATTGATATATAACCCATGTAATAAAGCATAATGTGTTTTTCATTTTCCATTCTTTTTCTTTGTTGTCCCCTCCCCCCTTTTGTCTCTTTTAAAATTAAACCAACAACATAAAATACAAGTTCATTTTTTTTATTGATAAAAGCAAAAACTTTTCAGAAAAAAATACAGGCTAGAGGACATAGTTGTTGCATTTTCTACAACACTGTAGAATATTAAGTGCTTTGAAACACATATTCTATTAGATCTTGATGTGTTTGTCATAATTTACAAGTAACCTGACAACATACAAAACAATTGTCTTTGAAGATATGGATCACTGACATTAATTTTGAAATATAAGTGAAATAGCCACCAGCATATCATCTGGGTGCACACTTTGACTGGGTGCACACTTTGACTCTTCTTAAAATGTTAATTACATTTTTTCCCATTCAATTGTGTATGATTCTCTTTTTCTTCGCAAGGTTTTTTAGAAGAGGTTTGCCATTGCCTCCTTTCTAGGGCTGAAAGTGAGTGACTGGTCAAGGTCTCCCAGCTGTCTTTGTGCCTGTGATGCGAGTAGAATTCACAGCATGCAGCCTGACACTTTAACTATGACAACAGATTGGCTCTTTAATTACACTTATATATATTTGTTTAAGAGTCCTGTTGTTAACCCAGAAACTGATCTGACCAAAGCCATCTTGGAGCTTCAGCGTTGCCACACTGGAGCTGAGTGGGAGGGAGGGGGGATTAGAGATAGCTGTGGTTTTGTAGCCACAATAAAATACTTTCTCTTGGGAACCAAGGACATTCTCACTTCTGGTCAGAGGAAGGAGGAGTGATGTCGCCTGGCAACCAGAAAGTGCCTTGATTGGACCATGTGACTGAATGTTTGGGAAAGGGGACAAACTTCCACTTTTACATAGGTGAAAGCCACAGGAACCTTCAGAGTCAATTTTCACTAGCCTGTGCCAAAATGACACATCAAATAAAACTATTCTTTGAGGAAACTACCTGCCTCGGAGTTTTGTTTGCTGTGGGTATGTTACTTGGAACCCTGACACCTATTACTGAACTGGAAGATTCTCCAAGTTTAGTATTGCATGCTACTTCAGTGGATGGAAGGATGAATAGATAGACAGATGGACAGCAATTTTACTCGTCTGTGCTCAGTGCTTTTTCCTCAGATCTTAAGAATTATTCTTGTAATATAAAATAGACATGGCATCAGCTAAAGTACAAATGGCATCAGCCATGAGGAATCCTTTTACATAACATTGTATAAACTATTCAGGTATGCCTCTCCACCAGGGGTGAGGCATATTTTGGCTCTATGTACATCCTTCAATTATTTTCATGAGAAACCAGTGTGATGTTTTGACCTTTTAACTTTTTGTTTCCTAAAATCAAATCAATCCACAAAAAAAGCAGTTACAGGTAAGTGAAGGAATTATTCCACATTAATAGGTTTATACCTTTTCCTTGGGATGCATTTGTTTAAATGAAAGATCCCTCCGTAAAAGATAAATCTTTATTCTGTGTTCCCAAACGTTGACCTTATTTGATGATCTTTTAAACATCTTTTGTGGGAAACCACTTTATATTTCCCAGAAAGAAACTTGCAACTTGCAACTCCAATTATGAATTGTTTCATTCTAAATAGCAGAATGTAATCTTGTTAAGCCTCAGTATCAATACTCACATTATCAGCCCTGTCAGGTTGTGCTCATTTTGTGGGGGCTTCAATTTCATGCCGTTTTAAGCAATTTCGCCAGTGAAGCACAGGGAGCCACAATATCTTTAATGGGAAATGGAAATTCATAGCAAAAACTTATTCAAATCTCATTTGAGCTCAGCACGAGCAAAGGCCATCATGGAGCTGTGGGGGAAAAAAAGAAGGGTATCTATATAATTATAATCTGCTCCCACAGCATCTTTTCACCCCCGCTCACCTGAATTGCTTTTTAATGGAGAGTTGTTTCAGCTGATGCACAGTTTCCTGGGCTCCTGGATTAGCACTGAACAGCAAAATAAAACTCACAGTGAAAATATGTACCTTCTTGAATATTAAGGCAAACCTGATTGGCAACTGAGTCACCTCCGGACAAGATGGACAGCACATAAATTCAATAAACTGAGTTGCCCCAGGTGAAAATAGAGTTACATTTTAAAAGTTGAGGGGAGTCTTTACTCTTTCTGGAAATCCAGCATCTCTATTTAACCTGGCCTGCAATCTCTCTTGTCTTCTAGACAGAATTTGAGTTCAATTGTGTGGCTGTGCTGGATATGGATACGGCCAGCCTTAGAAAATATTTTTTCTATTCCCTTGAGCATTTGTTCTATATCAGTAGCAAAATGAGTTTTGGACTTCCTGATACTGAATGTGGAGATGCTTTTTGAGGATTTGTTGGGAGATCAATATATGAGGAAAAAATGCTTTCTATTTTCAGTTGCTCAAAAAAAAGAACCTTTCACAAAAGCGTGTTTGGTTTAATCCTGAGGATTTTCTACGGGTCACCCCTCCCCTCCCCCCACGTTTGGCTTGTTCATTTGTTTTTAATATGTAACTTTAAACTTTTTGTTATTTATAGTTAGGTATCTAAAGTCTTAGATGCTTTAGGGTCTTCCTTAAGCACTCAGGGCTTTATCTGTGTCTGTGGCAAACCATATTCCTTTAAATATGAAAGGAATAACCAGAGGACATGGATGCAATGCATTTAGAGTATCAGAATAACCACATAGCAATACTTCCTGGATGAAGAATTATTCATCTGTGCAAACCTCTGTTCCCTTCCAACATAGAGTCATCAAGTGTAAAACTATCCTCTGAAGCATTTTTCAAAAGAAAACTAAGACAAGTTATAGGTTGCAGTCCTGATTATGAATCATCATGAATTCCACTTAGCCTGCAGAGCCCTAATGTCCCCCCCCACCCCACCCCAAAAATTAGGGTCACATTTTATATCTTCAAGAGCATGTCCTGAATGCAACCAATGCCATGACACAGGTTTGTCCAGTCTTACAGCAACAATTCTTTTCAGACTGAATAATGTAGGATATTGGTGAGCCCCCACCCTCGAGCCAACCAAGCTGTTCAAAAACATGCAAATGCAAGTAGATAAACAGATACCACTTCAATGGGAATGTAACAGCACCCTATGACATCATGATGGTGGAAATGTCTTCAGACAGTGCTGGCCCTATCTTCTTTTTTACTATAAGATATTAAGCCAGTTTATGCATTGGGAAAGTCCAAAAATTAAATGATAATCAGTAACCAAACAATATAATTGCTTAAAGAATTTGTGAAGCTACTGTCATTCAGGAGGATACTCTAATGATTATTTAATCTTCAAACACTACTCTTACCAGCCTGCAAGCTAATAGAGAAATCTTAAACTATGTCGACTCTGAAAGCTAACACAGAGAACTTAAGTAAGTTACAGGCTAAAAGCCAACGAGATTTAAAAACAGCTATTTATGCAACATTACAAAAGGCATGTTAAAGACTGAGCAGCCTAGAGGCTAGCATAAGGATAACTAATGAACACATTTTAAATAGCAATAGCAATACAAATATCTTCTATGGGCTGCAAGAAGAGCTTATAAGGCAAGCTGAAAGTGAGCTCAGAAAGGAGGGGGTATTAGTGAATGGAAAGTCAAAAGTTGGGAGAGAGATTCGAAGGAAGGAAGGAAGGAAGGAAGGAAGGAAGGAAGGAAGGAAGGAAGGAAGGAAAGGAGGGGGGAGGGAGGGAGGAAGATTAGTTGAAAAATATGTGTGGTTTATTTTAAGCATACTGTTTTCAGCTAGAAGCAGAGAAGAGAACTACATGCCAGAGGAGAAAGATGAGAAGTTTAAGGTTGAAAAGTGCAAGGCTCAATATGCTTAAAATATAAAACGTTTTTCTCACACACATATTTCCCTGACCCCTGGGGAAGATTTAACATAGTCTACATTAAATTGGGAGGAAGAGAAGAGAGAAGGATATATTCCTGGAGGGGTAAAATTAGGTTTTGGAGAGAAAGAAGATGAAGAATAGAAGAACCCCTTTAATTGCTGCCATAAAAAAGATGGGAAATCCTACACAAAATAAAATACAATAGTACACATTGTATTATTGTACAGTCACCCTCTTCTGTCTTTTCAGGAGTTTCACCATGCATATTGTGGCTTGAGGCAAGAGACCTGAATGACCTGTCTGGCATTTGTTTTAAATAATGTTTCTTCATGAACAAAGGGTCCATAATACATATAACTTGCATAAGATGTTTATGTTCTAGTCTTTGTTTACCTCCCAAAATTCCACAAGAGGAGATTGGTTAGATTTAGGAGGTTACTGGAGCAAAATTAGAAAATAAAGGCCAGTAGTTTTGGAGTTGGTGTACTAAAGAGGAACTTTAAAATTCTAGGAACCATTTTACGATATAATTTTCCAACATCTAGGGCAATTGAAGGTCATGTTTCTCAATGTGTGTCAAGCTACTGTGGAAAGAACAACCACTGCTGGCAAACCGCCGTAAAGTCTCTTGTCAGGATTTTGATAAGAAAATTGATATTTTTCAGGTCAGTCTTTCTTAGCTGTCACAATCAGTGTTGCAACTCTGACAAAGCTGATGAGGAACAGAGGAAAATGCAGGCACTATCATGTTGTATTTACTAGGCAGCCTGTGAAATGAAAGGGACCTCTCTCGATATCTGAAAAGGACCCCTGGTGGGAAAGTAATTGGTTTTTATTTCTTATTATGTAAATACCTGTATCTTGGCATTGCCCTAAAGGATTTGATTTATATTTTGCAGGTTTTGAATTAACACGCCCTGGAAAGCAAGCAGTTAGATGGAGGCTACATTTATATTGTTGTGATGACCACCACTATCAAAGATGTACTGAGGATTTGTCTGAGCTGGAATGTAGCCTTGATTCCATTCTTTCATAGAAACTGTACTAATTTTATCTAAAACAAATGAAACAGATCTAGAGTACTGTAATTCAAGCCAAATGGATATTATACCAGCATCTAACAGCTGTTGGAAAACATGAACAACTCTATATTAGACATCAAATTTGGCCCTAAGGTGTGACCCTGTGGTGCAATCTGGTGGCTTGAAAAATTAATCTGAAAGGAACTGAAACATGTGCCATTCCAACTAGCAAAGACATGTGTTAGACCTGTTCCCCGGGATACAATTTAAGAAATTCCCCTTTTCAGAAAACATTATCAGAGGCTTTAAGACACTACGTGTTTAATATATAGGTATGATAGAATATCAGATAGTGAGGAATTTGTAGGTCCTGTTATTTTGCTATGTACCTGTGTGAGGACAAAACAACAATCTCAGCAAGGTAATTTATGACAATTCCCATTATGTCCTGGTGAGCAAGCATTACTGTAGAACTCAGAACTGTTCTGAATAAAAATATCAGCTTTCGACATCCATGAGAAGGTGACTTGTAAGCTTCATGTCAGGCTCCAGAATGGTAAAGAGTGGTTGTGATCAAAGAGCACAGAAGCCCTCAATATTTTACAGCTAAGACAAGGTGGTGGTGATGGCTTGACTTGCCAGAGCCCACTACAATGCATAGAACAGGCTTAGAGAACTGAAGGTGTGGCCGGGCAGTTTGTGTCCTCTATTGCTGAAGGAGGGCAAGAAGGATTGGATATGACCATGGCCAGGAAAAGTTCTGCACTTGGCCCAATTATCCTGATTAAAAAGAGGAATTTTATGAAAGGACCCAATCGTGCCCAGAGAAGTCATTAACAGAAGCAGAACAAATTATAATACAAGATGGACTTTATCCATGAGGCTTCTGAGAAGTGAGTGAAGTCTGAATTGGACTTTTTACAACTGGTACCAACACAAGCCAGCACTGAAAATAGTATTATGCTGAATTCCCCCCCTCTATCCATCATATCACTAAATGGTCTCCTTTATTACCAGCCATAGGAAAATCACATGGATTTAAACAAAGTCCTGTGCATGTTTGGCAACTTTGTGAAGGTTGAAGGACAGATATTGATGATGGCATGCAGGTGCCCCTGACCAACTATCCTATAGTATAACTGTTTAACAGCTGGACCTTGCTATGAGAAATCATCTCCTTATTGAAATATGTCTATTTTTACCAGACTAGAAATGAAATGATTCTGAATTTTGGCAGTGATGCATTAGGAACCCATCTTATAGCCATGGGATTTTATAAAGATGACTGTCTTCAGAGTGACTCATATACACCTGCAATAAACCCTGGTTTCAAGGCTAAAAGGCAAATGACTGGTAGTTGTAAATGGGATCTGCAGGCTGTTTGCATAGCAATATATTTCTTTTTCAAGATAGACTACTGAATAATGGGGTTGATGTGAAAGTCAAACTGACATGGATATGAAATGAATTTTCTATATAAAGCTTCTCTTAAAGGCCACCTAGAAGCCACAAATGGTCCAAAAGGCAGCAGAGCAGATAGTTAGGAAGATATCTTGTTACACCCATGTGCATCTCTATTTTGCAAGCAGCATTGGCTCTCAATAAGCTTCCAGGTGAATTTCAAGGTGTTGATTAGCTACAAAGTTCTACAGGGCACACAACTGCTTTATTTGCAGGATGTATCCATCACACACATACTCCACTTGAAAAGGCACATTCTGGGTCTTTCTTCTTTAAAACAATGTCATCTTATTGGATCCAGCTATAGGCAGATGGTTAAAACCTAGCTATTTCCGGGGCCTTTGGATGAGAATAAACAAGAGTCCTTTTTAGAAGAGGCAGTTTGTATCAATTGCTTTTGCTATTTATTGTCTACTTAGTTTTAATAATACAAGTTGCATTTTGTATTTGTTGGTTTTGACTCAGTCATATTCTCTGAGCTGGACTCAATATATATGCAAAAAAATTAATTCAACACACGTCTCAGATAAAAACAGGAGGCTAGTGGATACTTTGACTTGTACAAGGTGGAACAAGATAAACATCAATGCATTCAGGATTTAAAATTACTAGCTGGAGTCCAGCGCTAGGATGGCTTGGTAACCAAAAATTGGAGATGAAGGAATGGGGGAGAGCTAAAGAAACAATGCCAATTAATGTGGCCTGTGTTCCCTACGAGTGGCTTGCCTTCTGCCTCTCATCATATTTTTGAAAATAGTGTACTTTCTTTTTTTCTTTTTTTCAAAAGGCCACGCCTCACAAATTTCTCTAAAACAACATTCCCTTTTATGGCACACCTTGTTCCAATCAATGCCTTCTCTTTATTACCGTGTCTACACAAATTGGTTTATTGTATTGTTGTGCAGCTTGAATGCAAAACAAATATTAACTTAGCCTTGAATTGTAGGGCAAAACTGAGAAGTAGAGTTTTCTTAGTGGGCACATTTTAACTTTATTTAGCAAGTCTAAAATACTTGGGTAGGTTTCCCAAATTATAGACTGACTGTATCTGTGCCTGGTCAATCAAGGTCTCCTTTTTCTTGTTCAAAACTGGGTATAAATGAGTGAAATTGTAAGTTGGCAATACATAACAAAGAGAGGTTTGTTCAATTTCAATATGATGAAATTGTAATATATGATTTGGCTTGTAAGATACAGACATTTAGCATTTGTTCTAGCACAGGGATATCAAACTTGCAACCCACAGGCCGGCTGCATCAGGTGCTGGCCATGCCCATCCCTGTTTAGTGAAAGGGGTGGGGGAGTCACAATATGTCACATGATGACAACATGACCCTGCAAGTTTGACACCTTTGTTCTATCACCTCCCCTCCAAAAAAGAGGATATTGTAGGCTCAAGGAGGCCAGGAGCTTCTTCTGAACTGTGAACTGCATTAAGGAACATCAGTCACTAACTTGGCATTTGATTCATGTCCTGATGTACCCAGCATAACTCTTGAGTAGTCTTTTTTCATTCTAGTATGGGTGTGCAGAATTTCATAGGTTTATTCAAGCATGAAGTTCTTTATATTGCATAGATGAGACAACCATGGGGTGGGGGGGGAACACCCATTCAATAAAAAGCTGTAGAGGTGCCACTAATGACAGCAAAGCCATCCAGAAAATAATTAAAACTTTCTCACACTCCTTGTAATGCATGCAAAACATTCAGATTCTTGCTATATGCTACATCTATCAACTATTGTATAGAAGATGTGGAACACCTTTTTGAACCTGGTGATAGCTGTCTAAAGTGGTAATGTGATTGCCTTTCTCTCTAAACATATGAAGCAATACTAAGCCATGCAGAAAGATGCCATAGTAACATACCGAAAGGCTCAATAGATCTAATCTCAAGTCTCCTCAGCAACATCACTCTTTATATCTGTGAGAAACTTGTATTGTGTCCTTGTCATCACATATACCCTTAAACGATTACAAGACTCTTTCAGTATCTCTACAACTTGTCTACAGTAATAAGCAGCTTCAACTTTGTACTAGTGTTAATAGCCTACCACTTCAGAAGACCCTCTCTCATATCAGGCATCATGTTTCAAGACTGATATCTTATATTAGGGAGAGGTCCTGTATAATCACAAACTATAGTAATATAATGCATAGAGCAGTTTACCACCTCAAGTCAAAGTTCAACCTAGAATTTTTCACAGTTCAGCTATTTCAGAAGTAAGTGTTTATTATATCCCTTGAAGTTGTGAGCAATGGAGTTTTGAGTGATGAATCATTATATGTATGTATGTATGTATGTATGTATGTATGTATGTATGTATCTTTCACCATATTTCCATTGAATCACTCATAGTTGTCCTCTTTCCTCAGCATATCCATGGCATAGAGATAACTTGTTTTGCCAACTTTTGTTTCCTAATGACGTTTAAAATCCAAAGTGACAGATCTCATACCTACTTTTGATTGAGACAATGGAGTTAGAACATGTATTATTATTTACATTAGAAAATGTAAATAAGCTCCCATTCTCTCAATTTTTTTTAGCACTGCCCCAATTTCCTTTTTGGACATTTTTTTTGGGGGGGGGGGTCTAAAAAGTAAAGCCTGCCTACATCACATCATGCCTTTTCCTTATAATTTCCTCTTCTTTTGCCAATTGTGTGTTCGGAGGAAGGACTTATAACAGCAAACAATTTGTGCTCCTCACATCCATCTTATGACACTTTTGCTTCAAACATACACTTCAGCCAAGAGCTATGGTGCAAAGGACTTATGATGACAGAATTCATAGAAATTAGGTTGGTACTGGAAGCTGTTAATATTTTTGATTCCACAGAAATTATTGTTATTAACTACACAAACAACAGTTCTTATATATAAACTAAATTATATTTTATTTGTGATTTAAAAAGGCCTCACATCTCCTGCCTTTGATACACCAAGATGTTCTTCAGCGACCCGTACCAGTCAACAATCTTTTCCATGAAAATGCTCATCCTGTAATGGGGATTTCTGGCTTTAGTGCTGATTTTGCTAATAACCAGCTGTCAAACCAATGCAACACGCAACCTGCAAAACATTAAAACTCATCACTTACAGTGATATCAAGCAGATGGAATATTTTTTGTGGGCAGAATTTAGCTGAACATTTCAGTGCTTACCTTTCTAAGATTACCCCTCCCAATTCTCAGTGTTGACCACTCATTGTAAATCACTATCTCACAACACTTCTGCACTGCTTGAAACCATGCTGTCAACATGGTTCAGAATTCATCAGCATTTAAATCATCCCTTTGCATCCTAATAAAAGAAGAAGATGGTTCAGCTCCTACTCATCCATCTTCAATTGTATAAAATAGTTTGGTTTAATATCCTTAGAAGCAATATTTGAATGAATCCATATCAGACTCATTGGAAGCCTCTTATTGTAATGAACAAGGACACACATTTAATTTTGCAGCAACTAAGATCTTTGGCTGTGTGAATAGGAAGAAAGCCAGGGAAAGGATTGAAGCCTGGGAAATGGGCCCCTTGTCAGTGAACAGGATGCTGATTTATCACCAGCCTATCAAGTACTTAGGAGCTGAGGGTTTGGCAGCCCAAAGAAACAACAGACCAAACACCAGCCATCAACACACCAATCAGCCAATAGGAAGGCACCGCATAAGCATGATTCACAGAACTGCCCAAAGCACGTATTCCAGGAGAGAGAAGTTTCCTGAAGATGGGCTCCAGCATTAGTCTGAAAGCTCAGAAAACTCCTGGTGACTGCCCCAGATCTTGCATGATACCATATCTCGTTATGATTCACATTTATGGAATGTGTGAATGAGTGGTTGCAAGCAAGGATTAGGTATCCATGTCATTTGTAGTATTCCGTAGCGCCATATTTCCTAAAGTTCTCCTTCATGTCCTTTCCAGGCATCTCTCCATCATATTCTGTATGTTCAATGATTTTGAGTCTTCTCTTGCATGAAATTATTTATATTCTTTATGAGTACCATTGCTGGCATAGACCCTCTCCTTGCTGCTTATACCGCTGAATAATCTCAAAAGAGGAGCCAGGAAAAGAGTATCTCCTCCATAAACAAAACAATAAGGTGTAATTTACAGAAACCCATACCAGATCCATTATTGCCCAGGTCAATAAGGACTGTGCTAAGTGTTGGGATTCCTAGACAGGTGGTGACAGATGGGCTACAGGACACAGGATTGATGGCTGAGCAACCAGGGCCAACAGCTACAGAACTAGCAGGAAAAAAGTTGCTTACAAACAATGGCATGATAAAGTTCTACTTGCCTGCAAGCAAACACTGGTGATATATATATATAAAACAAAATAATAGAAAATGAAGAAGCTGAAGTGGTCTGGGACTTTAGAATTCAAACAGACAAGCATCTGTCACACAAATACCCTGGATATACCATTGTCGATAACCATTGTTGATAAGAAACACAAAAAAGGTCTGGATAGTGAATGTTTTAATAGCTAGAGACAGCAGAATAGAAGAGAAAGAACTGAAGAAAATCACATAATATAAAGACCTGCAAATAATAGTAGAATTACTGTGGCAAAAGAAAGCAAATAGAAATTTGTGCCTTGGGTGCAATGCCAAAACATCTGGAGCACCACTTGAACATCATCAGTGTTGACAAATTCACCATCAGTCAATTGCAAAAGACAGCTTTCCTTGGAATAGCTTACATCCTTTGATGCCTTAAAGCAACAACAATTGCTTTAAGGCATCTTGGTTTTAGACTCAAAGGGCATCTGTGATTATTTTTGTTTGTATTTTGCACTGTTTTATATTGATTCTTTATTAAATGATGATAATGTATTATTTGTCAGCCACCTATAGTTACTTGTGTAAGATGGACAGTCGTACACATTTTCCAAACATTTTCCACAATGTAAACATTGTGGGCATTGGCAGTACTGCAAAGATTTGATCTAAATCTAAAAAGACAAAGAAATGAGATCGCAAGAGCACTTAGACATATATACTGCTTTACAGTGCTTTTATAGCTGTCTCTAAGCAGTTTACAGAGTCAGCATATTGCCCCCAACAATCTGGGTCCTCATTTTACCGACCTCGAAAGGATGGAAGGCTGAGTCAACCTTGAGCCTGGTGGGATTTGAATTGCCAAAATGCAACAGCCAGCGATCAGCACAAGTAGCCTGTAGTACTGCACTCTAACAACTGAGCCACTGAGGCTCTTATAGATAGATAGATAGATAGATAGATAGATAGATAGATAGATAGATAGATAGATAGATAGATAGATAGATAGATAGATAGATAGATATAACAAAGGTCCAAGTTGCTGTAGGAATACTTGAATGGAACTTAAAAATTCTACCAATATTTATTTATGTAAAAAATGTATTACTTTCATACACTATGGGTGTCTGATAATTTATACTGTTGAGGAGGGTGGGGGAGAAAGTACAGCAATACTATTTTGTTTCCCCCAAAATAGTAATAAAATCTTCTTATCTTCTTATCTTAATTTAGTCCAGAGGTTCCTAAACTTTCTTGGCTGTCCCTTTCACAATGTTGCCAACTTGCCAGCCTTTTTAGAGTAACAGACAATTCAGCCCCAATGTCTGACATTACTAAAAGTGGATTAGTGTCCTTTTAAATGTGATACATGAAAGTTGTGTTCTGTGTGAAATATAATTTATCCAGCTTGGTGGAAATATTTATGATGAACCAAAGAGCCTCCTGTTTAGAAAGTCTACTGCAAATCTACTGCAAAACCTGTTAATGAACTCTCTTTCAGTGCAGCCATTAAACTATCCTTCTGAATCACATAGACCAGGGGTGTCAAACTCAAGGCCCATGGGCTAAATCTGGCCTGCAATGTGAATCAGCATCATTTGAACATCTTGAAATCTCACTGTTTTTCATGCACCCATCAGAGTCTGAATCTGAGGAGGAAGACAAACAGTTCACAGGGAGTGGGAGTGTGGCTCCGTTGGCTGTAGAGGAGGCTGGGGAAAGCAAAGTTCAGCTGGGCAGAGCAGGGAAGAGGTAGAACAAGGGAGAGAGAGGAAGACCCAGGCCCACCCCTCTTCATCCTAGGACATGCAAGGAGAACAGAGAAGAGAGCAACATGTGTTGCGTGGCTTACAGGGGATGAAAGGGCCTTGATTCCCTTCATTAGCCACACCTAGGAATGAAAGTTTAAAAGAACTGAATGCTGACTGCGGCAAATAGACACATAGCAAAAATAAAATTAGGATTTTGGAATTTGAACTGTACTGTTTTTCTCATTAGTTACCATTGCTTTGTTCTTAAACCTACAGCAACAAGGCATTATGATTCCACCCTATGCATTCTCCTCAAATAAATTATATTTTACACCAAACAAATCAGCTTCCCTACTGGTTGGGCTGGGGGTGGGGGAGGCCCTGCTTCTGCCCAGGTGGATCAAGACATCCCTTTTACTTAGTGACAAGTGTTTACAGAGTTTGCTCTACACATGCCTAGATTAGTTACTATGGGTATGGCCAGACACAGATCAGATTTACGTTTGCAGGACATCCTTTACCCATGTTTTAAATATTGTGAGGAAATATCTTTGCTCAGGTGCAGACTAATTAAACCTTTGCACATAGGAATTTCACATTCTGCTAGCTTTTATTTCCCTCCAGAAAAGCTCTAAAATGGGTTTGCTCACCATATTTGTTCCTTGCTTACGAAAGGGTTGGAGGGTGTGTCTGTGTGTGTTTCCAATTAAACGGCAAAAATATTTTTATGTGTTTAGTTATCAGAAACAAAGCACATAAGTAGGCTGCAAGGTGCTGATTTTTTAAAAACTCAACAAAAATACAACTTTACTGAGGCGGTGTTTCAAAAGTAGTGAAAACAGGGGTTTTTTTCATAGCAAGTTTTCTATTCAGTCAAAACTGAGGAATTCTGGCAAGTGGTGAAGGTGATCATGTTACTCATTGACTTTAGGACTGGCAAGCAACCTGTTCTGTTGGAATGAGGTAACACTTCAGAGTTTGTGATCTTGATGGAGTTTTGATTGTGTTTTTTATGATATAATTAATTAAAACTACTGATCAGCCCCCATTATAAGCTAATATTACTTATAACTCCTTATGTGACTGACTTGCAGCTGTTAGCTCAAGAATTGGGCTGGAAAGAATAAGCTTAATCAACCATTTTAAAGGAAATGTCTCTGATGAAGTAGAAGATGAGACTCTTCTTGCATTTATGACATTCTGTGTGGGCATGAATAGGAGACCTCCAGAACTGTACTAGAGTTCAGATAAGAAAAGGAAATGGTATTTCCCTTTTTTGTTCCTTCCCCTCCTTGTGCATCTGTTTATCAGAGATTTTGGATGTTGAACCTGTGCAATTGGTTGAGCCATTATTGGCTAAAGAGAAATGTTGAGACGGAGCATGGTAATTTTGCTTATCTATCAAAAGCTACTTCTGGATTATCTTGTGCTAATTCTTACTCTGAAACACTGTTACCTATTTGACCTCTTTAAAAGAAAAAAAGTGTTCAAGAAAGGTAAATTCATATCCTTCTTTAAGCTATGCTTTATTATTTCTGATCCCACTGCAATTGTTTGCTTCTTGCAGCTCTTAAAATCTTTCTACTTGCCGGATTAAATACATATTTTCTGTACTTTACCTATTTTCTTCTTGCACAACAGCTAGGACCAAATACTAAAGTGCAACCTAGTATTTATGCATTTGTGACCTTGAGCCAATACTTATGGGTCACATTAACTTTGCAGTATGGAGAAACATACCCAAGGGCTTCTACAGACATCATCACAAGCATTTCACTAGGGACTCACTTAATTCTTCAGAGGTGAAAGGTTAGTGCATTTATTTACAATGTCAGTTTACCATCAGCAATATTTTCCAGAAACCACCTCCAATTCAATGCCTTTAGCTCACTTTTATATGATTCTGTGTTCTAAAAGGCAAATTTGCTAGCTATATAAAATGCCCTCCAGAAGTGCTGGGAGACCATGCTTGAATTGACGTTCACGCTATGAAGATTATTGAGGCCATGGCTCCCATTAGCTTGTTACTAACCCTTAGATTAATGTCACAGGCCCTTACCTCTAGCTTTTGGACAAGATTACCTAAAGGATGAATCACTTTCTTATATGCATTCCCGGGAAAATTTTTACCCAACTTGGTTTTAATGATTTGTTGCTGTAGCTGTTGTTTAAAACCAAGCTCTACGGAGAGTGTCTTGAAATTATAGCCAATTGTGCAGTTTAACTGTAACAGGATTCAAGAAACAAAATGGCTGTTGCCAGCATGGCAGGCTTTGCCATCCAGCTCATCCATTCATCTGATTAGCTCCTGGTTACTCTCATTCACTGCCCTACTCACTCGCTTCTTCTACATGGAGGGTGAACATCTATGGGTTGCCACTTAGAGGGAGAAGGTAGGCCAACATAACACATTGCCACTATACCAGTTTAACAAGACTTGCAAGCAGTTTCATTGATGCTTCCAGCACATGACACTGAATTTTCACCAGTGCCCCCAGCAGCACATACTGTCCAATAGCTGTTCCACCACTGTCTTATTAAACAATCTACACATGTACACAGTTCAGTTCTGGCCTGGTCAAACATTGACTGCCAAGCAGATTTTCCTACCAGGTCCTGCAGACCAAAATCTGCTAGATATGTTCAGTTCTCCATTGCATTGACTCATCACCCAAAGGGTGTTTGAAGTCTTTCTGATCTATTCCTAGGACCTCAGAACTTCCACAACTGACATCAACATTCTTCCCCTTTTTCATGGCTTTTGACATTGCCAAGAAAATTCTAAACCTGGAATAATGAATCAAAATAGTTAAAACATTTTTACCTGAAGCTTCCAATACAATTCATCTTTCAGACAAATTACACCTTTCCCTTTACACTTCATCTTCCATTACTAAACTTCTCTCCTTGAATGATGAACCTGGATTCACCCTTTAAAATATCTATAGAGACCTGCCATACTTCATCCAAGCCCATAGTCTCTATTTTTTACCCTGAATGCACCAGTTCTTTGCAATAGTTTGCTTTAAGCATAAGGCTCTGTTTGCTAATTTCCTCTATAGGTATATCTTCAAAACTCCTATACACCTCCCTTCAAATTAGAAGGTAGTTTTGAGGACATTATCTTCTGAAAGCCATTTCCTATAATAGTCCTTAAATATCCTAAAATACCCACTTTTCCCCAAATAGCACTGTAAAACTTTCTTTGTCATATATAATTTCCCATTCTGTCTATGTTTATAAACCTTTCAAAACAGATGTTGCCTATACAGATTGCAAGAATAATCAGCTTCCTTTGCTGAACACTTTTTTTTTTAGTCAAAATACTGTGTGATATGTTGTGATAGATTTTAATTCCGCAGATTTATGAATCTGCCTCAGCTACTTCCTTGTTCAGCTTTTGTTAAAATATGCTACCTATAATGGAAGATGTTTTCTATATTATGCTATTATCCTGAAACTGAAACATTATCCACTGAGCAGAAACACACCACTGATCCCATTTGGGCTATTTCATTCGAGTTCCTGCATATTCAAATCTTGCATCTCTGATTGCTGGTTTATCTGTACCCTTTTCCTTCCTGACTCTTGAGTTCACGGCTCAGTGTTCACCATTAGATAGTGTGTATATACAAGACCTTCTTTTGAATTTTGCTGGGAATGCCGAGTTTTAAAATGTTGAGTTTACTGAGAAAATGAGCTTATTTTTATGTTTCCCAATCTTTCTGAATTAGATAGAATTGTGTCTGCCATCTGTCCCTTAAAATAATAGAATCATAGTATAGACAATTTAGATCTGTAGGTATGGTCTGACCAAAGTAGGATAAAGTGAAAACTATTGTTTCCTATGGACTAGAAACCTTATTTCTAAAGTTGTTACTTACTTTATATTTGCCTTTTTTGCAGCAATATCACATGCTGGCTCAATCACGTACTATTCCAAGAATGGTGAAGGGGTTGGACTAGTAAGTGGAAGACTTTGAATTCTAGTTTTCTTTTATTAGAAAAGCCAGCTGAGCAGAAGTGGTATTCAGCAGGTTCTGACTAGTTCTGGAGAACTGGTAGCGGAAATTTTGAGTAGTCCAGAGATAGATAGATATATTGGTAGACAGATAGATAAATAGGTAGGTAGATAGGCAGGCAGGCAGGCAGAACTTTTGGATGAATGTATGGATAGGTAGGCAGGCAGGCAGGCAAGAAGGCAAGCAGGCAGGAAGACAGACAGACAGACCTTTTGGATGGATGGATGGATGGATAGGTAGGTAGGTAGGTAGATAGAGAGATAGAGAGATAGGAAGATAGGTAGTAGATAAGTAGGTAGGTAGGTAGGTAGATATAGATATAGATAGATGATAGATAGATAGATAGATAGATAGATAGATAGATAGATAGATGATAGATAGACAGATAGATAGATAGATAGACAGACAGATAGATAGATAAAGTAGGTAGGTAGGTAGATAGATAGTAGGTAGGTAGATATATAGATTGGTAGATAGCTAGGTAGGTAGGTAGATAGATAGATAAGTAGGTAGGTAGGTGGGTGGGTGGGTAGGTAGATAGATGATAGATAGATAGATAGATAGATAGATAGATAGATAGATAGATAGAT
>NW_020769309.1:19965003-19991407 GCF_900518735.1 Pseudonaja textilis
AGATAGATAGATAGATAGATAGATAGATAGATAGATAGATAGATAGAAAGATAGATAAGTAGGGAAAGTAGAGAAAAGCCAGAGTGGGAATTGAAGTCCACACAAGTTGCCAAGGTTGAGAAACACGGGCTGAATATATCAACCCAGCCATTCTGGTTTAGAGTTTAGCATGCTCTTTGATTCTCACTTAGTCAATAAGCCATGGATAAGATTTTTCTGCTCCTTAATGCAGCTGCCCCTCTGCCCCTTCTCCAGCCCCCTGCCCCTGCCAGCTCCCTTGCCTCTTAGCACCCCCCCCCCAAGGCATCCCACCACTTTGGGAACCATTGATCTAATACATATTGATTTTACAGAAGACAATGTTGAAAAAGCACTATGTAATCTAAAACCATCTCTATCAATTGGACCGGACGGAATATGTGCCTACTTCTTTAAAAAGCTATCCACTGCCATAGCTTAACCTCTAAGCATAATCTTTGAAAAATCTTTCAGGACTAGCTCCTTGCCAAAACTATGGTCACTAGCTATGGTCATCCCCCATCTTCAAAAAGGGAGACCCCAGCCTAGTGGAAAATTACAGACCAATCTCTTTATGCTGCATCACCTGTAAAGTCATGGAATCAATTATTAACAAATCCATTATCCTCCACTTAGAGACAAACAACCTTCTCTCTAATAAACAATTTGGTTTCAGGAAACAGCTATCCTGTAATCTGCAACTCTTACACTGCAAAAACATATGGACTACACAACTTGATCAGGGCAAAGCAATAGACGCAATTTATAGAGACTTCTGTAAAGCCTTTGATTCAGTGATACACAACAAACTACTCCTAAAACTAAAATCTTATGGTATCTCTGGACACCTGCATAACTGGATAGAAGTATTCCTGTCAAACAGACAACAAATGGTTAAAATTGGGAGCATCCTATCAAATTCTGTACCTGTCAACAGTGGTGTCCCCCAAGGCAGCATTCTAGGACCAACTTTCTCATACTCTACATAAACGACCTCTGTGATCATATTAAGAGCAACTGTGTTCTCTTCACTGATGATGTAAAGCTATTCAACACCACAGACAATACTGCTACCCTTCAAAAAGACCTTGACTATGTATCAGAATGGTCAATCAAATGGCAACTTCAAATCTCAACAAATAAATGCTCTGTCCTACGTATTGGCAATTAAAATCAGAAAATAAAATACAAGCTGAAAAATCAAGACCTTGTTGATGATCCAAACTCTGTCAAGGACCTTGGAATACTCATCTCTAATGATCTAAGTGCTAGAACCCACTATAGCTACATAACCAAAAAGGCATTAAGAGTTGTTAACCTAATCTTACATAGCTTTTTCTAGTAATATCACACTTCTAACTAGAGCATACAAAACATTTGCTAGACCAATACTTGAATACAATATGGAACCCGCGTTACATATCTGATATTAATACAGTTGAGAAAGTCCAGAAATATTTCACAAGAAGAGTTCTCCACTCTTCTACTCATTACAGAATACCTTATGCCACCAGACTTGAAATTCTAGAACTAGAAAACCTAGAACTATGTCACCTTCGGTCCGATCTAAGTGTAGTATATAAAATTATACATTGCAATGTCCTACCTGTCAATGAATACTTCAGTTTCAACCATAACAGTACAAGAGCACACAATAGATACAAACTCAAGGTAAACCGTACCAAACTTGATTGCAGGAAATACGAATTCAGCAACAGAGTGGTCAACGTCTGGAATACTCTACTTGACCCTGTGGTTTCTTCTCCAAACCCCAAAAACTTTAACCTTATACTGTCTACTATTGACCTTATCCCTTTCCTAAGAGGTCTGTAGGGGGCGTGCATAAGCGCACCAATGTGCCAACTGTCCCTGTCCTATTGTTTCTTTTTTTTTTTGTCTTATATGTATCCATTTCATGTATTCATAACTATGTTTATACTTATACCTGTTATCTTATAATCACTTGACAAAATAAATAAAATAAAATAACATGCATCTGTTCTTTACAGTGTCATTCGTCCCAGACATTATCAAGAAAAGATAATTGCCAGTCATCTTAATAAAGTCCAGGATTGTTTTGTCACATTCCTTATTCTTACAGCTGGCAGACAGCTCATTTTGCCAGCCAATGAGTCTGATGGCACACATTTTGCTCTTTCTGATTGTATTGTATTAAATCACTAAGTACCACAGCATATCTTTTTGTAGTTTTATACTGCATGGTTGTATTCTTACAGCCCATCAGTGATCAGCTCGATGTCTGCCTGCCTATTTTTCCTCCTTGAATGCTGATATTCTAATTCTTCTAACAGGCCCTGAACATTTCTTGCTGAATTCCAGCAATGGAGACTATCTTCTTTGCCTCTTGCATCCAGTTGTTGTTGCAATCCAGTTGTTGTAAATTGGACCTGCTCCTTCACCTGTTTGATTTTCAGATAGAAAGTTGCCTCCATGGTAACTTCTGTTGTAAGGCCTCCCTGATTTGAAATGATACATATCAATTTTTATCACCTAAAGGTTAGTCACTGGTGCTACAGATACGTTTTAAAAACATTTTCAGAAGGGGTTGGTTATTTGTCTGTTGGTTTTATTCCTTTCTCAGGCCCTAAGAGTAATCAAGTACTAACTATAGACTTGGAAAGAATCTCTCTTACTGATATTCTCTTACTGACATTGGCAAACCCCTATGGTATGGATTCTTCTTGACTCACTAGCATTGCTCATTTTCAAGAAATTGGGTGTGATCATTTATTTACTGCCTAACCTCTTTGTAGTCATTTATCTTTTATTGGATACTAATCCAATAAATTTTAGAAACTTTATCATTGCTATCAGGTTCACACACTGCACATATCAAATATTTGGGGGCCAACCTTGGTTCTTGAACTTCTCTTCCTTCCTTCCTACAAATTATTGTTAAGGAATTAAGATGAATCACTTGTTTGCAGCATGCATTATAGTGATTTCTCAATATTATTGTAAACCTCATTAAATTTAAATCGCAAACTATCTAATGGAAAGACTGGTATTAATTTTTCAAACTGTAATCAGCATAAGACCATGAAATAGAAGTTTTTCTCTTCCTGTATACCAGCTAGAAACTGAAGATGCCCTGCCAAAGGAAATGAGATGTTTCACCCCCCCCCAGAACACTTCCTCATTGAGGTTCAGCTGGTCCCTACTTTGTGGGTCTTTCAAAAAATGAGGGAGCCTTTTTTAATTCTCCAAGGTTCTTCCATTATAAAATAAGTCTGCTTTTATAATCTTATACAATACTGACTTCATGATGATGCTTTTGTAGTATTTTCTATTATTTTAATCTCATGCATTTAATGGTTTATATGCAGGGGTGAGATTCAAATTTTTTAACCAGTTCTGGAGATTCAACCAGTTCTGTGGATGTGGCTTAGTTGGTGGGTGTGGCTTGGTGATCATGTGACTGGGTGGACATGTCTTGGTGGTCATGTTACTGGTTGGGCATGGCCAACTCAATATCACTCACATCGAGGCACGTATCTCCTCGCCTGGCCTCTCGTGACTGTGGGGATGCTGCAACAGTCACAAGTGTGAAAAACGGTCATAAGTCACTTTTTTCAATGGTCACTCCACACAAGCAAAGTACCAGCAAAGGAGGGGGGAAAAACTCCAGAGAGACAGGAAGTCTAGCCCTGCCAAGAATGTAATAAGGGTTAATGGAGAGGCAGTTTCTGTAAGCAACACCAGAATGTTTCCTTCCTTCCTTCCTTACAGGATTAGGCCAGTAATTTATTCTAATAACCGGTTCTCGAACTGCTTAGAAAGTTAACAACCAGTTCTAGCAAATAGGTGTAAACTGGTAGAATCCCACCCCTGTTTATATGTATGATTATGGAATCATTGTCTCTTACTGAGAGAATTTATTGCTAATGAGAATACTACTGAAAAGCATAAAAAGTAAATAGGGGAATTAGTATAGTATTGCTTTCTGGTTTCTAAATTTTAGTTTCCAGGTATCCTAGTAACCAAATATAATTCAAACTAGAAGGAAAATGTGAGCCAGGAGGCAAGTCATCAAAATATGCTCTGGGATGCCAACTGCTGTAGCGATCAGGATGACCAGCAATGTGATTAATTAATGTTTTCCTGCCCTTTGCTCTCTTCTGGCTGGGAACTCCATGGACACTGTTGCAGAATAATTATAGGGTGAAAATAATTTCCTTCAGGTTTTATTGGCCATGACAAACAACATATTTTTTTTTCCTTCTTACTTTTCTATCACTTGCCACTAGAGACAACTTTTGTAACCAAAGATGCCCCATTCAACTGAAATCTCATATGATTCCCACCTCTTGCAAGATTTGGGGGATGTCATCTCTAATATCTCTTGAGAATGTCAGCTTCTTATTCAATTTGTGGCATCTGGAGTTAATTACTTGTGTTATCCAATGCTTTTTCAACTAGAAAGTTTTTATTCATTTGTATTTTTGTTTGTTTAGTTAGCTTCAGATTTTTATCCTGCTTTTATTATTTATAAGAAACTCAAGACAGTGAACATACTTAGTAGCAATAGCACTTAGACTTATATACTGCTATATAGTGATTTACAGCCCTCTCTAAGTGGTTTACAGAGTCAGCATATTGTCCCCAACAATTTGGGTCCTCATTTTACCCACCTCAGAAGGATGGAAGGCTGAGTCAACCTTGAGCCTGGTGGGATTTGAACTGCTAAACTGTAGCCTGCAGAGGTAGCTTGAAGTACTGCACTCTAACCACTGCGCCACAGAGGCTCCTAATGCACCTTCCTTCTCCTGTTTTTACCACAACAATAATCCTGTGAGGTGAGTTGGGCTAAAAGAGAGTGACTGGCCAAAGTCATCCAGGTGGCTTTCACACCTAAGGCATGTAGAAAGTCAGCACCTACCCCTCTCCTAGGAAAATGAAATATTTGAGCAACACTTTTTTTAAAAAAGGCAGAATATTATATTTCCCCAAAGGGAGAAATGAAGAAACATTTTTAGAGGCAGAAAGCAACCCCCGCTTTTCTTAATAGCCACAGCAGATGTCAGCACTTAAGAGATAAAGAACTTATTGAAAGAAGACAAGTATAGCTCTATTTATAAGCAAATATCCTCACCCAAGAGCCAAAACAGGATGAAAGCCATTAAGACACAATAGTAATTGCCCGACACCTGTTCAAAACACGAGCCCTTCATTGCATCATCTTAGAGAAGTCCAAACCTCAACCAAACTTAGCTCAGACAAACACCTAGGATTTGTACTTTGCCTATAGAGCCAGCTATGACCCCTACATAACCCCTACATGGCCCCATGGGACTCTGACAACAGCCAATAGAATACATGTTCTTGCTCAGGAATAGGAAGCTTAAGCGCAAAGCCCAAGACAAGGTATAAAAACCCCTCACTCTCAATTCCATGTGGTTAGTTGCACCAGAACTACAAACCCTGGTGGTTCTGTTCATTAATAAATGGACCTCTTTTCCAATCAGCCTCCAGCCTCCATTTTGTCTCCGGTGCCTTCCTCCTGGACCTGGATATGTCTTCCATCAGGCAGGACTAGAATTCACAGTCTCTGGATTTCTAGGTCAGCACTTTAACCACTACACTAATCAAGCCTACAAAGTTGG
This sequence comes from Pseudonaja textilis, assembly GCF_900518735.1. The sequence goes on from NW_020769309.1 coordinate 19,970,646, forward strand.
TGAGTGGTCACATGGACTTGTGGGACAGAAGACACTTGCTTGGAATCTGCCTTCTGGGAGCCAGTTTGAGCACCACTCTTTGACTCCCTTTTTGGAGCAGAAGAAGATGGGTGCTAATTGCCTATTGAACTATGGGCATCCTTACCTCAGCTATAAACAACCAATCCAATGCCACTGCCTTTGGTAATTCACTAGAATCCCTATTTTCTATTACGTACAAATCACAGTGCAGAATTCTTGGAATCTGGGCATTTTCATTAGTTTGCAATTCTGAAGTGCACTGCCTCTAAACAGACCCTTTCGAATCCTATTTCTACTTATTCTGCAACCTTGCACCTTGCAGCAAGTGCCTATTTCCTCTGAGCCCTTTGGGTAAAAGATCATTATAATATAACATATACCGTTTCACCTTGTGTTATTTTGCCTGCATTTTGTGTACAGCTTCTCGCAGTTCATTGTTTCTTCCTTGCAGCTGCCAATTTCTCTGATGTGTCACTTAAACCTAAGCTTATTCTGAATGAAAGAAGACAATGGGTCTTGCTCTCCAGATTTCCCTCATAAGCTTTTATGAGCTGATTGAGTCAAGGTACATATTTTCATGTTGCTAATGGTTATAAAGGTTTTAGTCAGGCAGCTGGGTGTAAGCAGGTGTTTCTTTTTATTGTCAGATGCGACTGTTGTAAATTACCTCTCAGTTTGAACTGGAACACATGAGTATTGCAAAAAGTCCTTCTGGCATTCAGAAATCATAATGTCTGTTTCTGTCTCCACGATCATCCCCCATTAATCTCTTTTTAATCCAAGCAACACTGTAAGGAGTAAAAATTCTTTACATTACATACAACTAGGATTATGGTTTATTTGTTGGATGAAGAGATAAACTGATTTTTTCCCTTTTCTCTCTCTTTTTCTTTGAATGGTTGATAACTTTTACTTTAACTGATATCCTGAGCAGACACTTCTCCCTGCTCAACCTGTCTTTGATAGAGGTCAAAATATATCCCTTGGATTGAAAAGCAAATACCTCAATTCTTTCTCTGACAATGATGGCAGTGTCATTTTATGCATTAAACTTTGCAAGATGATCTGCTCTTGGACAATTTTTGGCTGATCTCCATTGTTGTCTTGCTCACCTTTTGCATTTAATGGTTATCTTGGCATGGAAAGAGCGACTTTTCCAAATTCAAGGCAAGGGGTTGATTTCTTGAGGATTCCCATATAACCCTAAATTCAGACTGCAAAACAGCCACACACAAAGAAAAGCTGTGATGCAACAATTCCATCTGTCTCTTCATGTATACTTATTCTTTTTATACTTATAAAATGATAGCTGGGAGAGCTTTCTTTGCATATAGTCACATTCAGCACCATTCTCCCTTAACATCTGCTAGACCAAGCAGAAATGTTTGGGAATGGAAAGCAGGAGAAGATTTAAGCTCCATCACTCCCCAACTCATCTTTGAGTCCTTAGGACAGGGATGTGCAATGATGGCAACCATATGACCTGTGGACTTCAATTCCCAACATTTCTGAGCCAGCCATGTTGGCTCAAGAATTTTGGGAGTTGATGTCACAGATCATAAAGTTGTGATAGTTGCCCATCCCTGCCCTAGGATAAAAAGTAGCCAAAGACACACTTTATAAACAAAGTAGACAAGCAAATTATCCCTTGAATCTAAATAAGTTTCATAATTGTGGTTCTCCAGATGTTGGAATCCAATTCTTACATGCTTGATGGCCAATGATTTTAAAAAATGGCAGGAATTGCTGATCAGCAATTTCCACAGGATAACACATTGACCATATTTGCTATAAGGTGAAAAAAGATAATCTTCTTGCCATAAAACAACTGCCATCTATTCAGATGAGGAGGAACATAACAATCTATCATTTATTATTTATAATTATAGACAAGTCTTCATGCTTACCTTGTGGGAAAGAACCAGGAAAACCCAAGTGATGTTTTCATAAAACTGTAAACCAAAGTTAGAAAAATAAAAATTTGGAACAAAGCACAGCTATTCCTCCTTTTTTATTTTTGATGAGAACATGTATAAATCATCAGTGGTGGGATTCAAATATTTTCACTACCAGTTCTGTGGGCGTGGCTTGGTAGGCAAGACAGGGGAAGGATACTGTAAAATCTCCAATCAGAGGTAGTATTGGCCAGTTGTCCGAACTACTCAAAATTTCCGCTACCGATTCTTCAGAAATGGTCAGAACCTGCTGAATACCACCTCTGTAAATGAGGTATGAAAACACTCTATATTTTAAGTAGAAAATACCAGGGAAGAGTTTGTACCTATAAACATGTGGACTTAAAAGAGAGGTAGTTGGGTATCTGATTCCTTGCCAAAAGAAGCAAACTGAGTATTATTTTACACAGTACAATTGTACAAGATGGTGTGGTTACATGATGCTAGGAAAGGAATAAACCAAGGGTTTATGCTGCTTCTGACTACTCTGGCATCAAGCATGCTCTAGAGTCAATTGTGCCATGGCTGAATACTGAGGTCATATTCCAATGTACCCTCAGTTCATACAGAATATATGCTTGCAAGCATGGCCCAATCCCCAGCCAGATTCAGGGCACCATTTAGTCACTTCTGCAGTTGTGATTCCTTTACAGCTTATCATACCTTTGGCTTAGGGAACTCACAGCTAAAATATGCTTGTAGGATCTCAGCACTAAGTGTAAACAGCTGCAAAGAAATAGGCAAGGAAAGGTAGTACATCAGAATAAAGTAACTGGAGTTCAGCCAGCTCTGACATAGCTAGACAGTGGCTTGGAGAGATGGAGATGAGATATTATAAATGAAGAGAGAAAGAGGAACTTGGGTCACAGATATCAGCTGTTTTATGTCATTGTTTGTTCCTTGCTTGGAACATGTGCAGTTTGTGTGAATGGAATTTAGCTCCAGTTAAGAAAGGAGTCATTTTATTTTATTTTATTTTAAATTTAGAAATAGACTACTAGAGTTTATTAAGGGAATGGAGTGCTTTTCTCGCCACAAAATGTGTCGCTCCTCTCCAGATTGAACCAATATGATCCAAATCTTAGGATTCCATGCTAGCATAAAGCATTCAGTGACTGAATTAAATTTATACTCAACTCTGGTGATGAGTAAAGGACATCAAGGATGGGTGATATTTTATACCACTATGTAGAAGCTCCTTGTCTGAGTTTTATTTTGATTTGCTGCCATTTCTTTTTATTAGCACTTTCATTCCTATGTGTGGTGGTTTGTGTTTGTCTGTCTGATTTGATGGGGGAGTTTTAGATTGAATCTAAACAAACAAATAAAAATTAAATTAGATTTCATTTGCATAAACCAGGGAGTAAAGAACATATTTTTTTAATCACAGAAAGCATATTACACCCATTACTTGAACAGAGGCAGCCCAGAGAAAAATGACATTTCCCCCAGCACAGGAAGCACTAAAAGTCCTAAGAATAAATTTATAGGAATATTTTAACCTTTTCCTTGATCTTTGAAATGTCATCATTCTGTAGGATATACTGCTAATGGCAAACTTTTATAGGAACTGTGGGATGGGTTTGATCTTTGAAGAAGTGTTGGAGATAATGTACTCAAGAATAAAAGAAGTTCTCACAGTGGCCTTGGAATACAATATAAGTCTACATCTTGCACACAAGCACAATACTCACTCCAGGATACTGAAGTCAGAGGTATCAGGCTGAAACTACACATCTTGGCAACTCAAGGTTGCCAGCAACACCAAAAATCTTAGATAGAGTTCTCTCTGCTACCCGCAACAAAGTATAGAAGAAAAAGTCATTTTCATCTCCATTTACCCAGTGGTTATCCAGAATATTGGCTGTCATTAGAAAAGTAGGCAAAGCAGTTTCCTCTCCTTTTCTTTTGAAAGAAGTCTTGATTTCTTTTGGCCTTAAAGCATCAACCATTTCAAATGGCATTGCAATAATAAGAAATGGACCAAGGGTTTAAGAAAGCTACCCAAATGTTCTTTTGAAGCTTAATTGTAATGATTTACTATACAGTTATGGTATGTCTGCTAGTCTGAAGTCAAGGGAGAAATTTCCCCATTGGGAAGAAGTGTTTTCTTCTGCAATACGTAGGAATATACTGTTGCCTGACATGTTGAATTGCAGTGTATTCAGATCAGTATCCTTTCCAGATGTGTATCCTCTGGGCAGCTGGATTACAGCTCTAAGAATTTTTCAGCCAGCATGGCTATTGTTAACATTTCTGTAATCCACATGTCTGAGGGTAACTGGTCTGATTTTGTCCTTTTCAGGATAATCTCTCAAATCCTGAAGAGATAAATAAAAAATCCATTTGTAATACATTAGGAAAATGGAAACTGTTACAGTAAATAATTAGCAATAGTAATAGCACTTACACTTTTACAACACTTCGTAGTGCTTTAAAGCCCTCTCTAAACAGTTTGCAGGGTCAGCATTTGGCCGCTAACAATCTGGATCCTCATTTTACCGACCTCAGAAGGATGAAAGGCTGAGTCAACCTTGAGCCAGTCAGAATCGAACTCCTGGCAGTTGACAGAATTAGCCTACAATACTGCATTCTAACTGCACCTCACAACTCACCCATTACAATTATAACATTGATAAGCATTACATTGATTGTCAACCCCTTTCCACTTCTATTTTAAAAATTATTTTCTAAATACTAATCAGTTTGGTTACTGAGGAACAGAGGATTGCTGAACCCAAAATTTGAAATCAATTTATTCTGTTCTAAATAAGGTACCCTGCCATTTGTACATTAAGTTGCCAAAATCCAGCGATTTATGTAACTGTATGGCCAGCTGCCACCTTACATGCATACTTCTGAGGGATGCTAATGCAGGAATTTCTCTGCCTTTATTTCCTTTCATTTTTAGTCTGTTGATTTAGTAAAGAGTTGTTGGCATGCAAAAGGATTGGTTTCCTCAAAGTTCAAATTGAGGCTGTGATTTCCAAATTCACTGACTCTGGCTTCATTCAATTTTCATATGGTGAGGGAGAGGCTTCCGGTTTAGTCTCTTTCTCTATACACAAAATGTAGTAATGCTGCATCTTGCCTGTATTTATAATTCCCACTTTGGTTTAAAAAAAATCTCAAAAGGGAGGGAAGAGAGAATAAGTCAAAAAAAAAGTTATGCATGCAAGAATTAATGTGAAAACAAGTCAGACAAATGTAAGTTTATTTCATTCATTGACCAATAGAAATAAATAAAGCGAATAAAAATACAACAAGAACAATGAGCAACCATTTGTGGGCAAAGCTTACACATAATGTAGCAAAATTTTGCTACTTTTAGAGAAATGAAGTTATCTTGATTATTTAACAGATAGTGTAGATAAAAGCTTTCAGAGTGCCTCAAAAATTTAAATAAGGGATGGATAATCAACTGGTAGTGATTGTAAGAATAAATCATTAAAATACTAACTAGGACTACAGAGGGCAAAATATTCTTGTAAGATACAAAAACAGAGCTCAGGAAACCTTATGCAGCTTATGCCATTAAAGGATAATATTTATAGCTCAGGGTTGGAATGAGGGGTCCTTGGTTCCCTCTGATCTTCACTGTTTTCTTGCAGATGTTTCATTACCCAAGCTAGGTAATATCATAGTGTGCACTGCACACTAGCACTGATGATGTTACTTAGTTTGGGCAATGTAACGTCTGTAATAAAGCAACCAATCTCAGAGACCAACAAGGGTCCCTCAGTTTATGGCATTCTTGACTTGAGCAAGAAGTCTATATATCTTCCTTTGCAGTCTAGGTAGACAGAAATAAGCTCATGGTATTTCAACCACCTTGATTGATGCCAAAATTAGCAATCCATTGAAAACCACATGGAGAGCTGCACTCAGATTTGACAGTTCATTATATGTTTCGATTAATCCAAGATTTGTTGTAAACTTAGTTTGTTCAGCATTTGAAGGCAGAATGGCTTGGTTCAAACACTGTGTTGTCAAACACTGTGCTGGTTGGTAGTCTGGTGAAATTGTATATCACATAACCTCAAAAGTAAAGAAAAGTTAATAGAGCCATGGTGGCATAGTGGTTAGAATGCAGTATTGCAAGTTAATTCTGCCGACTGCAAACAGTTCGATTCTCACTGGCTCAAGGTTGACTCAGCCTTCCATCCTTCAAAGATTGGTAAAATGAGGACTCGGATTGTTGAGGCAGCATGCTAAGTCTGTAAACTACTTAGAGAAGGCTGTAAAGCACTATGAAGTGGTATATAAGTCAAAGTGTTATTGCTATTAGTACAATTTATATACTCTACCAGTATACTCTACCAATCTTTTCAGTTGCCAACAACTCTTCATTAGACAAAAAAATTAAAAATCCAGGATAAGGGAAGGGAGACAGGAAAATGAGTTAAAGTTTAAATCATGCCCTGTAGTAGGTTGCATTCTAAAACTCTAAGCACAAAGTGTATAGAATTTTCATCATATGTAAGACTAAATTGTCTTTTGTTTTCCCTTACATAGCACCAGGAATTTCATCCTTAAAAATATGAACCATAATAATGAAATATGAACCATAACAGCTTTGAAGCCTCAGGGAGCAATAAAGAATGGAAGGAAGGAGAGATGGAGAGACACCAGCATAAAAGTAGCAGAAGCTGTTGACTTCATAACAGCCAAGTCTGAGGCTTTGTGGTTGAAAAGGATTCTAAATCTGCCTCACTTTTTCACAGCACTGCATGGTTTGATCTCAGAATTATCCAACCCATTTGCAATTGGTTTGCCAAGCTCAGTTTCCCATTTCAAAAAAAGGGAAGAATTACTTGTCATTACTTGATATAAGCCAACATATTTGATAGCATACGCATTCCTGATCTGTTATTTCCTTTTAGAAATCTTGAAGAGTTAGCTCAGATGCATGAAGCAGAAGAACAGAAATTAATCCTGGAAAAAAAGATGAAATAATAGCTATGATTAATTATGAATCAACTCTATCAAATGGAGATGTTAATCCAATTTCAATACTTATGAAAATGTTCCAACACCACTTCTATTGCTGCGTACAATTTATCCATCTGCAGACTTGAGTAGTATGATTTGCAAAAGAATAAATGATTGCTCAACTTAGTCAAGAGAAACTGCTTGCTTCATTAGCAAGTTTCAAATTATCATTTGCATTGTGATAATATATTTATTTTAATTCTGTAAAATTAATTAGATGACCAAGTTTTAAACTGTTAATTTATTTGAAATAAAAGCAGATAGAACTAATCAGTGCAGAAAACACTAAGAATTCACTAAGCATGAGCTACCCAGTGAAAAACAATTTCAGATTTTTTTTTTTCAGTGGGACAAGAAATCTAGTCTTATTATTTCACCTGCACTCATCATTTTGCATGCATTTTGCATGCATTATTTGGAAATAATTATTTGATTTTGTAACCATTTGTAAAATTCCTAATTTGCACCGTGGTGGTTAATTAAGTTACTGTGTATTCCTACAGCGCTTGGTGTCTGGGCTTGTAATCTACATATCGAGAGCCTTTTTACTGAGGTTTGTTACCAACTTTAAATTGTGTGGATGGCTATGCAACCTGTTCATAAGCAACTTGTGCACAGGAAGGAAATAAACAATGAAATTTGTAGGGATAAATAATGAAAGGAAAATTTTGTTAACTCTATTTGGAGAATACACTTGATTCATCAGGAACAATGCGTGGCATGACCAAATTCCGCTCTATTTTTGTCAATGGTTAGCCCAAATGTTGGAAAGGATTTTGTTTTCTATGAGTTGGATTATCTTTATTTTATTACCCCCTTTAACTCCTTTAGGCGTGTGTGCCTAAAAAATATATGGTCCATTGTCATTTCAACAATGTGTATTTTAACTGTTATATTTCCAGAAACATGACAGTTCCCTGAAGTAACATTTCTCAAGAGTGGTAAAGAGGGTGCAAAGTTGAAATTGAATCCCAAGAGTTCAACTTTATTCAAGGAAGAACTATATATGATCTCTCCGTGAACTAAAATCTATCCAGGTGGTCACTAGCAATCAAAAATGATTTGATGGTACATAATCAATCAATGAACTAAACAAAAATACGTCAAGGGATGTAAGTTTGCATAAGCTATTAACATGTGCTTGTATGTGCTTCAGCCACCTCCCCCAATACACACAATAGTATTATGTGGAAATGCTTCCATGAGCTTCATCCATTCTTCCAGCGTGAGAAGTTTTCCTCACTATTGGTACATGTCTGTCAAGTTCTTGATTTCAATACAGTAGGCCAAGGAAGTGGGTTATGTGCACATTGCTTATGATAACAGATAAGACATGCAATTAGTGGAAAGCAAAGCTACTTATATTCACATTTGAACTTTTACCAATTTTACCAACTTGACTGCAGTTCAAATCATGATTTTGGAGGGGTTTTTTTAATGAGACTTTTGTTAAAATGGTCTGATAATCTGTAATTAGTAATGATCATTGTGACGTATTTGTGGATGACATTCTGAAGAAAGATATCACAGTGGCACTGTTGCCTTGCTTGTTGGTTTAGAGGCCATTTTAAAGTACCACTGAAGCAGCTGTTTCTCAGTTTTTTTGAGATATCTATACAGAGGTCACTTTAGAAATGTTTTCCCTTACAACAGGGGTGTCAAACTCAATTTCATTGAGGGCTGCATCAGGTTGTGTTTCACCTCAGGTGGGGAGGCAGGGGGCATGGCCAGCATGAGGTAACCTGTGTTTGGGGGCACCTATAGTGCCAGCAAAAACAGGCTCCCAAACTCCATTTTTGGTTGTGATGTCCTCCTGCAACTGCTAGCAAAAACGGTCCTCACAAGCTCTGCACACAGCTTCACAAGTTCCGTGCGCGGCCCTCACAAGCTCCATTTTCACTAGCAGAGGCACTGTGGGCTGGTCCTTTGCTATTTGCAGGGTGGCATAGCGGGCCAGATCTAAGCACTCTATGGGCTGGATCCGGCCCCCAGGCCTTGAGTTTGATACTCCTGCCCTACAAAGTCTTCTAGTTAAATTGAAGTAGTGCAAAATAACATTTTCTCTTCTGTGGCATACTTTTCAGAACATAGATTAAATGCTCCATCTCAATTCACAGAACCAGTGCCTAACTTCCATGCTTTCAGCAGAGTGTATAAAAATGTCCGTGGCTTATATAAATAGCAATAGCACTTAGACTTATATACCACTTTATAGTGCTTTACAGCCCTCTCTAAGAGGTTTACAGAGTCAGCATATTGCACCCAACAATTTAGGTCCTCATTTTACCCACCTTGGAAGGATGGAAGGCTGAGTCAACCTTGAGTCTGGTGGGATTCAATCTGCCAAATTGCAGTAGGAGTAGCTTGCAGTACTGCACTCTAACCACTGCACTTATCGAGACTCCTCTAAATGTAGGATCTGTGCCTGTGGATAGGTACTACCCAACAGGGTTTTCTGATACTCTCTCTGAAAGCAAACACTTACTTTCATGGATTTGTGGGAAGATAAATATTATCCATCTGTAATGGTATGAAATATGAATATTTTATCAATTAATTAGCTGAAACTCATATAATTAATCAGCTAAGTGTCCTTTAATTGGACAGCAGCCAACTTGATTTGTATCTTAGATGCAATGCATAAACCTGTATGACATGATACACATGTCAGACCCGCCAAAGATCCAAGATTGCTTTAGACAGTACAGGAAGGAACTTTCATGCCCAGAGGCAGTGTGGGAAAAAACATTGTCTGTGCCTGCAGTATTGTGGCATTCCAGTTCAGCCTTTCAGCTCTACCTGGCATCCACTTCCACCAGCTGTCCACCCAGGGTCTCTAGCTGGACTGTCTTTGCAGAAGTGCATAATGGAAAACAATAGCCTCATCATTTGAATAATAATGTGAAAAGTGGACAATTTTGCAGTCATTACCCAAAGCTCCCTTCAGTTCAGTACCCAAAAGAGCTTTCTTCCTATCATTCTCCTCTACAGGAATAGGCATTCATGATGTTTGGGTTCTGCTAATAGGGCAGGCAATTAAACCACAACTGCAGTGACCTCTGAAATGCAATGCCTCTGGGTACTGTAAATTTTTCCCTGTTAAAGGTTTATATTCCTCCATTCAGGATCTCATTTTGGATTATTTTTCACACTGGGGCCTGGATATAATTGGTGCGTGCTGCAGATTTATTTCTGCGAGAGGTCAGGTAACCAGTGTATTTCACCATTAGGTTGCCCGGAGCTTTTATTCCCTCAAATTATGTTTCTATCAAATGCTCATTTTTCTGCTTTATGAGCTGTGGAGTATTTGTGCAGTTTGGCGTTTGCAGTGATTTTATCCTCCAACAAAGTTTTCTCTTCCTGTAGTTTTTCTTTGAGGACGCTTTTGCAAAGCCAAATGGGCAGTTAAGAGTGAGAGTGAGTGAGTGAGTGAGTGAGTGAGTGAGAGAGAGAGAGAGAGAGAGAGAGAGATATTGGAGTTATCACTATAACCATTTGCCCACAAAAGTGATACAAGAAGTCAGATCTGAATAACAGATGGCAATTGAAGGCTATGCTTATTCTGGTGTTGCTGTAAAGGAAGCAAATTTGATATTTGAACTACTAAAGTTTTGTATTGATGCTACTAATAAATTCATTTCAATCAACATAGATAGTATTTTCTGCATTCAATGCAAACTACTTTAAAATCTTTAAACAAGCAGAAAAGAAAAGAAAAAGCAGAGGAAGAAAATGAGACAGTTTGAATGAGATAAATATGCATCCCTGAGCTTACTCCTAGTCCTTTTGTTTCCAACATTGAAAATGAACCACTTTTGGCTTCTAAGTCCCAATGAACCTAGTATTTTTGTCCAGAAATATGTGCCTTTTATGAGATCATGAAAAGGAAATATTCAAGAATACTTGAATTTTAAATTAGTGAGATACATAGAGATGGAACAAACAAGAAAATATGCTGGAGAGGTGATTTCAGATAGAGATGGTCTCCTCAACATAAGGAAGTACTGCAAGATTGCTGAGCAATTATGCAACAGACAATGACAAACATTCATTACATTTGAATGAAAAGGAAAATTTGAGAAATAAACAAAGATAGAAAAGCTTCACTCCTATCTAAACAACATTTTGAAGAGCAGGAAGCAGAAGAAAAAGTGAAACATTGTGCTTTATTTCTTAAGCTCTGTGATTTACTTAACAAAGCCAGGTAAGAAACAGGTATCAAAAATGAAGAGTCCTCCCTGTATCAGTCTTCTGCCATTTGCCATAGTGATCAAAACAGGATGAAAGATGCAGAGAGAGGATGGACTTTCCAATAATATAATCCTTAGTGGGATTCAAATGTTTTAACAACTGGTTCTGTGGGTGTGGCTTGGGTGGTAGGTGTGGCTTGGTGGTCATGTGACTGGGTGGACATGGCTTGGTGGTCATGTTATTGACTGGGTGTGGCCAACTCAATGTCACTCACATCGAGGCATGCATCTCCTCCCCTGGCCTCTCATGACTGTGGGGATGCTGCAACAGTCGTAAGTGTGAAAAATGATCATAAGTCACTTTTTTCAGTGCCATTGTAACTTTGAATGGTCACTCCACACAAGCAAAGTACCAGCAAAGGAGGGGAAAAAAACTCCAGAGAAGTTCCTGAGACAGGAAGTCTAGTCCTGCCAAGAATGTAATAAGGGTTAATGGAGAAGCAGTTTCTGTAAGCAATACCAGAATGTTTCCTTCCTGCCTTCCTTACAGGATTAGGCCAGTAATTTCTTCTAACAACTGCTTCTCCAAACTGCTTAGAATGTTAACAACTGGTTCTAGCAAATAGGTGCGAACTGGTAGAATCCCACCCTGCCTTGCATATATTGTGTATATAGGAAGCCCTCGGTTTGATGGGCCAAGTGTGAAGGTGAGTTTTAAAAGTAAAATGGACTTCCATCTAGCCCATTTGGTAAGTAAAAGAGCCATGCTGTGACTCAGAGTTGCCCAGTTTTTTTCAGTTGAAGAATTTACTTGGCTGCAAAGAGGTACAGCAAGATTCAGACTTCAAAAAATAGATTGAAGCTATGACAGAAACTATTCAGTCTCAAGCTTTGGAGAAATTCTGGTCAGTGTATTTTGGTAGTAAGAGGGGAAATTATGCGGCTTTGAAGCCTCAAGCTGTTACATATACTTATCTAAGAGTAAATCTCACTGAATTTAATTGGTTGACTTTAGAATAGACACATTACCCTAGTAAGTGTTGCATTCTAAGCTGCTGCATTCTGTCACAGCTCTCATAAAATTTTAACTGTAACTACAGAAATATTTGTAGAGACAAAGCTTTAAAATCTGTCACATTGAAGACATTGGTATACCTTTAAGGAGTTTGGGGCTGTTTTTGTTTGAAATTACAAATAAATCAAGTGAGGTCTAGGACCCAACAATCATTATGAGAACATTTCTAGAAAAGCACTTCAGTAACATTGTCTTTTGCATCTGTTTTCCTAGAATCATCCATTTCTGAACCTTTTTTTATTTCTACCTGGGGCTTATCCTGCCTTTCTTGATGGCAGGCCATTGTGTTTTGGACATAATATAATAATTCAGGAGACAATAATGCTTGCCATTATGTATTCTGCTATTAAGTAAAGAAATCACAATATTGAAAAGAAAAATTGTAAGAAAAGGATTCAGCCTGCAGGCTTTTTAATGCAGACTGAAAGACAAAAAAAGAAAAAAAGAGGAAGGGGAAAGGATCATTATATCATTTATAGTCTGATATGTTTATATGATTGTGCCATTAATGTGTAAATTTGATATGCTTAAGAGCAAATGCTCCGGGGCAGAATGTTCTCTTTCTCTTCTTGTCCATACCAATCAGGCTGCTTCATGAGGATTTCAAGTTAAGCTTCCAATTTAGGAGTAGTTTGTGAATAGGGTCCAGGCCTCAAGCAGGCCTACTTTGTCTATGACACCATGACCAGAAAAATCTCCAAATCTCCAGTCCATCCCAAAATAGCTACATCAGCATGATTGCTAATTGTTCAGCTGGACATGTCTATATGTGCAGAAATCTTCCATACAGGTGCAGAGCCTCTTATAAATTATTATAATGAAAATTATTTTACTCCAGAACATTTCATTCAATAAGACCATCCTCATGTGTATTTCCCCTATTGTTTTCTTTGTGTGTGTGTGTGTATACATACATATATTAATGCATTAATAAAGTTATTTAGTGACAGTAATAAGGCCAAGGCAAGGCCAAAAGAAAAACACTTTTCAATTAATTACTCATTTATAGTACATCAAACTACTTTTAGTTAATGGTGCAGTTGTAAGGCATGTTAAATATGTTAATGGTGCAGTTGTAAGGCATGTTAAATATGCAAGATATTAAGATAAATATCACTTTAATTATACAGTTATTGTTGTAAGATATTGACTGGTTAACAGATATTCTGGGAATCTAAGAAACCACTGCTGCTTTTTTGAGCATGTGTGATTATGCCTATGCTTGCACTATGATACAAGGCATCTTAAAAACCTCTGTATCTAAACCTACTTCATATCTAGACTAATAGTATGGCTTTACCATACAAAAGTCAGGCATCAAAGGAACAGTAGACTCTAGAAAGAGTGAAGACAAAAGCAACAAAGATGATTAGGAGACTGGAGACTAAAACATTTGAAGAAAGGTTGATGGAACTGTGTATTTCTATTTAATGAAAAGAGGGACTAGGGGAGGCATGATAGCATTGTTCCAATATCTCAGGGGTTGCCACAAAAATGAGGGAGTCAAACTATTCTCCAAAGCACCTGAGGGTAGAACAAGAAGCAATGGGTGGAACCTAATCAAGGAGACAAGCAACTTAGAACTAAGGAGAAATTTCCCGACAGAACAATTAATCAGTGGAACAACTTGCTTCTAGAAGTTATGAATACTCCAACACTGGAAGTTTTTAAGAAGAGGTTAGATAACCATTTGTCTGAAATGGTATAGGGTATCCTGCCTAAGCAGGGGGTTGGACTAGAAGGCCTCCAAGGTCCCTTCCAACTCTGTTATTCTAAAAATAAGATGGGGTAACTCAAAATGTCTGTTTGTCTTCTTACTGGAAGAGCCGGCTAATTATACCAATTGCAAAGACAAACTTGAGGATGGTCTAGAACAGGGGTTGCCAACCTTTTGGACCTCAGGGACCATCAAACTCATAATTTTATATCCCAGGAACTACTAATATGAATTTTGACTGGTGGTGGCTTGCTGACATTGGTGGGAGAGAGAGAGAGAGAGAAAGAGAGAGAGATCTGATCTATCCTCTCTCTCTCTCTCTCTCTCTCACTCACACACACGCACATACAGGCAGGGGTAGGATTCAAATTTCTTAACAACTAGTTCTGTGGGCATTGCCTAATTTGTGGGTGTGGCTCAGTAGTCTTGTGACTGGGTGGGCATGGCTTGTATGTAAATATTATAAATATTTATGTAAATATTGAATTTTTTATTTAAAAAAGAGCAACTTTTACCAAAAATCAGGCAAAGCAGGCAGGCAGACTGAGTTGCTCACAGAATCACATATTAACTTAAAGATCTATGATTCTGCAATTGGCTACCTGAGTCTGTCACATAAAAATTGCTTGCAAGGAAACTCATAAAATTTGCTAGCAAGCAAACTCACAAAATTAACTCACAACACACTATGTATGTTGTTATGTCTTTAGGACTGGTTGGAGTTCCCAACCAAGTCCGCTGTTTGAGCGGGAGCATCAGCAGCTCTCATTGGTTGGCTCCGTTTGACAGTTGGCTATAAAAGCCGGCTGTCGAGCAGAGCCAGTCGTTGTTCGCTTGCAGTCTGCCTTGTTAGCTAGCAGACGCAACAACCCTTTATTCCCTGAATAAAGACTGTTAGTTGTATGCTCTGGTCTAAGCCTCGTCTATTCCTTCGCTCTACAACACTGGCAACGAGGATGGGATGTGAACGCAGGCTAGCCAGAAGCACTCAAATTCAAAAAAGCTGAAAGTCACGCCAGCGAAGCCTCGGAGCTGAACCGCAACCGCTTCGCACTGAAAGCTCAAGCTCATCCGCTGCGAAAGAGCTGAAGTCACGGCGCTGAAATCTCAGCCGCCCACGCCCCCGAGAGGGTGCGAAATTCAAACCACTGTCGTTTGAATTAGTTACTCAAGCGAAGTACCGCACTGTAGCCACAGTCGCCAACGCTCCCCAGAGAGCGCGAAATTCAAACTGTTATCACTGAGCTGAAGTCAGTTAAGGCGCTGTTAGCTGCCGCCGCCAACGAGCGCAGAGAGCGCAACGCAGGCTGTTCTTGCAAGGGCCGAGTCATGGAGCGAGTCGAGGGCGTTGTAGCCACAACCGCCAGCACTCCCGATAGCGCAGCCCCAGGGCCACGACCAACCTGAGAGATAGCCCGGTCTACCGACGACACTGAGGGGCCCAAGATGAATGCCAATCCGGCGTTTCAACCATTCAAACCCAACGAGGAGACGTGGGACTCCTATAAAAATCGCTTTAGCCATTACATCGATGCCATTGGGTTAGCTGATGCTGCGGAGCATAGGAAGAAGTCGTACTTCCTTAGCTACTGTGGGGCTGCAGTTTTCGACACTGCCATGGCACTTTTTGCACCACGTGACATCAAGAACGTTCCATGGAGTGAGCTACAAGAAACACTCTCGAACCACTACTCCCCTAAACCTTCCCAGATCGCAAGACGCTACGCGTTCAGGATGAGGAAGCAAGCCGAGGGAGAATCCATCAACCAGTACATGGCCGCCCTGAGGACAGCCGCTCTCCAATGCGAATTCAATAATTACTTAGACGACATGCTTCTCGACCAACTGGTCTGCGGGGTAAGAGATCAGAGGCTCCAACGACGTCTGCTGGCCAGGAAAGATCTAAATCTTTCCCAAGCGATGGATGAAGCCCTAGCTGCTGAACTATCCATCCAGTCAGCAGCTGAGATTCAGGGCACCGCACCAAAGCCTGGTACTTCCACCGTCCACTCAGAGGAGGTAATGAGCGAAGCTGACCCCTCTGAAATTTCAGGTGTCCATCGCCTCAAGCAACTGAAACAGCCACAGGTAGGAGCGAGGCAGAGAAACAGCAGTGGCCCACAACAGATCCCTTTGTGCCTAACCTGCGGGGGTTCCCATTCCCGGGCATCTTGCAGGTTTAGAAACGCCAGTTGCCTAAACTGCCATAAGAAAGGTCACCTTGCAAGAGTCTGCCAGGCAGCACGCGCTCCTCCCCAAAAGTTTCCTTCATCTCCTAGCCTCCAAAGGCAAGTAGAAGACTGTTACACGTGTTACCACGCCAACCACACTTCCCAAACTCCAAATAAAATTAAACTCTCTCTTTCCCTAGAAGGTAAACCTTGCACCATGGAGGTGGACACCGGCTCAGTGCTCTCAATCATCTCCTGGGATACGCTGAAAAAGATTCAACCCAGACTGACCAGGAAGCAGCTGCAAAAGTGCCACCTCACCCTGAGAGACTATCAAGGCAAGAACATCCCTGTCCTCGGGAAAGGCAAGTTCCTTGTTAAATTCCAAACCTTTAAAGGCCATTTGCCTTTAGTGGTGGTTAAAGGTACCCTCCCTAGTCTTTTGGGGTTAGATTGGTTCCCCTCTCTTGGCCTTAGCATAACAGGGATTCATGCTGTCTCAACTTCTGATGTAGACACATTGTTCTCCGACTATTCCGATGTTTTCAGTAGCGAGCTGGGTTGCTACAATGGCACACCCATCTCCTTCTCCGTAGACCCCCAGGCAGTTCCTGTCCGCCTGAAATTCCGTAGAGTACCTTTCGCTATCCGCCCTAAATTAGACGCGGAATTGGACAAACTTCTCAAACAAGGGGTAATTGAACCCACAGATTTCGCCAAGTGGGAGACCCCCATAGTCACCCCACTCAAAAAGGACGGTAGTTTGAGAATTTGTGCTGATTACAAGACAACCCTTAACCGTTATCTCCAGGTTAGCGCATACCCCGTTCCAGTCATCCAGCACCTGTTGCACACTTTCGAACCCGGCACCATTTTTGCCAAGCTAGACATGTCACAGGCATATCAGCAGTTCCCTGTCGACAGCCACACAGCAGACTTACAAACCATAGTAACTCATAGAGGGGCATTCAGGTGTAAACGCCTCCAATTCGGCGTTAGCGTAGCCCCAGGTATTTTTCAGTCACTAATGGAGAGAATTCTCCAAGGTCTTCCAGGAGTAGTCCCATACTTTGACGATATTTTGGTCTCAGCTATGGACAGACCCCAGCTCCTCCAGAGGGTTAGGGCAGTATTGGAGAAGTTTAGACAGCATGGTCTCAAACTCAAACAGGAGAAGTGCACCATCGCCACTAGACAAGTGGACTTTTTACGATATAGACTAGATGCCTCAGGCATCCACCCGGTGGAGTCAAAAGTAAAAGCCATCCACGAGGCACCCACACCTACCAATAAAACGGAACTACAAGCCTTCCTGGGTTTATTAAATTTCTACGCTTCATTCTTACCACACAAAGCTTCAGTCACTGAACCTTTACACAGGTTATTAGATAAAGACACTCCGTGGCACTGGGGCCCCAAAGAATCCCATGCATTTAAAGCGATCAAATCTCTGCTCACTTCTGACGCCGTTCTAATTCAGTTCAACCAACGCCTTCCCTTGGTCTTGGCCGCTGACGCATCCCCTTTCGGGATAGGAGCTGTCCTAAGTCACAGACTCCCCAATGGCACCGAGGCACCAATTGCTTTTTTCTCCAGGACCCTTTCCATGACTGAAAGAAACTACAGCTAGATTGATAAAGAGGCTCTGGCTGAAGTAGCAGCAGTCAAAAAATTCCACGAATTCCTTTTTGGCCACCATTTCGAACTCATTACCGATCACAAGCCACTTTTGGGACTTTTATCGGGGGACAGGCAAACTCCACAAGTGCTGTCCCCCAGGATGACTAGATGGACATTGTTCCTGGCGGCCTATTCATTCAGGCTGGTCTATCGCCCCGGTAAGACTTTAAGCCACGCAGATGCTCTCAGCCGCTGCCCCTTACCGACCCCAGTTGAGGACCCAGCTCCGGTGCACGCAATTTTCGAAGTCAACGAACTTAAGCTACCTGTGACTGCAGATGACATCGCGGCACACTCCAAGAAAGATAAAATAATCGCCCAGGTTCTGGACTGGGTGGGGAGGGGGTGGCCGGATACAAAGTGTTCAGTTGACTTTGTCCCATTTAAAATGCGTCAACAGGAATTATCAAAACTCCAGGGATGCCTGCTGTGGGGTACCAGAGTCGTTATCCCAACCACTCTTCGCGTGCCCATATTGAAGGTACTGCACGAGGACCATCCGGGTATCGTGCGAATGAAGGCATTGGCTCGCAGTTACGTATGGTGGCCGGGGATGGACGATCAGATCGCAGAGTGGGTAAGCTCCTGTAAACCCTGTCAAGAATCTAGGGCAGCCCCACCAGCAGCCTCACCCACTAAGTGGGAAAGTGCCAATGCCCCATGGTCATGGTTACACATCAACCTGGCCGGGCCTGTGCATGGCAAAACTTTCTTGGTGGTCGTGGATTCGTATTCTAAATGGATAGACGTTGCCTTGCTTCCCACAACCACCACACAGGCAGTTGTTAAAGCCCTGACCCGACTTTTTGTAACTCATGGGCTTCCAGACACGATAGTCTCCGACAACGGGCCGCAGTTCACGTCCTGTGAATTTAGCATGCATGTCACGAATCTGGGCATCAGACACGTCCTCATGGCCCCCTTTCACCCTGCTAGTAATGGGATGGCGGAGAGAGCAGTCAGGTCGGCCAAGGAGGCACTAGCCAGATTCGGTCAGGAAAACTGGCATTCCAAGTTGTCCCATTTTCTCCTCAGCCAGCATACAACTCCATGCACAAGCACTAACAAATCCCTGGCTGAACTCTTAATGGGGAGACGTTTAAGGACTACTCTTGACAGGCTGCACCCTCATTACTGCCCGGATACCCCCTTGGGATCGGACAGCCAGGTACGAGACTTTGCCTTGCAGGACCCAGTTTTTGCAAGGAACTACGCAGGGGATCCATTGTGGGTGCCAGGACAGATCGTGGCTATCACCGGTCCAAGATCCTACCGGGTCCAATTAGAGGACGGTCGCGTGTGGCGGAGGCACCTGGACCAACTACGCAGGCGGCGGAACGACCTGACCAGAGGTGAGCCGAATCCACCAGCCAGCCCTCAAGTCCTCGCTCAGGTTCCAGAAGGGAGTTTCCTGAGGGACCAGACATCCCCATTCGAACAGAGTGAGCCGAGAACGGACCCGGACTGCCAACCCGAACTTCCATCACATCCACCCAGCAGGAACACCAACCATCCAGACCGAGCCGTTCTGCCGAGCCAGCCCGAACAAGGGGAGACATCTCATTCCCAGGATCCAACACCAAGCCAAGGTGACACCCCGGCGACCTCAGAGTCTTGCTCCATGGACTCGATGCCCACCAGCAGTCTCCCTGAGCTACGACGTTCCGGTCGCCAGTGAAGTCCACCCTCATACCTCAAAGACTATGCATGTGCCCAGCTAGGGGGGAGGAGTGTTATGTCTTTAGGACTGGTTGGAGTTCCCAACCAGGTCCGCTGTTTGAGCAGGAGCATCAGCAGCTCCCATTGGTTGGCTCCGTTTGACAGTCGGCTATAAAAGCCGGCTGTCGAGCAGAGCCAGTCGTTGTTCGCTTGCAGTCTGCCTTGTTAGCTAGCAGACGCGACAACCCTTTATTCCCTGAATAAAGACTGTTAGTTGTATGCTCTGGTCTAAGCCTCGTCTATTCCTTCGCTCCACAACATATGTAAATATTGATCTTTTTTATTTAAAAAAGAGGAACTTTTACCCAAAATAGGCAAAACAGGAAGGCAGATTGAGTTGCTCACAGAATTACAGATTTACTTAGAGATCTATCTACCTTCAATTGGCTACCTGCACTGAATAATAGAAGCTTCAGTCCTAAAGGTTCAGTTCTTCAGAGTCAAAGATCTAAAGATTAGCTAGAAAGAAAGAAATGCAACAATTTCCTGCTTTTTAGCTAATCTAAATCTTCCTGCACAGCAGAACAGTTGATGGTCAGAAAAATAAAAATAAAAGGAGGGTTCCCGCTGGCCATGTGGGCAGCACAGCATTGTGTTCCTACGCAAGCTGGATTAATTGCTTTGGTGGGGGTTGCTCTGGGGGTGACATTTCTCTGTGGACCACCAAAATTTTCTCACAGACCACCAGTGGGCTGCAGCCCACCGTTTGGCAACTGCTGGTCTAGAAGCCAGTGTTTCTTCAAGAAAAGTGAAGAACACACTGGTATTGAATAAATAGCAATATAATGAGATCTCTGAGGAGGCCAGGATCAAGGAGTTATCTGGGAGCAAAGGAAATGGGAGAAAGGTCAAAAGGGGAAAAGGCAAATCCAAATGGGCATATGGAATACTTGGACACCTGTGGCAAGAAAGAACAGGTGTTAAGTTCTAGATATGGTAAATAACTTTATCTGTCTTAAATAGTATAGCAGAATGTAATCTGAATTCCTGGGAGGAAGAGGCTAGATTCCAGATGACGAAGAGAAAGTGAAGTTTAGATATTTTAGTGGGGAGAAAATGGGTCAAGTTAACTGCTCCCTAGAAGTTCTCAGTGTTTATCTTTTAGGATGCAAGTAATTAACTTTAGTTTGGCAAAATGTTTGTCCATAGGTAAGGAACAATAAAAGAAACTGCTTAGAAGTGACTCTGTGTATGTTTTCTTGGTTTTTGGAGTCTAATAAATAATTATATCACCCAAACACT
>NW_020769309.1:19991417-20034117 GCF_900518735.1 Pseudonaja textilis
GAGGATGAATAATGCAGATGATTACAAGTGACTATCAAACCCTGGATTGGAACATGGAGTTGTTGGGATTGTCAGTAGTATTTTCATCAATCCTCCACAAGGAACAAGAAAGATCTTAATTCCAAGATCATGATCCACATAACCAAAGAACAATTGGCTTGTAAAGACTTCCAAAACATCATAAGACTGAGCTAGTTGGATCTCTGGTGGGTTGAGGAGGGTTATAGTTCCCAATAAATTATACGTCTCAAATGATGATGAAAGGAACTGAAGCACACCAATTCTGCTTGATCCTATTAGATGGACAGAAACCATGATTCATAATTGAATGTGTATGATTTAGCAAGAAAAGCAAGCATAATCCCAATTTTAAAGAAAGGGAAGAGAGAGGATTCCGAAAATTACAGATCATATAGTGTGATATTTCTAATGCATAAGATAGTAGAACTATGTATCTATGTATCTACAAACTATGTATCTACAAGCATTTAGGAAAAAATGCCACCTTTATGCAAAGTCAGAATTGGTTGGTCAAGAGCAAGTATTGTAAGAATATATCCTTTTTGCAGTTTGGTGGACTAAGAAAATGCTACAGATATCATGTACCTAAAATTCAGTAAAGACTTTACAAAGTTTCTCACGATATCATTGCAGCCACTACAGATAAATTTCAACTACAAGTACTGGGGGGACCAGAAATTTTGCAATTGGTTAACAGCTCAGTTCCGATTATGATTGTAAATCATTGTCTACTGTTCTGGAGGGCATGTATTGAGTAGGGTTTCTCGGGGCTCTGTCCTTGGCCTAATGCTATTCAGCATCTCTATAAATAGGGTAAAGGAAGAATACAAAGAATGTTTATCAAATTATCTATTATTTTCAAAGGCAAAATCATAATTCAAAATGACCTCCACAGGTTTAAACATTGAGCCATATCCAACAGAATGATATTCAACTGTGAAAAATGGGGGAAAAAAGTCAAATGTAGAAGTAGAGCGTTGGAGTGACATAGCTTGGTGGCAATATATGCAAGAATATCCTAAGAGTACTAGTGAATTATCAGTTGAACATGATCAGTGTGATACGGCATCTACAAAGGCCTATGTGATCTTGAATTTTATTAACAGAAGTATTGAAGATGGTAGGAGGCAATAGTTTTTATTGAACTCCATACCATAGTTAGCCGGCATTTCAAGTACAGTGTCCCATTTCTGGCATTTCATGTTAAAGGGGACAAGAGGAGCTGTTGTGGATTTAGAAGTGAACTATCATAATATAAGCTCAATGAAGAATAGAGCATAGAACTGTTGAGCTTGTTTAAAATGCAAAAAAAAAATGAGAGGAGATATTATAATAGTCTACTAATATCTAAAAGGCTGTCACATTAAAAAAAAACACCAAGGTTGAAATGAAAAGAAAAGAGATGTAACCTAATGATATTAGGATGAATTTGGTGTAAAGCAATTTCTACCTAGAATAATGGTATATTCCTCCTTGTTGGAGATTTACAAATGGGGCGGAAGGGAGAGATAGATGGCTACCTATTGAGAATCCTTTACTGAATTCTTGTAGTAAGAAAGAGTTTGAGGTAAAGTTCTGAAAAGCTCTAATTCATATAATCTATGATTCTATAAAATTTTGGTTCATATAAGTAATATTACAAAGATAAGAACTAGCAAGAAAAAGGTTATGAGTTATTGCAGGAAGAA
This sequence comes from Pseudonaja textilis, assembly GCF_900518735.1. The sequence continues at coordinate 19,993,127 of NW_020769309.1, forward strand.
GAATTTTTAAAAACATAGCAGGCAAGCATGTTGTGAAGAGAAAGCAATTATTGTTTTTAATCAGCATTGCTCTTGAAAAACTGCCTACTACTTTCAAGATAGATCTTACTGTATATGTTTTTTAATTTTACTGTCATCACTCTGGCACAAGACCTTTTTTGTATGTATTTTTAAGCAATACTAAAATATGTTAGACATTTTTCTGGAGGGGAAAAAGTTTCCATTTCTTACAAACTAAAAATAAACAGAAAACAGAAGGCATAGGAAAGGAGACCACAAAAAATATAATTATCATTGACTAGATTGCCTAAGACATGAAAACATTTGCTTATTCATCTCAGAAACACTTGAAAGACCAAGGGTAAATCAATTCAGTTTAATAATATGGGAAGAATTGTGGTCTCCGATTGCATTATTTTACAAGGGAAATTGCATTTATAGCATATTTTACCACTTTTGGACCTTACTAGACATTTATACATTCAGTGCTTCTAAACAAGGCATTTCTACTTTGCTTGGCCCACCCTTTGTCTAATTCTCATTGTTATTTATGCATTTGTACAAGTGTATTTGCCATGGTAATGGTGATGTTTGCTTTAGATTGATAACATCTGCTTCCCTGAACTATATTGCTAAACAGAGCTTGCCCCTGATTAGTCAGAATGAAGCAAGGTTTTCTGACTGCACTTTCACCAAGGCCCTATTCACCAACCATTTACTAACTTACCAGAGCTGTCTCTTCATTGCGCCTAAGGCAGGTCATTCTTTGTAGCAGTTTATCTCCTCAGGCAGCTGCAGTATATGGGTCACTCTCAGACAGTCACAGTACACTGTGCATCCAAACCCCAGCTGCTCTGAGGGTGCTCTGAGGATGCCTAGGGACTGGACAAGGAGTTGGTGGGTGAATGGAGATACTCATGGGGGTCTGCCTGGGGCAGAAAGGACAGCAACAAGTCTTCCCACTTCAAGCAGGGGATCCTCTTAAGCTGTTTTATTCTTAGTTTGCATGCTGCCAGGTTTGCCCTTCAAAGCAAATGCTTTACCCATGGGCAAAGAAATGACTATGTATTTTAGGGTATGGAACATTGTTTATTACATTTTGAAATTGCCTGTCTCCAGATGTCTCTGGGTAGCTTCATAAAGTTTTTAAAAGAAATGTTCCATTAAAACAACACTGTCCAAAAGATAACAATTATGGAAAGAAACAAAACTACCCTTCCTATGCTTCTTCAGGGGACCATCCAACCATCTTAACCAAAGAACTAGGGAAAAAGTTGAGTTTGTAAAGAATGCTTTTTTTTTTGAAAATTTTATTTGGGTTTTCACAAAAACAAAATACAAATAAAACATCTTTTTTTGGAAATAGGTTATGACTTCTTCATACAGACACAAACTCAATTTCATGCCCATTTTTATGTTCTATTCCATATCTTATTACTGTTTTATATTTTCTACATAGTTTTTCCCCTCTTTTAATTTTCCCAACTTTATTTTAATTATCTCATCTCAATTCAAATCATTATATTTATACTTTTGTCTGTCCTTTTGCAACTTCATATTATCTTTTCTCATTAAACAAATTTTTCCCTGTAGTTACCAATTAGAGTATGACACCTTTATATCTTTTAATTTTATCCATTCAAACTCTTATTTAAGCTTCAATGTACACCTTTCAGATTATAGCATTCAATATAATACATAACTTCCAATCAAATTCTGCTTGGTACATTCTTAAAATACACAATATATTCTTAAAAAGAAAAGATTATATATATTTGTATGTAAATAAATCACACATTCCATTCCAATTCAATTCTATCATTAATATTCATTAAAATCTTAACATCTTTAATATTTCTTTTCAATTAAATATCATACTTTCTTGGAAACACTTATAAACTTTCCATAATTAATTCTTTTTTTTATATTTCTCACTTATATTTTTATAAATCATTAATAATAATTAAAATGTTCCTAATATAATTATCTCATTCACTTTATTTCATTTATTTATTAACAAACATTCCACTACATTACAGTGAATATTTTATCCATCATTTTAGTCATATTTTCTAAAATTATTTCTATTTGTAATATAACAATGCTATCTTATGTACCTTTGCAGAATCCCTTTTACAATTACATTTTCACCCATTATCTCTAAACAGGTTTATGGTTTCAATCCTTATATCTTTTCCCTGTTTCTCTATATCTTGTTTCTGTCTTTTACAACTTCTTTTCCCTACCTTCTTCCCCCTCTTCTTCTCCCTCCCCTTTTTACTCCCTCATCTCTCTACTTCTAATTCTCTACTTCTAATTCTCCTTGTTTCTCATAGTTCCAGATCTCCATATCTAAGAATTGAAATAGGAAGCCAAAAGAACCTCTCGCTTCTTGTGCATCTTCTTTCCATTTTTAAAGTTCCATTTTCAGTTCTTCTAAGAGTGATGCCATTTTAAACACTTTTAAACAACCACCCGATTAGTTCTAGTCATTTAGATGCAAAAACTAAAAATCACAAGTAATCCAAATAATCCAAGGCTGTTTCTTCTTGCTTCTTTTTTCCACTTTCTCTTCCTGGGGTTCTATTATTTTGTTGCCAAGTTTCAGTTAGGATGTATCTTTGGGGAATCTTGTTAAAGTTTCACTGTAAGTTCCTTTTAGTTACAGTTCCATTCCTTAGTTCCAGGCAGTCTCCGCCATTTTTCCAGATCCTACCCTTTTATTCTTTTTTTCTCCTTTCCTGCTTTTAAAAACTTTTAAATATCCAGAAATCTTTTTTATCCCTTTGACTTTTATTTTCAGCTTAGATGCCTATTAATGTCAAAGTGGATTTTTTTTTCAATTTCTTGCTTAAGTCTCTTAGCTGTCAGTATATGAAAGGGAAGGAAAAAAAAAACTAATCCTTTCCCTTTTTTCTCTCCTTCGCTGCTTCAAAATCTTCTTTGGGAACAATGGTATTTAGTTTAAATTCCAGGGTACCTTACGTTATTGCTTTTTCAGTTTAACCCGGTTGACCAAAACTTTCTCTTCTTATCTTCCTCCTGCAGATTCTTTTCCGGTTCAGTTCTTCTTTGAGGTGGCCATTTCTGACCACCACTGCAACCGCCTTCAGGAAAAGGAGTAATGGCCAGCTGGGGAAGAGGCTCTCCTCGACCCTGCTGGCAGTCTCCCCCCTCTTCACCACATCTACAAGGTGGCTTAGCCCTGAAACCAGCCAGCTTGGGGCGCTCTGGCGGCAAGCACAGATCGAAACCATGCATGATCACAGATTTTGGTCTGTCGCCACAGAGACTCAAACCGGAAGCTTGTAAAAGAATGCTTGAAGGTGGTGGTGGTCATATAAACCTCAGTGTGTGGAGGTGGTGAATTTATGTTCTCCTGCTTCCACTATAATGATTAATGGCCCTTGTATCAAAATCAACAGATCAAGTGTTCTCCTAATAATGGTTAGTCCAACTGAAGATGGAACATGAGTGAAATAGTAGGAAGCTTTAACTTTCCTGACCAATATGGACAATCTTATCAATTATGTGGGGAATCTGTAGTTCTCTGGTGGTTGCCAAATTGTAATTCCCAATCTTAATTGCAAGAGGCAGAAGCTGCTGGAATTTGAAGTTTAGCAAAAATCAAAGAACATCAGATTCCCTCCCCTATTCCATAGAAACTCAGATGTGCTACTTGCAGTAGGAAATGAAAGCACTGCAATAATGAAACTAAATTAGAAAAATGACAAGCCAACTTTGTAGTCTAAAGGAGCAACTCAGAACCAAAAATTTCATTCTCAAATGTGTAGTACAACTACCTAAAGTCATCATGCATCAAATAATCCTGATGTTATAAAATTCTGCTTTCCTTTGGTTTATTCATATGCATGCAGAGTGTCCAAGCATCTGTAGTTCATTTGTGGGCATAATAATATTTTTAAGTACTTCTCTCAATCCTTTGTTTTGGTTGCTATGAATCCCAGAGGAAGATTTCCTTTTTGTATGATTTGCATCTGTAAGGAAACCAGCCTGCATGTATGGTTCAAAATCGGTGTCTCTACATTAACCACTTAGAAATTTTGTATTCTAAAGGCACTGCTTGTTTAAGTATTGAGATATTCCACATTGTGAGAGAAGTCTATAAAAAAATTAAAAGCTAGCAATCCTCCCCTTTCAAGAAAGCAGACTTCATAAAAAATAGAAATTGAACCATTTGGGCTCTTTTACTTTACGTATAATGTGCCAAAGTATTTTAAGATACACTTATTGTTCTCATTTCTCCCAGAAATATTTGAATGCTTTAAAACATTCATTTAATGGATGTCACAACTCTGCAGTGTTTTTAAAAAAATATATTTCTTGGGATTATGGTGTGTGAGTTCTACTTGCACTCCCCCACATTATATACAGTTTGCAATGATGTGCAAAAATCCCAGCAAATTTTTCTTTATCAGTTTCTTTCTCAAATTTACTTTTTTTTTTCTTCCTCAAATTCATCTTGAGAACAACACCTTGAAATCTTCATTTGGAACACTGAGTGTATCGTGCATTGAACCAATCAACTTTAGAGATTATTTGTCTACAGCCCCTGCCATGTGTTTTAGACAAAAATGCATTACTCTGATATGGCTAAACTATTCTGATCAAAGTGTCAGGCTTAGGTTATTGACACATTATTTGCTAAAAACAGAGAAACCAGCTCATACGTGTATGGAACTTATTTGAGCTTTATTTCTAAAATGGAGTCTGTCAGTGATTATTAAGAATACTGAAATAAATATGTGCTTACCTCTTTCCAAGCTCTAAAATTTCTGACAAGATGTCCTGTGGTCACTAAGGAGGGAACAGACTGAAAAGGTCATTATACCAAATAATGTTGCAAAGACATGCTTTCTGCATTAAGAGTGCTCAGGCACATCTGGGAAGGTGAAACTCATAATACACATGATTATTTCCATCCTGGATTCTGCTGCTTAAATAGAGAATTGCCATAATCAAAGTTATAGACATTTCAAGGGTAGTCTGCGCATATTCGCTGTCCAATTTGCACCTTTAAAATGCCTGGGGAAGTTTAACCTTAAAAAAGCAGTTAGAATGAAGGATGCAAACTTGTAAAGATGCACAAATATCAGCCATGACAATATAAGAGGAGTTTGGAAAGCTGGCTTTAACTTCTCCCAGGCTGCTGGCACTTGAATTTAGGCAATTTCTGACACAGCAGCCAACAATAATGGAATGGAGATTGATATTGGTCCTTCCAACCATGTACTCACTCAGGCAAACCTTAAGGACTTACTCAAGCGTTACTAGGTGATATAGGAAGGGTAACACTTCTGTGGTTTTAAAGTTCTTCTAAAGGAGCTGTGTTTTGAATATCCTCATTTTCTGAGCTAAGGCCGCTGGATGAAAATTACGACTTCCTGATGGTTGCATCTTGCAGTGAGATTTCTACTTTTTTTTATCAACTGGTTGGTTGTCTAAAGGCATTTGCCCTTTGCTGATCAGGATGATTCCAGCTATTGTTTTATTCTATTTCATTTATTATTTATTTATTTATTATTATTTACTTACTTACTTACTTATTTATTTATTTATTGAATTTATATTGCCGCCTATTTGCCCATGGTGACTTAAGGTGGCTTACAGAATGTAAAACCATTTTTAAAATTTTAAAAAAACAATAAAAATGTTTGATTCAAAATGAATCAAATAAATTAATAAAGTATAATAGAACAAAATCTGGAAAAAATAAATAAAAAATCAACCCCCAACTTCCACCCACTCCGCCCCGACGACAGCGGATCACATGAGCCATTTGATGGCTCCATCCCACTCTTGGTTCCCCAGGCCCGCTGGCAGAATCAGGTCTTCAGTGCCTTCTGGAAGAGTATTAGAGAAGGGGGGCATTCTAATCTCTGGGGAAATGATGTTCCAGAGAGAGGGAGCCACCACGGAGAAGGCCCTTCTTCTGGATCCCCCCTCATGTATCTCCCTCAGGGATGGGCCCGTAGCATTCCCTGCCTCCCCACTCTAATGGGTCAGGTAGATGTGACCAGCAAGAGTCATTCCCTCAGATAACCTGGTTCCAAGCCATGAAAGGCTTTAAAGATGACAACCAGCACCTTAATTGCACCTGGAAGCAAATTGGCAACCAATGCAGCTCCTGCAGGAGAGGTGAAACATGTGCACATCGAGGTCTGCACAAAACCATGTGGGCCACTGCATTTTGCACCAACCGGAGCTTCCAGATGTTCTTCAAGGCCAGTCCCATGTAGAGCGTGTTGCAATAATCAAGATGGGAAGTTACTAGGGCATGAGTGACTGGTGCTTTTAATGCTTTCATTTTCTTTGCAAACATTCCTTGAGGGAGGAGAGAAGCTGTAAGCCAAAACAGACCAAGCTTCACCAACCTGATACTTTTCAGATGTCCAAGATTGCTATTAATTATTATTCCCAGCTAAGGTGGCTTTGCTGACTAGAAATGGAAGTTGCAGTTTATTAGAAAAGTGTTCAGGAAGGCTAGAATCACTATCTTAGAATAAATATACTGACTCAAATTCTAAGCCATTGTTAAATATAATATTGAATTGAAAATGTAAGGAATGTGCAAACACAGCAACTTAGGTGAAGGTAAAGGTAAAGGTTCCCCTCACACATACGTGCTAGTCGTTTCTGACTCTAGGGGGCAATGGTCATCTCTGTTACAAAGTCGAACCAACGCTGTCCAGAGATGTCTCCGTGGTCATGTTGCATGACTAAACACTGAAGGTGCACAGAATGCTGTTACCAATGTGGTCTCTATTTTTCTACTTGCATTTTTATATGCTTTCGAACTGCCAAGTTGGCAGAGGCTGGAACAAGTAATGGGAGCTCACTCCATTATGTGGTGCTAGGGACTTGAACCATCAAACTGCCGACTTTTCTGATCAACAAGCTCAGCATCTTAGCCACTGAGCCACTGCATAACTTAATAGTCATGTTAAAGACCTAAAGACTGATCTATGTCCCTGATGCACAAATGTGCCATAGTACATTACAAAAAAAAAAAAAAAGAGGAAGCTTTACCAGGCAGAACAGGGAAGAACACACAGAATATGGAATCAAAAAGGACCTTGGAAGTTATATAGTCCAAGTGCAGGGTTCATTACATCATCTCTGACAAATAAATATCCAGCCCCTATTTGAAGATCATCAGGAAAGAGAAATCATCATTTCAACTGCCTGTTGCAGTTGTCAAACCTGGAAGTTTCCAGCACATGACCACCGAACAAGAAATTACAAATCATTATTAGAATCAATCAGTTGTACCCAAATGATTCAATAATATCAACAAAACACATTCAGACCCTGGAACTGATCACTTTTGTACCAGTCATTGCCTCAGGCAATACTATTGGTGATAACATGATTGAAATCTGACAGAAGATTAGCATACATTTATTCAGCAACTGTTTGAACTTGCCATGGTGCTGAAATTATAAATGGTTCTTATGACCACTCTTGGAGTTTCAGCCATTGAAACTCTCTCACACACACACACACACACACACACACAAACACACACACTTGTGATTGTGATCCAGGCACTGAGCAACCATCCTGGATTTCCAAACATCGCAATATCCCACCAGCATGTAATCATGATTTGCAACTTTCCTTGCTGGTTTCCCTGATGGGAAATCAATGAGGAAGCTAGCAAGATACCTCTCAGGTAAACTAGACCAGAAACATGGCTAGATGAGACAATTCCCCTTTATTTTAAAGCTACATTAACAGAATCTTGCAAGTCTGAAGTCACAGATTCTCCACTGCAACTTTTAATCACCTGATCAATTAGGGCAGGCCCTTTTTAAATTTATTCCTCCGACCATAAAGACACTCAGGTTGCCCACTCTCTTGTCTGATCATTTCCTAGGTGGCATCTCTTCTCCCTATCCTCAAGGTCATTCTCATGTACCATCACAAATTTGGAAGTCGTGGTCACATGATGTCCTCACTTAATGACCCAAGGAGGAACTGTCATCACTAAGCAGCACGGTTATGTCTTATCACACTTCACAGCATATACAGCTGCTTAGCAATGGAAATTCAGGTGCCACTTAACATCATTAAGCAAGGACCAGCTGTAATAATAATCTGCCTTTCTGGGGAAATGTTGCAACAGGGATAATACTGATAGTCCTTGTTCAGAGGCTGTCTCATTTAGAAACAGCTCAGGTATAATAGCGATGAAAATATATGATTAATCCTCACATTCACAATCTTGGCAAGTATGTAAAGCAAAGGAACGGTAAAGTAAGATCATAAGCGCAGTTTCACTTAATGACTGCTTCTCTTAATGACTGAGTTGCCAGTCCCAATTATGGTTGCTAAATAAGGACTACCTGTATATAGTCCCTGCAGGGGTTCTTATACAAATGGCAGTAAAATGATGGATTTTCATTTCCTCAGAATAATGTGGGCACCTATATAATTGCATGTTAGTAACAGATTTAACAGATAATCAGAGTTGGAAGGGACTTTGTAGGTCATCTAGTCTAACCTCCCGCCCAAGTGGGAGACCCTACACCATTTCTGACAAATGGCAGTCCAATCTCTTCTTGAAAGTCTCAACTGATGATGCTTCCACAACTTACATTGGTTAATTGTTCTCACTGTCAGAAAGTTTCTCCTTATTTCCAGGTTAAATCTCTCCTTGTTCAGTTTCCATCCATTATTCCTTGTCTGGCCTACAGGCGCTTTAGGAAATAGCTTGACCGCCTCCTCTCTGTGGCAGCCCCTCAAATATTGGAAGACTGCTATCATGCCTCTCCTGATCCTTCTCTTCACTAGACTAGCCATGCCCAGTTCCTGTAACTGTTCTCCATTATGTTTTAGTCTCCAGTCCCCTAATCATCTCGGTTGCTCTTCTCTGTACTTTTTCTAGAGTTTCAACATTTTTTTATAATGTGGTGACCAAAACTGGATGCAGTACTCTTGGTGTAGTCTTACTAAGGCTTTATGGAATGGTATTAGTACCTCACTTGATCTTGATTGTATCCCTCTGTTAGTGCAATTTAGGATTGCATTGGCTTTTTTGGCTGCCACTGCACGCTGCTACATCTAAACTATAATAATGCCAGGCAGTTATGCTGACCTGGCCACATGGACCACACTTTTAAGGCCATTTTCTTAGCAACAAAAATTAAATTTAAAAAATGATTTTAAATTTTAAAAATTAATGTTCAGATTAAAAATGTTCCTAGCTACTTGCTTTGTACAGATCAATCAGACCATGCCCACAATGGTGTAGTAAGCTTAAATTAAAAACTTGAGAAGTAATTAGACCACATCAATCAAATATTAATTTCCTATCAGGAGATTTGGTGTAATGGCAAGGCTAGATGACCTCTGAAACACCTTCCAAAATTTATTATTCTATGAATTTGAGATAATTGACATGTGAATAATCAGCAGAGCTTGACTGGAATAAGTTACGAATGATTTCAGATATAAAGTTATTATATACAGTATGCTTGTTTATATGTGTAATATTTAAATGTGTTTATATTTAATATAAAATATTTAATATTTTAGTATTGTGTGCTGCTTCTTAGTAGAAATCTTGCTGGGCATTAGACTACACATGGCAAAATTAGAATTTATCCCAGGCACTTCAATTCTCTTGAGACTTAACAGAATTGCATTTTACAGATATTTATTTAAGGGGGGAAAAATCTCATTGGCTTCATTTATATCTTGTTTCAGTGAAATAGGTCTAGGGCAGAATTTTGTTGGTTAGTTTTTAGATTTTGGATACTTTCTCATAAATTTAAATTTGTGGCTGTGTCTCTGAGGTTTCAAAAATTAGAAAATTGGGCCCATTCAGCTTCTCTTGAAAGAAATGTCTAAAGAGGCATTTGAGGTAAGAAGTATTGCCATAATTTCACTGCCAGTTCCAGTGAATGGGCATGCACACCTGTTCAGTGAGATGGCCTGTAATTTTGTATGAGCTGAAGTATGTTGTGAATGAAATAAGGGCCTGTTTCTGAAAACACACAAGTAATCCTTGAAATGTGGATCTCAAGGCAGCTGCCTATTCATCTGTTTGCTTGAAAACTCAAACAGTCCTGCACGCTTCTCTACAATATCTGAACTTGGAAAACCCACCCAGACCCATTTCTATTTTCCCAACTTCCCTAAGACATCCCAGAGAGGGAAACTCTCTCTTCTTTTTCTTTTGCATGTAACTGAGATTAGTAAATGAGAACAGATATTGCTTGGCTTTTATTTCAGCCTAGTTGTTTCTCTGTTCAATTGTTTCTCCTCCAAAAAACAATTTACTTTACAGGCTTTTTAGGAAGAAACAGTGCATGCAATGGAAGGGGTCAAAGCTGTGGAAGACATAATTCCCCAGGGGCCAAATTGTGTGCTTGACTGCATGTGCAGAGGAACCCCATTGACTTTAAAGTAGAGCATTCCATGTATGGGCATCCAAGAGTAGAATTTGGCCTTTAGCGTTGAGACACATACTGGTAAAGGAAGACAGTTTGTGGCAGCTGTTCCATAGATTTTGTTGTTTCGTTCCTATATGAGACAAACTAGGGCAAGTCCTAGTTTGTGTATTGTACATAAAAGAGACTCTATTAAATCCCAAGCTTGCTGTCTCTGAATAGCAGCCAGTTCTTTACTGAAGTAACTTTTTCTTGGGGAAGAAAGGAAAGGAGGGCAATACATCATGCAAAGTATTCTGTTTCTGGTATGTATCATTATTAAAGGCATTTGGAAGTCCTCTCTTGCAATCCCTGTTTAGATTTGCTTTAGAAAATAAAAGGGCAAGACTTTGTCAGGCAAGAGATGACAGTTACTGTACCGTTCTTTTATTTTTTATTTTTAATCCTTGTTATCCTGCAGAGCTAAAATCTAACATCAAGACCTTCAGGAGACACGTGGATGTGTATTTGGCCCAGCAATTGTGATGTTCGTCAGAACAAACCTGACTGGACGACAGATGACGGGGGAAAAAATCAATTGGACCTAGTGTCAGGTCTGATAAAAGATATGAAGAAAAGAAGGGGTTGCTAGACAGTCCTTGGAAGAGAAATAATTCTAGCCAAAATGAAACATGCCAAAACTAAATATCTTCCATGATCAGAAAATAATTCCCTATGTTAAGAGGACATTACTGTGAACCATTTTTTTTCATCCTCTTAACTAGAGAAGAGCAATGCAGTTCTCACCAGTGTTTTTTTCCTGGACATTGATTTTTTTTCCACTGGACATTGATTTTTCTCCTTACCAAAGTGTGCTTTTCTAATGGAGCTTGAAATTAACATGGCTTTTGGTGGGGGCGGGGGCTGTTGTTTTCCTCCTTGATCATGTATAAATACATGCATGGCTCTGGGAAGTAGATTTCATTAAAGCCATTGTTAAAAAATGCATTAAAAATACACACAATACCTTACTTTTATCTAGCTATTGTGGTGAATGGTGATTACTGCATTGGAATTTCCGTATATTTACCAATAAGGAAAAAAGAAGGATTTTACATTTAAATTGGCCTGCAATTTCAATGAATCTTGCAATTTAATTTGGGAGGAAGCAGCTCCATGAAACAGGATGACCTCTCACAGAATAGGACACATCGAGATTTGCACTGGCAACAGCCACACCTTCAAATCTCCTGTCATTGGTAACCTGGCATTACCAACTGAGCCATGGTGGCACAGTGGATAGAATGCAGTATTGCAAGCTAACTCGCTGCTTGCTGCCAGCAGTTTGATCCTGACCGACTCAAAGTTGACTCAGCTTTCCATCCTTCCAAGGTCAGTACAATGAGGACCCAGATTGTTGGGGGCAGTATGCTGACTCGGTAAACTGCTTACAGAGAACTGTAAAGCACTATTAAAGCAGTATGTAAGTCTAAGTGCTATTGCTATTATAATTATACTATAAGCCAAACTGGAGAGCCAGTTTGATCACTAAGCTAGAAAGGAGGAGAAAGTTCAAGTCCTGCCTTAGCCATGAAAGCCTGCTGGGTGATTTTTGGACAGTTATCCTCTCTCAGCCCAATTCACCTCACAGGGTTGCTCTTGTGTGGAAAATAGGAGAGGAAGCTGATATGTTTGCTACCTTGAGTTATTTGTAAAAAAAAAAAAAAGAAAGGCAGGATATAAATAAACCAACAAACAAATAGATTAGAGATTTCCAACTGATGGTCATGGGCTAAAATAAGGTGTCCCAAGAATACAGTTTTACCAGCCTTCAGTGGTCTGTCCTAGAATAAAGAATTGACAGAGGAAATTGAGGTTATGGCAACCCACCTTAATTAAGTGCAAGAAATTGCCTTCGCTTTTCTGCTCCTTATTCACGATGGCTTTGCTTTTAAGGTGTTTGTTGGTCAGAGCTTTAGAGGTTGTTCATAACCATCTGCTTGAGCCTTTTAGAAAATGTGACTTTTAAAACATGAATGTATCTCAAAAGAGTGGCAGTTAGCTGCTCAGCCTTTTGCCTCCACTGAGAAGTTATTCCAGTTTGACACTTTCCCCCCACAATCCATGCATGTGGTAGCAGCTCACTCAGGATGAAATCTTGTACTTTAGCTCTTAGTTGTTGCAATTGTTTCTGAAAGTCATGTAGCATCCCTCTTGTCCAAATCACTCAGCAAACATTGTTAAAATTATAGTTGTTACTGCCACACAGGATCACCTGATTATATTCATCTTCCGTTCTCGGCTTACAAACTCTGTTCCTGTCTATTTTCCCCTTGATCCTGATAAACAGAATGTTCTTGGATGTTTTGTGATGATTCAGATAAATGAGTCTGTAAAACAAGTAACTATCTCTTGCTGTTGCTGCTGTTGCTGTTTTAGTCACAAGCCGGAAATGAAAGAGGTATCTTTAGAGGTAGAAAAACTATTTGGAATATAGTGATATCTTTTTTATTTTATTTATTTATTTTCTACATAATACAATATTACGTATTATAAGATATCACAAAAACTCTGCCATAGTAACACATTTTGCTGCATTCTTTGATTAGTAGAAAATATTGCCTTTTCCAAAACAGATAAATCACACAGTTCTGACAGACATTCCTTGACATCTGGAATAATAATACTTTAACAATTTGTTAGAATAATTATTTTAGCCATTCCCGCTGCTTGATACAACCTTAGCTCCTGACAGACAGTCAGATTCCTAAGCTTTGGTATATAATTCAATACTACATTTTTTTAAAAATAAATTTTATTGATTTTACAATTAAAACAGACCAACAACACATACATAAATGTAAGAGAGAAAAAGGAAAGAAGAAAGGAAGAAGAAAATAGAAAGAAAAAATAGAAAACAATTAAAAACATTTTCATCTTCAACAGTTTGTGAGACCTCCTTTTTATCCTTATTTTATGCCATATACACACTTAAACCTTACATATATCTGTATATCACTACTGTTAAGTTTGAGCAATGAGAGGCTGAACCAGAGCATGAGTGCAACAGTACTTTATTTTACAATAAAGGGCTGACCGTGCTTGCCACGCCTGGAACTGGCTCGCAGCAATCAGCAACCGGTTGGACCCCGCAGCCTGCTTTTATAGCAGGCTGCTGGAGAGAACCAACCAATGGGAATGGGGGAATAATGCCCACACAAAGTGAGTGGACCTGAGTGAGAACTCCTAGAGTCCTCAGGACATAACACCCCTTCCCCCCAGATGCGAACATGCATAGTCCTTGAGGTAGACGGGGGGTTTGTGTTGGCGCCCGGAATGGCGCAACTCGGGAACATTGTCTGTCTGTTCGGTATCAGTCTGTGACGGTTGAGCCGGCATAGTGTCGCCAACACTCTCTCCGGACTGGGCATCCTCGGAAACCACCGGGTTGGTTACTGGGGTCGAGCTCTCGTGGGTTGGATCAGGCTGGTCAACTCTCTGGGCGCTGTTGTCCGAGTTTGGGCTGACCGGAACGACCGCTGGTGCAGACTGGTCATTGGGTGCGATGTGGCTGGGCGGCGGATGAGGCGGTTCCCCTTCGACTGGAGACTCTGGATTCTTGTTGGCAAGGGTGCTGAGGCGCCTTCTAAGCTGGTCTATGTGTCTCCTCCAGACGCGACCATCCTCCAGCCTGACCCTATACGATCTCGGCCCGGTGACGGCGATGACCTCGCCTGGAATCCAAAGTGGGTCCCCAGCGAAATTCCTTGCGAATACCGGCTCCTGTAACATAAAATGTCTAACCCCCGACGTAGAAGCGAGGGGAGAGTCGGGGCAGTATTGTGGGTGCAGTCTGTCCAATACAGTCCTCAGGCGCCGGCCCATCAGAAGTTCCGCTGGGGACTTATTGGTGACTGCACAGGGGGTTGAGTGCTGGCTCATCAGGAACCGTGAGAGTTTGTGGTGCCAGTCATCTCTGCCAAACCTAGCGAGGGCCTCTTTGGTGGTCCTGACGGCCCTTTCAGCCAACCCATTACTGGCAGGGTGAAATGGGGCTGTTAAAATGTGGCGAATGCCCAGGTTGGCAGCAAAACGGCTGAATTCTACTGATGCGAACTGTGGGCCATTATCAGAGACAATGGAGTCGGGTAGTCCATGTGTAACGAACAGGCGCGTTAACACGTTGGTGATTGCTAGTGTGGTGGTCGTGGATAGCTGTGCCACGTCTATCCATTTGGAATAAGCGTCCACGACCACTAGGAACATCTTTCCATGCATGGGGCCGGCCAGATCGATATGGATTCTAGACCAAGGGCCGCTGGCGCTCTCCCATCTGGTAGGGGTGGCGATGGGGGGAGCAGGACAGGATTCCTGGCAAATGCTGCAGGAACTTACCCAATTGACAATGTCCTCGTCTAGACCCGGCCACCACACGTAGCTGCGTGCTAATGCCTTCATTCTCACGATGCCGGGGTGTCCCTCGTGCAACGCCTCCAGGACTCGGGTACGCAGCGAGGTCGGAATGACCACTCGAGTGCCCCACAGTAGACAACCCTGCAAACTGGACAGCTCCTGCATGCGAGTCTTAAAGGGTGCGAATTTGTTATCAACGTTGCCTCCCGGCCACCCCCTCCTCACCCAGTTGAGCACCTGGGCGAGCGTTTGGTCTGCCTTGGTTTTAGCGGCGATGTCAAGGGCGGTGATGGGCAGGTCCAACTGGGTGATCTCGAAAATGGCGTTGACAGGAGCTGGGTCTTCAGCCGGAGCGGGTAAGGGGCAGCGACTGAGAGCGTCGGCATGGGATAGAGTTTTGCCCGGGCGGTGGATAAGTTTGTATGAGTAGGCCGCTAGGAAAAGTGTCCACCGTGTCATCCGAGGGGAGAGGACTTGAGGTGTCTGTTTGTCGCCGGCCAGTAGGCCCAGAAGGGGCTTATGGTCGGTGACCAGTTCGAAGAAGTGGCCAAAAAGGAATTCGTGAAACTTTTTCACGGCTGCAACAGCTGCTAGGGCTTCCTTGTCGATTTGGCTGTAATTTCGCTCCGTGGCCGAGAGCGTCCTGGAGAAAAAGGCGATGGGGGCCTCGGCGCCATTGGCGAGTCGGTGACTAAGGACCGCCCCAATTCCAAAAGGGGATGCGTCTGCTGCCAGTACTAAAGGAAGGTGGGGGTCGAATTGGATGAGCACTGCCTCTGACGTAAGTAGTGATTTGACGGCGTTAAACGCCTGGTCTTCTTTGTGCCCCCAGTGCCACGGTGACTTTTTGTCTAGTAATCTGTGTAGGGGCTCGGCTACTGAGGCTTTATGGGGCAAGAAGGATGCATAAAAGTTCAGCAGCCCTAAGAAAGCTTGTAGCTCCGTTTTGGAGGTTGGTGTGGGAGCTTCGTGGATTGCCCTAACCTTGGACTCCAGGGGGTGAATGCCAGAGGCGTCAATTTTATAACCCAGAAAGTCCACCTGTCTAGTGGCAATGGCGCATTTTTCTTTTTTTAACTTGAGGCCATGCTGTCTGAACCTCTCTAACACTGCTCGCACTCTCTGGAAGAGTTGGGGTCTGTCCCTGGCCGAGACCAAGATGTCGTCGAAGTAGGGTACTACACCAGGGAGGCCCTGTAAAATCCGCTCCATGAGGGATTGAAAAATACCCGGGGCAACACTTACGCCAAATTGGAGACACTTGCATCGAAAGGCACCCCTGTGAGTGACGATGGTCTGAAGTTCCGCTGTTTGGTTATCAACAGGGAACTGCTGATATGCTTGAGACATGTCCAATTTAGCAAAAATACTGCCCGGCTCGAATGTGTGTAATAAGTGCTGAATGACGGGCACAGGGTAGGCGCTAACTTGTAAATATTTATTGATTGTTGTCTTGTAGTCCGAGCAAATTCTCAGGCTACCATCTTTTTTAAGGGGTGTGACAATGGGCGTCTCCCACTTGGCGAAATCTGTTGGCTCAATGACCCCTTGTTTTAGTAGTTTATCCAATTCAGCGTCTAGTTTTGGTCGAATAGCAAATGGAACTCTACGTGGTTTTAATCTGATTGGGACTGCCTGGGGGTCAACGGTGAACGAGATGGGGGTTCCATTATAACACCCCAGCTCCTCGCTGAACATATCTGCGTAGTCAGCGAATAAGGAGTCAGTGTCTGAGGTTGAGACAGCATGGACTCCTGTTAGCCCTAGGCCGAGGTGGGGAAACCAATCGAGCCCCAATAAGGTGGGTAGATTGCCGTTAACTACCACTAGAGGTAGGTGGCCTTTAAAAGCTCTAAAACTGACAAAGAACTTGCCTCTGCCGATCACGGGAATGGCCTTCCCCTGGTAGTCCTTTAGACCGAACTGGCATCTCTGAAGCCGGGTAGTCGATAGGCTGGGGTGGAGTCTCTTGAGGGTGTTCCACGAGATTATTGAGAGCGCTGACCCTGTGTCAACCTCCATGTGGCACGGTTTACCTTCTAGGGAAACGGAGAGAGAAATTTTACTAACAGTGTGGTACGAACGTCTGGCGAGGCGGTGCGTGCGACAGTTTAATACTTGCCTCTGTGGTCCCGAGTGCGAGGACGGGGGTCTGTATGCAGCGCTTTGGGGGGTTTGGCAGACTCTCGTGATGTGCCCCCTCTTATGGCAGTTGTTGCAGGTGGCTCCTTTAAACTTGCAGGTGGCCCTTTGATGCGATCCCCCACAGGCTAGGCACAGTGTGATGTGCTTGGGTGGACCGGTGTTTTCTTGTTTGGCCCTTACCTGCGACCGTCTGTCGTTGGCGAGGCGGTGGACGTCGTTTTCATCGTTGTGGGTTTCCTCCGCTTCCACCTCTTCAGAATGGACTGGGAACGATGCCAGCTTGGCACTTGGGCCCTGAATTTCGGAGGCTGAGTTCGTTGCTAGCTCGGCTGCTAGGGCCTCCTCAACCGCTTGCGCGAGGTTGAGGTCTTTTTTTGCTAGCAGGCGCCTCTGTAGGTTGAGATCCTTGACCCCACAAACTAATTGATCGAGGAGCATGTCCTCCAGGTATGTTCCAAATCCGCAGTGCAGGGCTGCTGTTCTGAGGGCGGCCATATATTGATTGATGGTCTCCTTACTCGATTGCTTCCTCATACGGAACGTGAACCTCCTGGCGATTTGTGAAGGCCTGGGAGCGTAGTGGTTAGTGAGGATCTCAAGCAACTCAGACCACGGAATGTTTTTCAACTCTCTCGGCGCCACGAGTGCTGCAGCGGTATCGTAAACGGTGGCTCCGCAGTAGATTAGGAAATAGGATTTTTTCCGATGCTCTCCCGCATCCGCCAGGCCGACCACATCGATGTAATGATTGAAGCGGTTCTTATACGATTCCCACTTCTCTTCGTCTGGTTTGAACGCCGGGAATACTGGGTTGGAACTCATGGTGCTGGAACGGCTGGGCTACCTGCGGAAAAAATCTCTCTGGGACAACGGGCGCTCGTGGGTTACTAGTGATATCAGCTCTGGAGAGGTTTTTTTGCTACCCTCTCTTTCTCTCTCTGGGTTACCACGTTGGCTGTTAGCCGTTGGAGGTGTCTCGATTCGCGCCAAAAGTGGGCGTTAGTGACTTCCTACAGCGCTGTGCTGTGTCTCATACTGGCTCGAAATTCAAATGACACCCGTTTGAATTTCGTGCCAAATACAGAGCGGCTGCGGCTCGCAGCGCTTCACTTTCCCTGCAGCGGGGCTAACAAGCGGCTACAGACGCTTCTAACTTTTGAACCAGACCGCTTTCTCTGGCTGTGGATCAGCGTTTGCTCTTTTTGATCGCTCATTTGTCGGCTGACCGCTCTCTCTGGCTGCAGATCAGCGTTTCCCTTATCGCCAGCCGATCGCTCTCTCTGGGCTGCGGATCGGTGGCTAGTGACTCAGCGGTTGCATGGTGCTTCTGGTAGCCATCCCACCTTCGTCGCCAGTGTTAAGTTTGAGCAATGAGAGGCTGAACCAGAGCATGAGTGCAACAGTACTTTATTTTACAATAAAGGGCTGACCGTGCTTGCCACGCCTGGAACTGGCTTGCAGCAATCAGCAACCGGTTGGACCCCGCAGCCTGCTTTTATAGCAGGCTGCTGGAGAGAACCAACCAATGGGAATGGGGGAATAACGCCCACACAAAGTGAGTGGACCTGAGTGAGAACTCCTAGAGTCCTCAGGACATAACAACTACTACGGTTCTATCCTATCCTCTTTTGCCTTTTAGTGTGAAATGTATCTTTGGTCTATCCATTTGTACCAGCAGTTCCAGCTGTTGTGATATATTGTGTCTTTATTTTTTAATGCCAAGGTTAATTTGTCAATTTCTGCACAACTTGAAATTTTTTGAATAATCATCTCCTCTGATGGAACATGAGGCTGTTTCCAACATTGTGCAAAAGCCAATCGGGCTACTGTCAAAATATGCATTATTATATATTTCACTTTTTTTGGCATTTGTTTATCAAAGATCCCTAAGACTCTGGTTTGAATTCGATCTGTTCTCTTGTCATTTCCTCCAGCCAATTTCTAATTTTCTGCCAATATTTTTGAGCTTCTGTAAAGGACCACCACATATGAAAGAAAGTTCCCTCTCTTTTTTTGCATTTCCAGCAATTCAGACTCATATTGGGGTGCATCTTTGCTAATCTCAAGGAGGAAAGTGCCATCTATAAAACATTTTATAGGCATTTTCTTTGTATGCTACCAATTTTGTAATTTTATTATTTCTACCCCAGACCTTTTCCCATTCTGTTATGGTGATACTACATCCTATATTCCTACTCCAGGCTATCATGTTTCCTTTTACAATTTCTTCTTCTAATTCTACTTCTAATAAATAATTATAAAATTTTGTTATTTTTTTTTTGCCTGATCCTAATAAAATTTTATCTAATTGCTGGAATTTATTGTTAATTCTAAATTCTTTGTTGTCCTGTTTATATCTACTTTGAATTTGAAGATATGCCCACTGATCAATTTTTAATCCCCGATCTTGAAGTTCTTGCCATGATTTCAGATTTCCTTGAGTATCCAATAGATCCTTATATTTAATCACTTTAGTAATATCCAGATTATTTGGGTGAATCATCGCCTCCATTGTTGAGATCCAAATTGGTATTTTTAAATAGTGTTTTTTCCATATTTTCTTCCAATTAGTCAATAATGAGTGTCTCTGATTAGGTGTCTGTGAAAATATTTCTGGCTAGTTTTCCCAACATCCCATAAAAAAGCATGCCACCCCCCTCTGCAAGTCATGGCCTTCTAAGAATAATATTCTCTTATTGGTTAAATTCACCCATTCCTTCAATCATACTAAAGAGGCTGCACTATAATACAACTCCCAATTTGGAAGTGCCAGCCCTCCCCTGCTCTTCATATGCTGCATTGCCTTTAAATTTATTCTACGTTTTTTTTCCCTTGCCAGATAAATTTTACAGTTATTTTATTAAGTTTTTCAAAAAAAAATTGTGTACTTTGATTGGGATTGTCTGAAATATATAGAGGAATTTTGGAAGAATATTCATTTTAATAGCAGCGATCCTGCCAAATAATGAAAGTTGCAGCTTGCCCCATGTTTCTAAATCCTACTTTACCTGTTGCATCAATTTATCATAATTATTTTCCTTAAGTGTTTTACAATGTGCTGTCAACCATATTCCTAAGTATTTAACTTTCTTTATCACTTGTATTCCCATAACTTCTTCTAGTTCTAATTTTTGTTTTTCTTTTAAATTTTTGGTCATTAATTTTGTTTTCTTCCTGTTAATTTTTAGTCCTGCTACTGCTCCAAATGGTTCTAATTCATCCATCAATTTTTGTCCTCTTTCTATTGGTTCTTCAATGAAAAAAATCACATCATCCGCAAATGCTTGCAACTTATATTCTTCTTTCTTAACCTTTAATCCTTTTATGTCTGGGTTCTGTCTAATTCGCGTTAATAATGCTTCTAGTGATAATATGAAGAGCAGGGGTGAGAGTGGGCAGCCCTGTCTGACTCCTTTTTCTATTTTTATTGGGTGGGTATATTCCCCGTTTATTATAATATTAGCCTGTTGTGTATCATAAATGGTTGTTATACTATTTTCAAATTTGGTGCTTAAATTCATATTATAATTTTTTTGGATTAAAAATTGCCAATTTAAATTATCGAAGGCCTTCTCTGCATCTAAAAACATAAGTGCAATTTGTTTTTTGGGGTGGGCTTCGTAAAATTCTAAAACATCTAATACTATTCTTAAGTTGTTCCTGATTTGTCTGGTCGGGAGAAATCCATTTTGGTCTTCATGTATATGCTCATTTAACATTCTTTTTAGTCTACTTGCTATAATAGAAGCAAATATTTTGTAATCAGTATTTAACAATGAAATCGGCCTATAATTTTGTATATATCGGGGATCTGAATCCTCCTTCGGGATCAGCGAAAACAATGCCCCCCCTCCATGAGTCTGGCATCCTGGCTGCCAATAAGACGTCATTAAAAACTTCCACCATAAGAGGTCCTATTTGTTCTGCTATTGCCTTGTACAGCTCCCCTGGGATCCCATCTGGTCCCGGGGATTTGTTGTTTTTCTGGTTCTCTATTACTGATTTCAATTCGAACCAAGTAATGTCTTTGTTTAATAATTCTTCCATTTCTTCCCCAATTGCTTTATCCTTCATTTCATTTAAATAGTTTCTTATCATATCTTCATTAACTTCTTCCTTTTTATATAACTCTTCAAAATACTTATGGGCAATTTCTTTTTTCTGTTCTATCTCCTGCTGTATATCCCACTTTCCATCTTTTAACTGGTATATCAATCTCTTTTCTTTCCTTTTTTTAAGCCTGTATGATAGCCATCTCCCTGGCTTATTGGCATACTCAAAATAAGTTTGTCTAGTTGTATTCAAATTTATAATCATTCTCTCTTGTTTAATTAAATTCAATTTATGTTTAGTTATTGTTATCTGATTTTGCAATTTTGAATCCTTTGGGGTACTCTGTAATTGAGTTTCTAATTCCTTAATTTTATGTTGTAATTTGTTTTGCTGGGCGTATTTTTCCTTATTCCTCTTGGCGTTATAAGAGATTGTTATACCTCTTGTTACTGCCTTCATTGTATCCCAAATGTTTTGTTTCGTAGTTGCTCCATTATCATTTTGAAGCGGGTAGTGGGGGTTTAGTTATTAATTAAATAATACTTAATGTTCTTACTATTTTCCCTATATATCTAATCAAAGTATAACTATCACTATTATTAATAAATCAATTAAATCAGTTAATTCAATTATTTAACAATCAATTACAGCAATCAATTTTCCTTTCCCCAGTATACATATTTATAATCTTTATAAAGAGAGATTGAAGAAAGAGAGATAGTTCATCATAGCGCCGGATGGTGGGGGAATAAAGAAAAAATGAGCAAATGTATACAGGAAAAAGGGAGTAAAGAAGGGGAAATTGGAATTTTGAAGTAAGTTTTTAGCTTTCCGTCTCTAAATTTAAGAGCTTTCACCCCAAACGCACCAGAAGTGGGGAGGTAAAAAATGCTGAGTAGTGACTGTAATTACACGGTACCTCCACACATTCAGAAGCTTCCACTTTTACTTTTCGTCTTAGTGTTCCTAAGTTCAACCTAAGTTCAATTGTCCTGATTTTCTTCAGATGGAAGGGCAGTTAAGTGGTTTATATCAGTTATATTGTTATAAACTCAGGGTTTCTAAGTATCGCCTGTGGCGCCACACTGTCTCTGTTCCGTCAGCTCCGATCTTCTTCCCGTCTCCGATTTAATAAAGTCTTTCAGCTTAAAAATCGAATGAAATAGTCCAAATCCTCCACACCTTCCAGTCACCTTCCAGCCGCTAAATTCCCTTCTATTATTATCAGAGTGGTATATCTCCTGACCTCGTAAACTTCCCTTTTTACTCGTTATTGTCCTCTATCTTTCTTCTGTCTGCCAAGCCCCTTCACTTCCACTTGCCTCGCATCTGCTTTTTGGCCTCTTTCTTTTAGGGCTCCAGACAGACACTTGTAACAGCCTTATAAAAGTCTATAGCATTCCAATCATCCTCTCCGCTGCTAATTTTCTCTGCCACACTCTTCACCAATGATCCCACAAATTGTCACTCACTCTCTTCTTTACATTGGTGGCAATCCAGAGTTCAGAGCCGCCATTGATAGGTGGCTGTTTCTTGCTTGTTGGGCTCTGGAGGGCTCCACTGCAAGGGGGGTTGCCTTCCCCACACTGAAACCTGAGTCTCCCCCACGCTGGCACAAATCTCTCTGGGACTTGTGCACCCTCAAAGGATCGCACCAACCAAAAAAAGAGATTAATTGAAACCACGGACGGGCTTCTGCACCTCTGTTCATCCTTGCCTTACTATTGGAAGTCTCAGCATCCCAATACTACATTAACATCTTTCACATTTAAAGATTTTTCTCATAAATGTTTATGTACTATTCCCCCAAAAGATACCAAATTGTCACATGACCAGTGAACTCTCATTTTTATTCCAGCATTGAAAATCTGATGTTCATCTTTTCAAATGCATTTTAAGGAGTGCATTTACACCATAAATACAATTTGTTAATGAAATAAGCTTAATCTCAGATCTGTAAATATCATTTTAATATTTTTAAGGGGATGAACCTATTTATGAGACTTTCTGGATATTCCAGTTCCTTAGTCCATGTTTGAAATATCCCTCTTTAAAAATAGTCTTCAGATTTTGATAGAGATATGTTATAGTTTTTAATACTGCCATAGATTCCATCAAATAAGAAAGCAACTCAATTGCCTTTGAGCATCTTATCCATATTGATCTAGATTAGAAGAATCTAGAAGTCTGTAAGTCCAATGTACTCCCAATGTTGTGAATTGGGAAGACCAAATTTAAGTAGAAATTGGAAAAAATCAGAATATATGTACATGCTCATCAGCCTGCATATCATCATACTTTTCTGTACCTATAGTCACAATGGACAGTAAAAAAAAAACTAAGGAAAAGTTCATAAACTGCTCCTCTCTAGATTTCCACTGAATTTGAAAAAGTAATTCATAATCTCTCTAGAACAGTTGAGCAATTCATTGTGCATTATTTAGAAATAGATAGCACATATTTCACTGTCAATCAAATCAAGAAGATAATAATTGGCAAGACCTTGTGCTCATGAATACCAAGAGCAAGAAGTACATCTGTATATCAAATCTGACTGCTCAAGAGACCAGATTGTTGGTTCAGCAATTTTCTGTCAGATAGCTATTTGTTGTTCTTGATACAGAGGGAAAGTCATTAATTAAGAAGAGAGGAGCAATGTAGGTGGAGGGGGGAAATCAGATTCAAGTAAGCTATCCTCCACACGGTTGCTTGGCATTTCTAAGAATAAACTTAAAATAAAACAGTGCCATTATTCCCTCATATTTTTAAAAAAGCTGGATTTGAAACTGTGTTTTCTCTTATTTTTCCTTTCTTTATTTTCTTTCTTTCTGCTGTCTTTGACTCTGCAGTCTTCCTTTTCAAGTGCTCCTCTGCTATTTGCTTCCACAATGAAAATTGAAGAGTCATATCAGATTAAAACCTCTATAGATGTCACGGTTTTGTGGAAAAGTTCCCGCAAAGTACTGCAGTGCTGTGGGCTTCAGACAAAAATTGGCTAATGGGATCTGATTTCAGATGTGGTGAAGTCTATTAAGGCAAACAGAGATCAGGCTTAGATGCCTGACAAAAAGTATGAGCATCGCAGATGAGATAAATATTAATAGGATTTCAAATAATACTGAACAAAATTGCAAATGAGCTGGGGAAACAATGAAGGAGGGAGGGAGGGAGGGATGGAAGGGAGGGAAGGAGGGAGGGAGGGAGGAAGGAAGGAAGGAAGGAAGGAAGAAAGGAAGGAAGGAAGGAAGGAAGGAAGGAAGGAAGGAAGGAAGGAAGGAAGGAAGGAAACTATTAAAGTTATATCTCAAGAAGATCAAACCCCCCTGCCCTCCTCGCCACGACCTCAAGTCATGTCAGGCAAGCCATTCCTAATTAGTGTTTCTGAAAACAATCCAGAATGTCACATGGGCATTATTTACAGGTGGCAGAAGGACCATGTTGCACTGGAGATGAGTTTGGTGGCTTGTGTTCATAGTTGTCCTGCAGAAATGGAATAGGGCTCACTGATTGTTCAAAATCTCGTACTTCCCCTGTCCCTCAAAACCAGACTATCATTGTATCATGGACTTGCCTTGTTCTGCAGTTAGCTCAAGCACATCTCTTTTCGCTGTTTTTCTTTCTCCTGGGTCACCTCCTTTGGCACTGCGCCAGGAAAAAAATTAACTGTACTCCTCACAATCAGTTTGAGACTATACAGCTGGCATCAGCTCAGGCACTTCTTCACAGAACCTATAAAGTCAGATTTGTTTCTATGTGAGGATAATATCAAGGGAGCTGTAGGAGCAGATTCATGCACTGAGCAGGCACTGGACCAGACAATATCTATAATTCTTTCCACCCCTTACATTCTACATAATAATTCTAAGTGCCATTAAGACCACTTTCCTTGGCCTATTTGCTCCCCAGCAGCCTGAGATCATTGTGGTTTTGATCTTTTGAGAAGTTTGCAGTCTTAACAGTAACCATCATTCTAGAAAAGATCCTGTGGAGACCTATGGCAACTGTGGACTGCGACTTCTGACTAACTCAAAATTAATTGGCTCATTTAGGGTGCGTCCTCACAATGTCCTGAAGATGCTCCAGTCCTGTGTTTCTGTCAGCTTGACTTTATACCAGAAATCCTGGTACACACACACACACACACACACACACACACACACACACAATGCACATTTTATTTTTATTTATTTATTAATCAAATGTATAGAACCACCAATTTATTATACATAAATCAATCGAATTTATATAACCTACATGGTACACAACAATAGATAAAAGCTAAAAATGTGAAGAGTAAATACAAATATAAAAGGCCATAATAAGAAACTGGAAATACAATACATACAGGAAATAAAAATGCCTCCTTCAACAATAGAGCCATATGCTCTCCATGAATATAAAAGTGCACATGTATGCAGGCAAGACCATTTTCCTCTTGGCCTTTTCTCTGCTTTTCCTGAATAAGGTTAGCTGCATATTTTATTGCACTGTAATTATTCCTTATGCAAAGAATGATTATAGCATTTGCCTTACACACAGAGTATTTGGTCTAATTTAGTAGTTTTGGTTCTGTTTGATTGCTACTTCATATTTATATATTGTGTATATTTCAATATTATGAAGCTGTTTTGGTTTACAATTTTTTTTCTGTTGTATGCCGTATTAATCCAATAAATAAATAAATAATAAAGAAAGAAAGAAAGAAAAAATGAATGAATGAATGAATGAAGCTTTTGGCTTTCTTTCTTTTCTTTTCTTTTCTTTTAAAATCCAGTGCACCATTTTATCATTTTCAGTCCTTCTTTTTAGAAAAAGTCTGTTTCAATTACATGGGTTAAACGAAAGTCTATTCATATATAGAATGCAAAAATAATACATTTAAAAGTATGATTGGTGTGCTTTAGGACAGTTGAGATTATTAGTGAAGGATACAAGAACACTGAATGCTGTTCTGAAGGCAGGACAAAAACCACTACTTAGAAATATACCCTGGCAAAAATACGCAAGAAAAGAAAAGTCATAGAAGAAATTAGAGCAGAGGTGGGATTCAGCAGGTTCTGACCAGTTCTGGAGAACCGGTAGCAGAAATTTTGAGTCGTTCAGAGAAATGGCAAATATCGCCTCTGACTGGCCCGCCCACTTCTATTCTCCACCTCCCGAGTCCCAACTGATCAGCTGGATCTTCCTTTGTTGCCCTGAACAGGAGAACGGAGCTGGCTAATGGGGTGGGGATGAAATGGGGATTTTACAGTATCCTTCCACTGCTGCACTCACCAAGCCACACCCATAGAACCGGTAGTAAAAAAAATTGAATTCCATCACTGAACTAGAGGGAATGAAGAACTATTGCAGAGGGAAAGAAGAATGGTTGCCACATCACCAGAATGGACCAGCAACATTTTTGGAGTACAGGAATTGATAGTGTTGCCCTGAATTCCCAATCAACCTGCTTTTTCTGCTTCTGTTGCTCAGGCACTGCTGATTTGTTTGTTTGTAGTGCTTTACTTTCTTCTAGAGCAATCCCTGTGTTTTTATTGGTTACTTCTCAGGGACAGGAACACCACCTTATTACATTTTCCTGTCTTTTCTAACCCTGGGCAGATGCTCATCAATCACCATTTATAGAGATTCTCAGTCATCCAGGTCATGGTTATACCAAAGGTCCTTTTTTCAAAAGCCAACTGGACTTTGTTTTTCCTTGAAGATGTTTTGCTTCTCATCCAAGAAACGTCTTCAAAGAAAAACAGTGTCCAATCTGGGCTTTGGGCTCACCAATCACCATTTTCATTCATTCTCAAAGCTCCAAATGACCCTACCACTGTTGTTATACTTCTCACCCATCCATTTATTTAAGATCATGTTCATTCTGAAAGTTGCACAAATTGTTTCAAAAATTACCCTGGTTCTTCACTGTCACTCACATATGAAATTCTACTTTCCTATGCACCCAAAATGATCGCCTAATGAAACCAAATCAAGTGCAATCACCTCTAAAAGTGCTTGAGATTATTCTGTCCACAATCAGATCATATGTTTAATCTCTCTAAAGTACAGTTATCCTGATACTACTGCTACTGCTACTACTACTACTACCACCACCACCACTTTTTCCTAGTTGAGGATGGAAACAAGTTTCCATAAATTGAGTTGGTCTACATTTTAGACATTTCATTCCTAAATACTGGTTGATTGCCCCTGCATTCCAGTTCCAAAGGGTCCTTCCCATTGCCATTCTCTTATTTTCTCATTTTTTAATGATTCCTTGCAAGGAAATGCTTTTGGCTTGTACAGTCTTTGTGGCTGCATAGTTGTTAGCAGCAGCACTTATCATTTATATTAGCTAATCTGTCCATATTAAAGTGATAGAGTTCTTTAATTCCATGAAGAACATCTCAGGGAGCATGAATAAGTTAATTTTCTATTTAACCTAAGACCAGATGGTTATAGAAATATTATGCATAAATAAATTATGGAGAAAATACCCTCACTAACAGTTAGGATTATTTGAAATGGCCTTTCCCAGAGAGAGAACGAGAGAGAGCTTTTTGCTTGTTTGGAACTGTATTCTTCACTGCAACTGACTGTCTAAGGAGATCCATTTTATATTTAATCAGTCTGGCTTTTAGCCCAAAGTTATATAGTAGAGCTTAGGTGGTTGCACCCTGGAGCCTTGTTCTACTGGTCATTGTACTAGCCATCTTCAAAGAACTTATAGATAATAGTCTTCATGGCATTTATCTTCTTCGATACTGAACAAGGCAGTCTTTCTCAATGGCAGGAGTGAGGCAATAATTCCTAAGAGGTTTGATAAAGGCTTATGCCCATCAGTTCCCCAAAGTGAATGCACACACATTTGTTTCCCATCCTCTGTAATTCTTGAAAACTATTACAAGTATGAAATGAGGCCCACAGTGATAGTGGAATAATACTAGTTAAGTATAGGGCAGACAGTGCTATTTTTCGCTTGGGCTGTATATGCTTCAAACATTATTTTGAAGAAGTGTTTCAGATTCAGAAGTGCAGCATCTTTGCTATTCTTTAAAACAATGGTGGGGGGAGGGAGGAATACTGCCATTTTAACCAATTTTGCCACTGTTAAAACAGGGCACTTTTTCCCCTCAAGTTCATAAGAAGCACAAAAAAAAAAAAAAAAACAGGCTGTTCTGTTGAATACTAGAAAGGATCTTACTTTCAAATATTTTTTAAGTCTGCCAGCAGTTATATTAAAAAGCTACAATAAAACATCAAGCTGCATATTGTACTGAAAAATTAATTTGATCATCTCCTTAAATCTTCTCACAATCCACAGCCACTATTAACTCTGACCACCTGTTTTGTGTGCCCGGTCTTCTCTCTGTTGCTAACATCAGATAGAGGGAATTAAATCTCCCTGACCTAAGGTGCAACAGTAGTTCTGTCAAAACCAGTAAATAGTAGATTTAGTTTGGTAAAATTGTCCTCAGCAATTTAATTCTGCTGGTTCACATTGCAGATCCCTCAGCACATGAACTCAATTAGATAATGCTTATATTTGTGTAAGTTGACAGGATACATTTCTGGTTTTCTTTCCATAACCACAAGAAAAGCTAGAATATTTTAAACACTGGAATGCTTTCAGAGTCTACTTGGGGTTTTGCAAGACACTGTGACACGGTGACACAGTGGTGGAGTGCAGTACTGCAGGCTGCTTCTGCTGACTGCCAGATGCCTCCAATTTGGCAGATCTAATATCACCAGGCTCAAGGTTGACTCAGCCTTCCATCCTTTCGAGTGTGTAAAATGAGGACCCAAATTGTTGGGGGCAATATGCTGACTCTGTAAAATCGCTTAGAGAGGGCTGTAAAGCACTGTATAGCAGTATATAAGTCTAAGTGCTATTGCTATTTCTTTTTCTCCCCCCACCCCCCAAAAAATTAAGAACTCCATTTCAGTAATCATGACACAATTATAAAATGAATAGTATTATCTGAAATCCAGGCTTCAGATACCCTTCTCCTTTAACTGTGCCATCTGTATCCTCATCCCCACTGAGTGGTTAAGCAGAAAAGTAATGATTTTTATTGAAAGAAAATCCATTTGGAGTTCAAACCATCAGACTGATTCCAGTGTCAGACCTGGAAAAAACCAATGTATTTCTTTTAAAAAAAAAAATGTTGGTTTTTAAAGACAAACAAAAACAAACAAAACATAAAAACATCCAGCTTTCTTTCACAAATGTACAAGCAGTGTGTCGGTTGGTTTACCAATTTTGTGTGCATCCATTTCATAGTCTCAATTACAGTTACATTGCATGATAACTCATATTATCAATCAAAAATTAAATACCCTAGTATCACTATTAAACAATCATTTGACTATAATTTTGTTCATTCATACTTTGCAAGATAACTATAATTTACTTAGTTTATTTTATAACAATTCATATAATCCTTCCAAATCTATCCTAAAAACATTTTATAGATATGATATCAAAAAAAGAAATATATCTTTATATATTCATTATTTTCTAAAATTCTAAATATTCTATTATTGTGTTTTATTATCTAACCATTGATAGAAAAGGTCCCAAATTTTATAAAATTGTTTATCTTCTTGTTCTCTAATGTCAATCTACTCATTTCAGCACATGCTAATATTTTCTTAATGATTTCCTCCTGCGATGGTATTTTCTCATTTTTCCAATTTTTAGCAAATACAATCCTAGCCACTGTTAATACATTTACAATCAGGTGTTTCACATCTTTACTATATGTAAATTCCCAATAAAAAAATCTCTGGTTTCAAGTCTATATGTTTCTTTATCATTTTTTTCAACCACATGCGAATTTTAGTCCAGTATTTTCT
This sequence comes from Pseudonaja textilis, assembly GCF_900518735.1. The sequence goes on from NW_020769309.1 coordinate 20,022,979, forward strand.
AGCGTCCTCACAAGTCCACCACATATGGTAATATGAGCCAGGTATCTGATGACATTTCCAACATTTTTTGGATTTATTCTTGAACATTCTTGCTATTCTTGTCAGGGGAAAATGCTACCTGTAAAACATCTTATACAAATTTTCTTTCTATGCTGTTGACATTGTTATTTTATAATTTTGAGACCACAATTTTTGCCATTTCTCTAAATCAATCCCATATCCAAAATTCTTCCCCCAAGCAATCATAGTTTCTTTAACTTGTTCTTCCTCTAGTTTAATTTCTAATAAATAACCATACAATTTTTTAATCACTTTTTCATCAGTACCTGTCAAAATCTTATCTAAGTCAGTCAGTTTATCATAGAATCCTTCTGTTTTAAAATCTTCATCATACTTTGAATGTATTTGCGCATATGAAAACCAATTCATCTTTATACCTTGTTCCTCTAGATTTTGCATCGATTTAAGTTCACCTTTTTCATTCAATATTTCACCATATCTGACTGTTTGTTCCTTTTTATATATTATAGGATAAGAAAATGCTTCAAAAGTCAATAACCAGACTGGAATTTTCAAATAACATGGACTTTTAATCTTCTCCCAATTTAACCACAAAGATTCCCGTATATGATGTCTTCTAAAATACCTCTGTGTTTTAATTCCTTTGTACCATAAAAAAGCATGCCACCCCAACAACAAATCATGTCCTTCGAATGTCAGCAATCTAGTATTTCTTAGTGTTATCCATTCCTTAACCCACATCAGATTTGTAGCTTGGTAGTACAACTCCCAATTAGGCAAACCAAATCCTCCTCTAGGTCTAGCATCTTGTAAAAGTTTTAACTTTATTCTCACTTTCTTGCCTTGCCATATATATTTCAACACAATTTTATTTAAATCTTCAAAATAGTCTTTTCCAAGCCTAATTGGTATTGTTTGAAACAGGTATAAAATTCTGGGTAGGAATTTTAAAACCAATGTATTTCTGTATGAGATTGTACCCTTGCCTATTGAATTGCCTTAGGAATATGATTGATGGTTATGTTGTGAGTCATTGTATTCAAGATTTTGTAGTTTAGGTAGGTATGCTAACTGATGCGCTAACCTAATTTAAACAAAGCCATCCCTCTCTCTGACCAACCTCTTGGAGGATCTCCTCTTCTCATCTGATTGCCTCCTAGACAGTATCCCTTTCCCTCATTCTCCAAGGTCACCCACATATTCCAATATATTTACATATTCCATGATAACATCACAGAGAACTTAAGATTCTAAGTCGGGGTGTCAAACTCTATTTCATTGAGGGCCGCATCATGGTTGTGTTTTACCTCGAGGGCCGGGGTGAGTATGGCCAGCTTGATGTCACTTGTGTCAGAGGCATCTGTGGTGCCCCAAGTCCTCTGCAAGTGAAAATGAGCTCCTGAGCTTTGTTTTCACTGGCAGAGGGTAACAGGAGGCCATTGCAACCAAAAACAGAACTTGGGAAGGCTTCCCATGGCTCTCCTGAGCTCTGTTTTCACTGGCAGAGGCACCACGGGTCAGTCCTTTGCTGTTTTGAGGGCAGCTCCATGGGCCATATCTGAACACCTTGTGGGCTGGTCCTGGCCCCCAGGCCTTGAGTTTGACACCCCTGTTCTAAGTAGAAGTGGGGAAATGCAAGCCAGCTTTTGTTGTTGATTAACTGAGACTTACAAAATGATACAAAACATAAAAACATTGGAAATACTAAAGGGGATCTTTGAAGAATGGGGCCAGAAATTAGAAGCTACAATATCAACAGTATCATTAATTGTGTCTGATTCTATGGATAGTTTATGTCCAAAGAATATCAACAAGGAAATGACTGACATGTGCCAAATTTTGTCTGACAAAACAGACTACCGAAAGCAGAAGTACAAATAACAGACTGAGAAAATGATTTGGAAAACACACTTCCGGGTTGTAAGGCTTCGTCGACGGCAGGAATCCGCTTCTCTGCGGGTCCCTGCTGTGCTCGCCGTCAAGGTACCCCCGATCCAACTGGATTTGGGGGTTGTCGCTACCCTGAAGGGGCAGCGGAAGACAGAGGAGATCCGAGCAGGGGTCTGGGGACATCGCACCCCCCCTCCCCAGCCGGCTAGACTCCTTTTTCCCGAGACGGATGAGCGGCTGTCTCGGCAGCCATGAAGGATTCTTCAACCGGACAAGTTTGTGCAGGAGGAAGACTTAGAAGGAGAAGTTTTCTTGGCTAAACCAGGACATGATGTTACTTTTAAAACACCCTGGAAACCTGACTTTGGATTGATACATTTGTTTCCAAAAGAATTTGTAACATCGGCGAAAGTGCTGAAGGAAAGCTCACTACCCCTCCCTACGGAGAAAGCAAAGGAGCACAGAAAAACCTGCTCTCTAAAGGTAAAAATAAGCTCTTTGTTATAAGTGGGAAGGGGAGGACTAAAAAAAAACAAAAAAACTTTTTTTTCTAAACTTTGCTGGAGGAGACGCCTTGAAGATTTCAAGACCATTAATTAATGGAAATACGGCTTTTAAAATATATCTGGGATTTTGCCTCTGGAGAAAAAACTGTAAAGAGAAGAAGAGGAAAAAAGTTTTGCTTGTTTGGATTGTTTGATAACTCTGACATTTGGAAATTACTTCAAGATTGAAAGCATCTGGGTTGTTGTTTTTTTTTTTTTAAAAAAAAAGAACTTATAATGGTACCACCGGTTGATGAACTGAAAATGGAATATGAAAAATTAAAAGAAAGACAACAAAGTGGCAAGGATTCTTTGGGAGCTGCCTTCCACTTTTTAGAAATGGTGGTTTCTACGTACCAGCAAACACTGGAGGAAGGAGAAGGAGAAGAAGAAGAAGAAAAGGAAGAAGCCATCTTTAATGGACTAAAAAGTTTGATTAAGAAAGAAAATGGGAAGGAAGGAAGGGAAAAGGAGAATTTAAGATTTAATAAAACAACCAAGAAAAAGAAAAATAGGATGAAAAGAAGGTACAATGTTAGAAAGCAACTGAAAATAGAATTACAACAGAGAGGGAAACTTAAAAAGGGGGAGAGGAGAGGAGGGGGCAAAAAGACCAGATTGGAGAAGAAAGGGAGGGAAAAAGAAAAAAAAAGCCACGGGTTAGGACAAGATTTTTTTAAAAAAAGTTTTTTCTTTAGAGATGAAGGATGATAGATAGCTTATAATTAAAGAAGATTCTGCAAGAGTGCATAAGATAGTATTGTAGTATTTGTATTTGGAACAGTTTATTGGAATATTTAATGAAATATTAATGTTTAATAATGATGGATGTTGATATTTGATTAAATATTAGGAGATCTGTTAAATAATTAATGCTTAGTTAAAGTTTAATTTGTTAGTGTTTTAATATTATTATAACTTTAGTATTTTATTTTTTCTATTCTAAAACAATGTACTTATTAGAACTAGAATTAGAATAGAAATTATATATTTAATTATACTATAAGTTTGTTATTCTTTCATTTTAAGATTTAATATGTAGAAGGTACTAAGCAGAATCAGAATGGAAATTATGTATTATTTTAAGTTTTATTTTAGGAGAAGGCGTCATACTTCAAAAGCGATTACAGGGGAAATTTTTTGGTTAAAGGGAAGAGATACATAGATGTTTACTAAAGAACGGACAAAAGACATAAGTATAATGACTTTGAAATAAGATGAAATAAATAAAATATAATTAAGAGAGTGAAAAGATGGGAGAAGTTATATAGAAAATACAAAATGGTTAATAAGATATGAAGGGTATATAAGATGGGCATGAATTTGATTTAGGTCTGTCAAAAAAGATGTAACCTGGGGCCAAGTCACTTTTCAAAGAAGTTTTATGTTTTATGTTTAGTGTGTGGATTATGTTTGATTCTAAATTAATAAAATCTTGGAGAAATGAAATTAAAGGGAGAGAAATTGGGAAAAGATATGTATAAATGATAACTAAGGAGGTTTTTTTTTTTTCTCCAATGTTTTGCTTCAAGTGTGATAATGTGGAACCATGTTTTAAAGAATAATGCTTTGTTTGTCTTGTTGAAGTTTATGGGTAGTTCTTGGAAAGGAGGTTATATATGTTTTGTTTGTCTTGAAAAATCAATAAAACTTGTTTAAAAAAAAAAAAGAAAATGATTTGGAAAGAAATGGTTCAGTTCAGTGGTGGGATTAAAAATTTTTTACTACCAGTTCTGTGGGCGTGGCTTGGTGGGCATGGCAGGGGAATGATACTATGAAATCTCAAGTCACAGGTGGTATTTGCCAGTTCTCTGAACTACTCAAAATTTCCACTACCGATTCTCCAGAACTGGTCAGAACCTGATGAATACCACCTCTGGTTTAGTGGATATAAAAAAAAAAAAAAGCCTGGCTGAAGTTTTAAAAATTAAAGGGGATATACAAATGAAAAATCAAGAAAATGGCTTGGGTGTTGGTCCTTATTGGATCTACAAAAGATATGTTCAAAACTTTGAACAAATCTTTATCTGAGATAAAAAAAGAATTGAAGAGGAATTAAATCCTATCACAATATTTGAATGAACTCAAGATTAAGACTATTAAAATTAAAAGGAAAGAATATAAATTTGGTTTATTTGATTAAGATTAAAATAAGACATTTATTTGCAAATTTCTGGCAATTGTTTATGCACTCTGCTGACACCAACATTGAATAGGTAATGTTTTATGGATTTGCTTAGAGAGAAAGGATGAGCTATGGAATGAACAAATATCTATCTATAGCCATATTATAGGGGGAGAAGAGTTGCTAACATAATCTATATTTATTGTAATAAAGTAGTCACTTCTTTATATATTATTTTTACTTGATTATATTATTTCTTTTCTTTTTTATTGCACATTTTATTGTTTCTTCTGTTTTATTTCTTCAAATTGGCACTAGTTTTTACTATTGTAATTAGAATTCTTAATAAAAAATTATGCAACATGGATCTCACTGCTCAGCTAGAACTAGAACTACCTATCAAGTCCCATATAGTTCAACAAAAATCAATGAAGCAAGATTTACACTGATTTCAATAAAGTATCTTTAAGGCTATTCATGAGGTAAATAATACAGAGTCTTGGAAATTGCATGACATTTTCAACCCTCCTGCATGCTGAGTTCATTAAAATGCAGAGTCTCATTGAATATTTAGTGCCACTTGGGTGGAGTTCTTTTTATAAGATAAGTTCCCAAAAGATTCTACTTCTTTCTTAATTGCCTGTGTCTACCTTTCCTCCCAGCTTTCTCACAATCTCTTAGAATGATGGCACAATTCATGGCAGATGGTTCAGCAGAATGCCATAGTTGGTGGTAATGACTCTTTCCAAGAGGTCAAATAGGATGAAAAACGGTACACTTCTGCTAATCCAGATCATGATATAGATAATCTTATTTCCATCTCATGGTCAGCTCTAAATCATGACTGAAAGAAATCTCAATAGTTCTCTGTAGGATCCAGAAGAAGATGAAGAAATCCAGAGGATCCTGTGTAACTCATTTCTGACTACCTTCTCAATAACATCTCTAAAAATATGCTGAGGCAGGTTGGAGATGGGGCAGTAGCTGTTCAGCTAGATTTGGCCCCTTAAGTAGAGAGTGTGCCAATTTCTCTTTCAACACAGGTGACAGTATGACCTCTTTACAGAAGCGCTTCCGAAGTCCAACCATCAAAAGGTGGCAGGAGGAGCACAGATCGAGACCACAAGTATCAACTATCTAATTTCTTGAATTTCATAAGGCCAGGTCACAAAGAAAGACATCATTCTTTTCAGCTTATTTGGCTCTACTTATTTAGCATTCTACTTATTTAGCATAGGATGCGGTGGCTCAATGGCTAAGAAGCTGAGCTTGTTGATCAGAAAGATTGGCAGTTTGACAGTCCGAATCCCTAGTGCCGTGTAACAGAGTGAGTTCCCATTATTTATCCCAGCTTCTGCCAACCTAGCAGTTTGAAAGCATGTAAAAATGCAAGTAGAAAAATAGGGACCACTTTGGTAGGAAGGTACCAGCATTCCATGAGCCTTTGACATTTAATTATGCCAGCCACATGACCACGGAGACATCTTCAGACAGTGCTGGTTCTTCAGCTTTGTAATGGAGATGAGCACTGCCCCCTAAAGATGGAAATGACTAGCACGTATGTGCAAGGGGAACCTTTACCTTTACTTTTATTTAGCATTCAGATCTGAACTATTTTGCCCACAAAGAAACCAGGAAAAGCCTCCAGCTGGTATGTTGTCCAGCTGTGCCTCTCCAAAAGATTCCAAGCAAAATAAAAAACATTTTATTTGTCCTGAAGACAAATAATGCATTTTCATTCATATTGCCACTGAATAGGCCCAAACATGGGTGCATTCTAGTCTGTGGTTTAATTCACTTTTGGTTTTATGAAATCCAAGAATTTTTTAAGTCACTTCATTTTTAGAGCACCTCCATAAAGAAAGGGAGCTGCTTAGGATGACTAGGAAGAGAACTCACAGGAACAATCTCATGTAACACTCAGGACATATCTATATTCCAAAAATCAATGAAATCCAAGCTATTGTCCCCAAGTGCCCTTTGGAATCCTCAAGTGCCCTTTGGAAACACCCAGGATCTACAGGATCCATGCAACCCTAAACCAATGCCAATTACTCTCCCAAGGCATTGATTGAAGTCTTCTGGAACCAAAAGTCAGAGAAACATCAATACCTGTTCTGAGGTGACATCTAAGAGTTTGAGAAGGGTTTCTTCAATGTAGTAGAACAATCATTAGCCCCAGCTTATTTCTATGATCTTGAGGTAAAGGGAACTTGCATCCAATTACAACTAAGGAAGCACTACTTATCATTGTCAAAATCTTCCAAATCATCACAACCATCCTTCCTCCTTGGCTTTGGAGTATAGTCACTAAAGGATCTGAAGCAATGAAATATGATTGTCTTATGTGCTGTCTAGCCAGCACCAGATCAATTTTTGAGGCCACTGTTGGACTGCTGTTGCTGCTCCAGTCACTGTTCCAGGTTTTCCTCTGGAAGGCCCCTATTCCTGGCTTATATTCTGTCACTGGCCTCTGACTCAGTGCCATTCAGAGCAGAAGTTCCATTTAGTGGACAGGACACCTTGACTAGTTATCCCATGACTGCCTAAAGAACAACATTGATCTGTTGTCCTCAGTGGATGAATATCCTTAATAGACTACCATTAATTCCATTTCTTCCTTCCTGTCTCCTCTCTTGTCCAAAGATAATTCTCCTCTTCTTCAACCACTTCTCATCCCTTTCCATCCAGAACATCCCATAATTTGCAGCAACATCTCAATCTTACATCTTAGATCTTGATTCCATTCCCTTCTTCCTTTCTTATCATTCTTCTACTATTCTGTAAAAAATCATAATGGGGGAAAATTATTAAATCATAACATTCCTTCAGCTATATTAAATTCTCTTTCTTTCCACCCCCATATCCAACATTTTTGAGAAGGGTTGTTTGGTGTTTTATCCATTCAAGAAGAAAAAGCATGACCAAAGAACAAGCCTTTGAACTGTCAAGGAATGTTCTGAATGTAGGGACCCAATTAAGATCAGTACTAATATAAATATACCAGAAGAGATTTACAGAAAAGGCACAAAGATGGCTCTAGTTTATAGTCAAGTCATGCACAAGAAAGCTGAAGGTTTGGATTAAGGAGCCTGGTATGCTTATTCATCCAAAACAGTAGAAAGGGACATAAAAAGAGTTGAGCCATTCTTTCCTCCTGACAAAAGTCCAACAGTCATCAAATACTGTATTTACCTGAAAGGAAGACAAGGTTATTTTTCTGCATAATTACTTGTAAATGGGACTGTGTGGGTGGATAGAGACAGGTCTTCTTAGTTTTGCTGAGAATACAGTTCTGGAGAAAGATGTTGTTAAAAGGGAGAATGAAGGGGGAGATGTAAATTACTGAAAGAGAAGAAAAGGTTTGTCAGGAGCACCAAAGAAGCCAATGTCACATGGGAAATAGGGGCAGAGAGAACCAGGCTTCCTGGATTTCCTTTCTTTGAGGCTCTACCCTTGAAAATCTTCAGTTGGTGGAAAACATCCACGGACAAAAAGTTTTTCATTACAGACATTCAATCTCTACCCATGTCAGGAGTAAGGATTGATAATGAGGAATACCATGGTGACTAAATGGAAATGGAAGTTCTAAGCTTGCTTTCATGGAAGCAAGAGCCACTTACTATTTAATTTTAAAGCATAGGTTCCCTTATCTTACAACCAATAATCTCTTTCACCCAAAGTTGTTGCAAACAGAAGTAAACCAGCAAAATACCCAAAAGATTTCTTCTTCAGATTCCACCCTAATGTAATAAGCTGAGCTAACTGGATCCATTCCCTGCATAGCAGCCAAAGCCTGTGTAAACTTACCAGGGACTAAAAGTCAATGGACTAAGTGGGACTTTCAACAAAGCAAGTTCAGAAATCTGAGGCAGATTCCTATTTTTACTCTTGTACAAGTGTGTACATGTGTATGCAACAGGGTAGTTTTTGAAAATGGTTTTTGTATGGGAGATCCACTAATAGTATTGATGAGTGACTTTATTTGTAAATAGTAGCATTTAAATCAATTATTTTGAATTAATTTAATTATTTTTTGTTGTTCTCATTCTCTCTAGGTTTTGTTCTTGTTTTGTTTGTTTCCAGTAGTCAGCTCTGGAATATATATCAATAGATCAATAAATGAGTTAAATGTCCACATTTGTGGCTGGAAAAGTAAAATCTCCAGAACTGGGTTCTTTGGTTCTCTATCTCTCTCTGTCTTTGTCTCTGTCTCTCTGTCTCTCTCTCTCTCTCTCTCTCTCTCTGTCTCCTTGTCTCTGTTTCTCTCTATATATGTACAATATGTTTATATAGGGTCATTTTCCTTTCAAGTAAGTATTCATAATCAGTTGTTTAGTATGTCTTTTGATATCTTGCAATATCTCATGTGCAGGATGGGATGGTGTCATGTGCCAAATATCAGTGTTTGGGCAAAGCTTGGAATTAAATGCTATTTCATATTGTATTTGTTTTAATTAAAATGTTAATAGGAATGTTTGAAAACAGCTGAACAAATGGATTCCCTTACATCTTTCAAAGAATAAGGAAGAAATGACATAAATCAAGAGTTTAAAACTTATCCTCAAAAGAAGATGAATGGATAAGCAAGAACTGATTTTGATTTGGATAAATATTACAAAAATCTCCTGGATAAAATAACTGGTAGTTTGCTTTATTAAGCAAACTGAAGCATTTCTGTTAGCATCTCAAAGAACTGACTAAATAAACTGTTGAAATTATGGTCTAATTATGTCCTTTAGTTATTATAATAATATCCATAAATCAGACATGAAAAAAACTTTGTAGCTCATTTCAGAATCTATCTACTATAGAGTTATAGCATTTAACATATTAATTTCCAAACATTGTCATGCTAATGTGGTATTCTTACTTGAGAGTAAATTATGCAGATACATGCATAGTATGGAGCTGTACACCTTCTTCAGAACTTATCTGGGTTCTAATTAAGTTTTATTTGCAGTATAAGATATTCCATTATAAAGGCAATAGAATGGTAACTGGCAACTTAGACCTCTTACTACTTAGGGACACTTTTTTCCTTCTTCAAAAGCCTTGCATCCAACACAATGGATATTTTTGCATCCTTGGCATAGCCACAAATACATCATATCATATCATCTAATATAGAAATTAATATCTTAAAAATCCAAAACTGATTCTGGATTTGGTGGCCTTAGAGCATGAGGATTGGAAAAGAACTAGGTTTAATATTTAGCAGAAAGGATGAGTCACATCCCCTAGTGACTAAGGGATATGGCAATAGGAAACTTTTAACTGCTTCTCTCAATTACCTTCACCAATTATGACTGTTTTATCATTAGATGGATACAAACTTGGGCACACAATTATGTCCAAAAAAAAAATGTGCATGTCAAGTTAAAGTTGGCAGGTGAGTAGCTTAATACAGAACTCAGTTCTAGACCCAGGACAGTTTAATATATTTATAAACAAAGAGAGGTTTGTTTGATTGATAGTTCAATACCATTAAGCTGGTGTCAATTCTTAGGTACCATATAAATTGACTTTCTCCAAATGATCTGTCATCAATTGGCCTTTTAAGTCTCTCAGTGGTATTTTATTGTTGTAATCCAGTCTATCCACCTTGCTGCTGGTCATTCTTTTCTTCTTTTTCTTTTCACTTTCCCCAGCATTATAGACTTCTCGAAGGAGCTGGGTTTTCATATAATGTGTCCAAAATCTGGTTTGAGCCTTGTCATTTGTGCCTTGAGTGAGAACTGGGGATAGATTTGTTCTATGATTCATTGCTTTGTTATCCTGTTTATCCATGGTTTTCTCAAAAGGCTTAATACTTAAATCTGTTAATAGTCATTCTTTCCTTCTTCCTCAAAACCCAACTTTTGCATCCTTAAATTATCCCAGGAAAACTATTGCAGGAGTCTGATCTTTATAGATTTCATGGCTCCTGAGTATAGTTTTCAAGGCTTCCATTGGTGCTTTTCCAAATGCTAGTTTGGGGCATTTTCTTAACAGCTGGTTCTTTTACTGCTATTAGTTGATCCTAAAAGGTGAAATCATTCACCACTTCAATCTCTTCATTGTCCATTCTAAGGCTGGTTGTTGTACCTATTGTCATTTGTTTGGTCTTTATATTTATTGTTAGTCCCTTTTTTTCATGATACTCCTTAACTTTCACCACTAGTTCTTGCAGATTATTTCAATTTTTAACTCCCAGAGGAGTGTCATCATTATAGCAGAAGTCATATATGTCACTTCCTCCAATTTTAAACCATTTCCATCACCTTCAATCCAGCTGCCCTCAGTACATATTTAGCCAGCAGGTTGAATACATAAGAAGAGAGCATATGGCATTATTCCTTTGCTGACCTGAAACCAGTTTATTTTGCCATTTTTTATAGGACTGTGACTCTTTGTTCTGTAAGGACAATGAGTTGAACTGGGATTCCCATTTTCTAAAGGATATTTTATAGCCTGCCATAGTTGATGCATATATTTTAGTATTCACACACACACACACACACACACACACACACAGAGAGAGAGAGAGAGAGAGAGAGAGAGAGAGAGAGAGAGAGA
>NW_020769309.1:20051916-20141274 GCF_900518735.1 Pseudonaja textilis
TGTTGCACTCATGCTCTGGTTCAGCCTCTCATTGCTCAAACTTAACAGGTACCTTCCTCCAAGTTAAATTCGGGCTAAATTTGGTAACAATTAATGGCAGTATTTATTTTCAAACCAGATATATAAAAAACAATCAAATATCCTTCCTGCCTGTGCATTATCTGGGCTCCAATCAGTAAACTGAATGCAACCCTTTTGATGCTCCTCCACCATTGGCTAGATTAGAACAATTAAAATCCTCTGTGCTGGAGACCCCTCTCTTCTCGTTTGTAATAACTATCCATATATTGAAAAATGTCCCAGGCTGGAAAGATTCTCTGGAAAGAGAACAGGGCTTAGTTCTGCAATTCTTCCTTGGAAGACAAGCAGGCTTTAGAAAGGAAAAAAGCTCCCTTGATATTCTAGATCAGGGGTCTCCAACCTTGGCAACTTTAAGACTTGTGGACTTCAATTCTCAGAGTTCTGGGAGTTGAGGTCCACAAGTCTTAAAGTTGCCAAGGTTGGAGACCCCTGATCTAGTCCAACCCCCTTCTATGCCTTCTGTATTTTTTAAGGTCATTTGACCCCCTTTTCTTTGTGGCAGCCTCTTAAATATTGGAATACTGTTATCATGTCACCCCCAGTCCTTATTTTCTCTAGACTAGCCATACCCAATTCCTGAAAGCATTCCTCATATGTTTTAGTTTCCTGGCCTTTAATCGCCTTAATTGGTTATCTTTGCACTTTTTCCAAAGTCTCAATATCTTTTTATGTAATGTGGTGACCAAAAATAGATACAGTATTTCAGACATGGTCTTACTAAGGATGTATAAAGTACATCACGTGATCTTGATTCTATGCCTCTGTTCATACAAACAAGGATTGATTAGCTTTTTTTGTTGTGCCATTCACTACTGGCTCATATTTAGGTGACCACCTTAGGTGATCCACTAAGACTCTAAGATCCCTCACACAGTTAATGTTTTTGAGCCAGGTTTTGCCTAATCCATACTTGTACCTATAGTTTTTACTGCCTAAGTCTAAAGCTTTGATTTTTCTCCACATTAAATTTCATTTCTAAATGTATAGAATCTACGCAGAAGAAAATAGATGAGGGCAGCAGAGTCTTGTGAAAAAGCTCAGATTAATGTTACATATATGACTATGAAATGACTAGGAACAGACTATTCACCACCATCCCTAGCTTGGAGAATCACTGGGTACTTTTGAGCCATTGCATAGGTTACTATAACTGGGACGAAATAATAGCAGTTAAAGATGTGTACGTGATGCTGAATTGCAATCCAGAAATAGGTTCAGCAAAGAGAATTATTTGTTTAGGTGGTGGGAAAAATATGCTCCTGATATTAAAGATTGGATTCTTTACCAATTTTTGAAATGTCTCTATATTATGAAAATGAGAAGTCAAAGCAAGGTTTTTGACCTAGGTTTGATATGTTATATGATTCTTGTTTATTTCTTTAGTTCTAGTTCATCTTAATCACTATTATGTATAAATTGCATTTTATTTCTACTGCATTATTATTACATTTCTATTGTTATGTTTCCCCATATTAAAAATGTTTTAAAAATAACTGAGGCAGACACTGTCTTTCAGTCTCATCTTCCTGATGGGAAGGGTGAACCCATGTAAAGCTGTCTTGAGCTCTTGGAGGAAAGGGCAGATATAACTTCTAACAAATAACTAAACCTTAAGAGAGTCCTAACCTTTTAACCATGGCTAACAATATTTCTAGAGTGGTAAATGCATTACCTCCAGCAATAGTTGAGCAGGTCAGGATGAATTGCGAAGCCTTTTCACATGGATGTCAATCAAAGTATTTTAAAGGATTTGTTTCACTAATGTAATGCAAATGAATGGACAATGTCACTTCTGATCCAAATTAGGGCCTTACATGGTTATTCTGTTATATTAAAATAAAATAATTCTTCCACATAGATATGTCAGAGTGGAATATGATAGTTTTGCATGATGTTGCCCTGTTGTGTTAGTTTTCTGAAAGACAGAGAGAAATGTAAGAGTTAGTGTTGTATAGTGATTAAGCTGCCAGACCAGGAACAGGAAGACCTAAGTTCTAATCCTCCTTTAGGCATGGAAACTGGCTGGATAACTCTGGACCACTTATTCTATATGAGGCCTAGACTGGAAAAATTATTTTAAAAAACCTATCTGGAACAGCATGGTAGATTATGATCCATCAGTTTCAGTAAAAACATCTTCATTTAGGATGATGATTATGAGTATTTGTGCCTCTCTGTGCGTATGTGCATATTCACATCTCACACTCATACTGTCAGTGAAGAATCTGTGTTGGTTCATTGGAGCAAGAACAATAGTAAAAGTCTGATAGCATCTTGACTTAAAGACTGGAAATATATTGCTGTCCTGAACCAGAATCTAATAAAATTGGTTTCATTCCCAAATTTTGTAATATAATAAAAGTGATTTATGGATCCATAAAGTAATTACAAAAAAATAATGTTTCCCCTGTGGTGATGACTCTTCTACTGTATGTATCCACATTTACAGCCAGTGTTGCTATAGCCAGATGTAGTGTGAGGATTACAATCACCACCAAGCTGTAGTTCACAGAGATAAGCAAGGCACTGTCTTTGTTACAGCCAGTGCAAAATGATACATTCAGCTATCAATATATGAAAGAGCATACAAAAACCAACCCTTCTATATAATATAAGGTTGGAGATTATTTACTGTGATTGATAACAATAGGCAGACATACTTTTCAGAATATCATTGGTAATGATTCATAGGTTTTCCTAGCTCATTAATAATCCACTGCCATTTTGATTGCTCTGCCATTTCAGTCTTAGAACTTGCTGACCGCTTAAAAGCCACAGAGTGTGATTGCAGACAAAACTACTGATAATACAAAGCAGTTTTAGCTTCTTAAAGCATGACTGTTGTGGATATACCTAATCAATTGCTCTTTGATGAGAATTGCACTGATCTGAAATCCTAGCAAGGATCCTCCATGTGTTCAGTCTTGGGCCACTCTGAGTAGCCAAAAGATATTGCTATGATGCCTTCAGACACTGGGCAACACATTCGGAAGCCTTGTTATTTATGCAACTCCAGCACCTGTCCCTGAGTATTTCAGTGAAATAGTTCATGAAATCCACTGACTGGATCAATACTGAATTCTGATCAAGCTACACTGAAAGTAATAGGGATGGAGAAATGTCAAAAGCTGTTTTTATGAGATGAACCATTAGTTTTCTGGCATATTAATTAGTATCCAAACAACAAATGTTTGGACAGGATTCAGCTCAGCCAGTAGTTCTCAAACTGTCTCTTTTTAAAAAAAAGAACAGTAATAATTAGGGGATGAATGAGAGGTTATTTCAAAGCACATCCTGGGAGATAGTCACTTCCTATGTCACGTGGAGATCAGGTGCCAACAGCTTCTCATCTGACAGCCGAGGTTTGCTCATTCCCCTCTCCCCAGATATATCTAGGAATAAAATGCTTCCCCTTTGACTTCATCATGCCTTTTTTCTCAAGCTGGCCTTTGTTTGTGACAAGACTTTCCATTTTCCTGTGATGTATATGCAAGCCCGACTTCACTTTGTGCCTTCTGGATAATGGCTGAAATCTTGGCAGGTGAAGTCCATCCATAGGGAGGTGAAAGGTTGGGAAAAGCTTGTATGAAAGATTCTTAAATGTCAGTATTTGGGGGCTGACAATGAGAGCTTCTTTTCAAAGAATAACAGTGGGTTTCCTTGCCAGGTAGTTGACTAGGTCTATAGGAGTCTCAGGCCTTGGGTTTATGGAGATATATTATGCTATGAAATTCACACAAGAAGCTCATCTCTGCAGCTTCCTTATGATCAGAGCAGAGGAACCTTATTTTACTAAAATCCTCCCCACATTTGGTCTTGCATTTGCTGGGCCAGAGTGATTGCATCTCTCTCAAGCCAAGGAGAGATAAGAGGGAACTTTTTGATTTTCCAGATGAGATCAGAACTTGATTGCTTCCATTTAAGAAGAAAAGCACCAGGACTCCAGCCTGTATGGGAGCATTTTATTGAATCCCACTTATTGTAACCTTTCAGTACAGAGGTTCCTATGTGCACACACACACACACACACACACACACAAAACCCCATCCGTTTCTTTCTTTAGCTCTACTAAAATAACTCCTAATTGTGAAAAAGGATAAAGAAGTTTTATCATCCCCCTTCCCTCCAGATGTGCTGGGATTACGACTTCTAGAATATCCAACTAGCATGGCCAAAACACCATAAATCCATGGCTCAGATTAAGCCCTGGGGACAATGAGAGAATTTCCTGACTCCCCTTAGTTTATTAAGAGCTCATATCCACGCATGTGAACATGTAATAAAATTGTGAATTTGATCCATGCCAATGTTCTGTTTTCTGCCTTTGCTGTCTATATCTATTCCCCCAGGCACCAGGTAAACAAACTCTCCATATACTGGCATTAAGCAAATGTTTGTTGTTGAAATTGTGTTTGTTGCAATCTATGTCTCAGGAGCTGAGTTAAGGAAAGTTTGGAGTCCATGGCAACTACAGGCCTGTCCTGAGCAATCAAAGCTCTGGCAATACAAGTTATTGTTGTTCAGAAAGCTTCAGAGTGGGTGATGGGGATCTGAATGAGAAGTGCATCACATTTAGCTTGTTGCCATGGTCAGATTATCTTCTGGTCCAACTAAAGTTAATTTTCTTAAGCAGGGTGGAACAGCAGGATTTCTAGAGGATGCGTGGGTAATTTCCCAACCATCCAACAGGTGGTTCTGTTGATTGCCTAGTTAGCTTCTGACGACAGGAGGCAACCTGAACAATCAATGAAATTGCTCCCAAGTGGCCTTTTTCTGTGTGATGATGTGGGAGCATAACTTGGCTTACTGAGACATCCACAGTAAAAAAAAAAAAATAAGTGGATTGTAATGGTGAAAGCAGCAACATATATTCTGTTCGTTTGTATGTATGTATGCCATGTGCATATAAAAGGCACAGCTACTTGTTTTATCCATTCCCCTTTGCTCTGTGCCTGCAGATGTCTCTGCAAGGAGCTGAAGCATTGGAGCACTGATAGAGAAATCCCAGAAATGAATCTGGTCAAGCTTGGATGTGAATTCAAGTGTGAGCCTATACCATGAAGTTAGGGGATGAAGCATCATTACTTTTCCTCCCTTACTGCATCAGTGGGCTGTCAGCCAGGTGCCTTGTTGAGGATAGTAAATTCCCTCTGAGGAAGAGATAGTCAGGAAGATATTCTGCCTGATGGATGTGACTATTTTACTCAGCAGTTTGCCCCCACAGTCTGTTAGTTTTTCCTGAGTCTCTTCTCTGCCTAAAGTAGTGACTAGGACTAACTTGATTGTCCTTGATCAATCCTTAACATAGCTTGTTATAGGTAACTTCGGGATGCTTGCTCCAACAAGAGTAAAAAAAAAGTACTCCAAAATGCTTCAGGCAGATAACTTCCTAATGCAGTGGGACATTAGGAGGTTGAAAGGTTGGGCGATACAGCACAATAAACTTGCAGAATTATGTTGTAGCCAATCTCAGCAAAAGTAGTTCTAGTTTTCATGTGGCTTTGAATTCCTGGTCTAGTGGGACTAAAGATCTACCTATGTCATGAAGGGGCTTTGTAAGTGACAACTAGAGCTTTAATTGCACCCAAAACTTTATTGAGAGCAATACGGTTCATGGATTAGTTTATTGTGTAGCAAGGTATTACGCCATTGCATTCTGAACAATTGCAGCTTACAAGTGATCTTCAAAAGCAATCTCATGTAGAGCCTGTTGGAATAGACCATCCAGGAAATAACCAAAGTGTGACTGTAAGCAATGCCCTCAAATATAAGAATGACACAGCCTTAACCTGGTTCCAAAAATACCACTAGCTTCTGTTGTGCCATGTTGCAGAGCCTAAAAGAGCTGATTTAGTCTGCTGCCACTCCTGATAGTTGGGTGGACACACCAATGCACAATTTAGCACAAGAAAAGGAAAAAAATGGGCAAACTGTGTCTTCTTCTGCAATCCCCAAAAGCTGCATAGAAGGCTCTATTAATATTATTGTGATTACCAAAACCTGATCAATGCAGATCTTTAGTTCTGGGGAAAATCTGAAGTCTCACTCCATCCCTTAATCCTCCCTGCACAATTCATATCCGTTATACTGCAGCCCAGAATTGCCATGGCCTGCAGAGCTCTGATCTTTGAGTGCTTTTTTAAAGCATACTTTAAAATTTCTGAAAAGAAATCATGGGTAGAACCATAAAGAGTATAAAAAGCAGTCTTAATCCACACATCGTGAGTACTTGCCCTTTGAGTGTTGTATATAGAACATTTTGTGGGTTGACTTATTAATTAGCTATTATTTGGAAGCAACTTTGAAATTTCTTTTCAAAATTTCATAATTTCTTTTTCTGTTTGCATGAGACACTCCAATCTTCCCAGGGCAATGAATGCAAAAGATTACAAAATCTTTAAATACTCTCAGGGCAAAAGAAAAAAGTAGTCTTAAACACATACACATAAAAATGTTTATTCAAATACACAAGGAACAGAATAAGAAATCAGGCACATAAGAAAATAAATATGCATACTAAAAGAATAAAACACTGATTTATCTGAAATGTAAAATGCTTTGTCAGGGCAAAATACTTAGCATAACAATAGATCAAAAAAGGTACCAATCTATTTCAGGAGACGTAGTTAGATTCTCAGAGAGCAAAGCAAGCATCTTGCACACTGGTAGGCAAATTTTCCATACCTTGTTTTACAAGTCAAAACTATATACTTCTTTACGAAGAAGTAAAGACTCAGTAGACTTCAAAAAGGCCACAACAGCAATAAGCAGGCATGATCAAGGGAAGGATTGTACTTTGGTATAGGAGCAATATGAGGAATATTTTGGGTTGAGAGCAAAGGTTTCAAATCCCCCAAAATAAACATGACCAGCATCACTGTGACTATGTTGAACTAGTAAAGGACAGCTTCAGTAATGATATGTGGTGCAGGAACAACAATGTCCATTTCATCACAGAAAAAATACACAATAAAGCTCATTAGACTCTTGCTTTACCTTTTCACCTGATTCCAGCGATTCCCAGACAAGACTCTTCTGGACTTATCATGAAGAGAACAAATATTCAGCTCAGACACCAACCATAGGCTCTTATGAGTTGCTTAGATGTAGCTCACAGTCATAATATATAATTTTATTCCTTACCTTTATAGAAGAACATTCACCTTCTGAGAAGCTGGGTAAATGCTTCAGAGCCTGGTCTGAAACTGCATCCTTACTTTTGCTCAATAGAGGTGAGCATTTAGTATTCCAAAGGTTAAGTTGGCCACTGTGGTCTGTGTGTGGAGAGGTTAAAAAGTCAAAACGTGCAAATTCTGTGTGCAAGATTCAAACCTTTTTATATATGCATCTATCACAAATGTAGTGTGTGTGTGTGTGTGTGTGTGTGTATGTGTAATATATGTGTATATCATGTGGTTGTATCTGCCATCTTGGCTTTTTGATCTTTTTACAGATGTTCCTGGTTCGTAATCTGTCACCATTCAATTGTTTTAGAGCTGTGATGGCGCAGTGGTTAGAGTGCAGTTCTGTAGGCTACTTCTGCTGCCTGCCAGCTGCCTGCAATTTGGCAGTTTGAATCTCACCAAGCTCAAGGTTGACTCAGCCTTTCATCCTTCTGATGTCGGTAAAATGAGGACCCATATTGTCGGGGGTAATATGCTGATTCTGCAAACCGCTTAGAGAGGGCTATAAAGCACTATGAAGCAGTAGAGAAGTCTAAATGCTATTGCGATTGGGCTACAACCCCTTCCCGTTAGCTATTATGAAAGTTGATATCTAAAATGATGAAAGGCTTACTTAGTCCTGTTTGAAAGGTATTGGAAAAAAAATTCAGGTCAGGTAATGTCCTAATAAGAAGTGTATGTACAATGCTGATCGAAAAATAATATTTCCCAGCTTACTTGCTTTGAACCCTTATTCCCAGCAGCTTGACCAATGATGGGTGGAGGAGGATTGTCCTGCTTTGCTTTCTAATTTATGGAATTTGTACAGAATCAGCAGAGGAAATATTATGAAACAGGAATATTATAAAGAATGTCATTCCATAGGTGTTAGTTGGGGAGATTTTTGTTCCATCCCTTTATTCCTTTCATTGTCATTTAACATGCTTCCATTTCATAAAGTTGTGATACCACTTTAATTAGTTTTGGAAAAGAGTATATGCAAGTGTGTAGGTGTGAGTTCTGCTAGAAAATCAGCTAATATCTGCAGGACATTACAGCATTGTCAATTGACTTCACAATCTAAAAGCTACTCTTTAACACTGATGCAAAATGGGATGCCTGATTGTGCCATGAAAGGGGCCCCTTTTTGCTGATCCCCAAAGGCACACAAACCTATACAAAAAATTTAGGCAATCTAGGTCAACACAACAGACTCCCTCTCATGAAGTTCCAGCCTGCTTTGCTTTGCATTTGTTTCAGCTTCTCATTTGAAAGGAAATCTGCCTATCCCACAGAGCACTTGCTGCTGTCATACAACAGATTGTTTTTTTTTCCTCACACCAATAGACTCCTCAGTGGACATTTAGCAGAACATGGCAGCAGCTTCTACATGGTTTTTTTTTTTTCACTTTCGAGGACTTGTGGAATTTTAAGTACAGAGCAAACAGCAATAGTCATTGTGTGTTTGATGAACAAGCATGGTGAATATAAATTAGGTTGCTAATCAGCAAGTATGTTAGAACCATGACAGGTAGGACTCAACATGTCAATAGTTCAAGCTGTGCTTAGTATAGTTTATTTGGGTTCATTGATCACCCTGGGAGGCAAGCAATGTGAAATAAATGTTTCAAGCAACATATTCTTGAGTTACAGAATCTCTGAAAACTAAAGATCAAGCTCATTTAAATTGGTTCCTTGTTTCTTCAGGTTTTAGATTGCAACCCATGAGACAAGTATGTTGCCAAACTCCTGAAATGGACTTGAGAAGTTCAACATATGCTTCAGGTGCTATATGCGTTGTCAAAAAAGAAAAGGGGAAAAAAAGAATGGAACAGAACAGATAAAAAGTGCTTCAACCAGAAAATGAAAGAAATATGACAAAGTAAAAGAAAAATATATTATGCTAAGGTAGTCCTCGACTTACAATCACAAATGAGCTGAAAACATCTTAGCAAGATAGTTTTTAAATGAATTTTGTCACATTTTATGACTTTTCACCCCACATCGGCTAAGTGAATCACTGCAGTTGTTAAATTAGTACCCAGTAGAGAAAAGTAAAGTCCTACACTTAGGCAAGAAAAACCCAAAGTACACTTATAGGCCCGGTGAAACCAGGCTCAATAGCAGTAACTGTGAGAGGGATCTTGGAGTCTTAGTAGACAACCAGCTAAATATGAGCCAGCAGTGTGCAGCAGCAGCCAAAAAAGCTAATGCAATCCTAAGTTGTATTAACAGAGGGATACAATCAAGATCAAGGGAGATACTAATACCACTCTATAAAGCCTTAGTAAGACCTCACCTAGAGTACTGCATCCAGTTTTGTTCACCGCATTATAAAAAAGATGTTGAGATTCTAGAAAAAGTACAGAGAAGAGCAACCAGGATGATTAGGAGACTGGAGGCTAAAACATACGAAGAACAGTTACAGGAACTGGGCTTGGCTAGTCTAGTAAAGAGAAGGACCAGGGGAGACATGATAGCAGTCTTCCAATATTTGAGGGGCTGCTATAGAGAGGAAGGATTCAAGCTATTTTCTAAAGCACCCAAAGGCCAGACAAGGAACAATGGATGGAAACTGAACAAGGAGAGATTTAACCTGGAAATAAGGAGAAACTTTCTGACAGTGAGAACAATAAACTAATGAAACAGCCTGCCTTCGGAAGTTGTGGAAGCATCATCGCTTGAGACTTTCAAGAGGAGATTGGACTGCCATTTGTCAGAAATGGTGTAGGGTCTCCTGCTTGGGTGGGGGGTTGGACTAGATGACCTACAAGGTCCCTTCCAACTCTGATTATTTGTTATTCTTATCAGTAATTAAGTGAATCTAGTTTTCCTGTTGACATTGCTTATCAGAAGGTTGCAAAAGATCACATGACCCCAGGACACTGCAAGCATCATAAATGCATGCCAGTTGCCAAGCATCTGAATTTTGATCATGTGACCACAGGGATGCTGCCATGGTTGTTAGTGTGAAAAACAGTCATAAGTCACTTTTTTCAGTGCCATTGTAACTTTGAATGGTCACTAAATGAATAGTTGTAAGTCAAAGACTACCTATCTATTCTTCATATTTCTTTCACTTTTTTAGTTAAAGGACTTTTTTCTTTTCTTTTCTTTTCTTTTTGAATGATTGAATTCTTTTTTGGCCAAGTGTGATTAGACACACAAGGAATTTGTCTTGGTGTATGTGCTCTCAGTGTACATAAAAAGAAAAGATACATTTGTCAAGAATCATAAGGTACAACAATTAATGATAGTCATAAAGTACAAATAAGCAATCAAATCATACTAGGAAACAGTCAGTTTGTTCTCTCTGACAGTGTATATATCACAATCACTATTATTTTTGTGTTATGTTCTTTATTCACTTTGTTACTAATTAAAAAGGAAAGTAAATTAAAGTCATATGCTTTATGTGCTAGCTAAAGTTTTTTTTTCCTCATTGCCTTTCATTCTACACATAGACCAAGCAGATTCATAACAGTGCCTTTTATTTAATCCAGCAATGCAGTGAACTTTCTACATTTGCCTTTTGCAAATCTCCAGCGTGCCCTCTTGATGCTGGCATGTTGGCACCAGGGCTGTGGCCAGTACCTAATACTTGGTATATTTTGCTTGTTCACTAAAATAGATATATCAATCGTATAAATTTTCTCTGAAAAAAATAAAAGCCAATTTCTGCTCTCTTTCTGCTGTTCTGGTTTTGTTTACTAAGGTTATATTTTCTTGTGCTTGTAATATCACACTACCATCTTTACATTACTTTCAGCAAGATCTGAGTTTAGTTCAGTACCATTCTTTCTGCCTTTGACACTACATACTTTGTGGATTTTTATGCACATATTTCCCTAAGTAAGGGCAGGATGTTTATCATGTAATTCCCTCTAGTGTTGCACTAACAATGTTCCACAGTTAACTGGAACACTAGACACAATGTTCTGCACTTCATATTTGCTTCTGTCACAGTAACAATTAAACAAGATGGGACTTTGTGCCTGGGAAAAATAGGCAAAGATAACTGCCATCTTTCCTGTTTTTGTTTTTTTTTTTCAGTTCTGTCTTCATTCCAAATCAAGGGTCTTCAACTTGGCAAATTTGACTTATGGACTTTAACTCCCTGAATTCCTGAGCTAACATGACTGGAGGAGGAATTCTGGTAGTTGAAGTTCACAAGTCTTAAAGCTGTCAAGTTTGAAGACCCCTGTTCCAAATCATTAAATTCAAATTTAAGCCGGAACTTCACATTATGTAACAGGGACATCTCCATTTTCTCTGGCATTGTCCTTAAGGGACTAGGGAAGAAGGATGTCATTTGTCTTATATGCTTTCTCTTGCTAAGGAACCATTTCTGTATCTTTTAGGATGCTCGGTGAAAGTGTTTTCAGAAATGAGGCTTTAGTATGTTTGTTCTTAAATCAGATAGTCCTTAATAAAATTAAATGGTTGTCCAACATTCACTTTTCACCTCTTTCTACATTTTGCCTCACAAAATTGATGCTGGATGAGAGTAGTACGAAGAAAAGTTCTAATATGCTGCTATAAGTCATTACAGAGTTACCCGTGGTAAGATGGGCAACCAATAAATTTTAGAAATAGATTAATATATTTGTATGAGTCTAGCCTAGTGTTTCTCAACCTGGCAACTTTAAGATGGTTGAATTTCTACTCCCAGAAAATAGGATGGGATGGGATGGGATAGAATAGGAATAGAATAGAATAAGGTGGAAGGGACCTTGGAGGTCTCCTAGTCCAGCTCCCTGTCCAAGCAGGAGAACCTATACTATTTCAGATTAGTCTGGACTCTTCTTAAAAACATCCAGTGATGCAATACCCACAATTTCTGGAGGCAAGCTGTTCCACTGGTTAATTGTCCTCACTGTTGGGAAA
Source organism: Pseudonaja textilis (assembly GCF_900518735.1). Next base: position 20,064,049 of record NW_020769309.1, read on the forward strand.
TTTCTCCTTAATTCCAGGTTGCTTCTTTCTTTGATTAGTTTCCAATCATTGTTTCTGGTCCTGCCCTCTGCTGTTTTGGAGAAGAGTTTGACACACACCCCTTCTTTGTGGTAGCCCCTCAAATACTGGAATACTGCTATCATGTCACCCCAAATTTTTCTTTTATTTAGACTAGTCAAATCCAAATCCTGCAATATGTTTTAGTCTCCAGGCCTTTGTTCAACTTAGCTGCTCTTCTATGAACTTTTTCCACAGTCTCAAAATCTATTTTGTAATATGGTGACCAAAATTGGCCGCAGTACTCCTGGTGTGGTCTTACTAGGGTTTTGCAAAGTGGTTCTAGTTCTTCATGTGATATTGATTCTATGCCTCTGTTTATACAACCCAGGATTTTCTACCATAAGAATTAGCTGAAAAGAAGTTCTATATTTTTAGAACATGGGGACATGGAAGAGTGCAAGAATGAGGATCTAGTATTGCAAGTATTTTTACAGACTTGGTTCATATTTCAATAGTAAGCCATGGCTTGCCTAACCAATGATTATTGAATGAATCACACTTGGCAGTTTACACATTAACACTTAGCTGTAAATAATCATTTGTAAACCACAATAGCTGGTTCAAGCAACATGGTAAAATGAAATAAATCAGTTCATGTAAGAGCTTAGTTCAATGTAACAATCAGCCAAAGTATTTGGCATTTTAGGCAACAAAATGTTGGTTGGTCTTGCCTTGGTCCTTGAGCAGGAATGGGTAACTTTGTTGTGGCCAGGAAATTCGATTGATAATATCATAAAATTAAAAGGATATGTGCGGTCTTTGGGGGAATGTTTTTAGAAGTAAAATGGATGTTTTAAGTCTCACCAAATCTCCAGACATACCTACTCCACTTCCCACTTTGGGAAAAATTGGCCTAAACCCAAGATTATTATTATTCTTTCAACTTACCCATTTAGCATCTTGGCAATCTTCCATCCATTATGTCCCACATATGTGGTCTGATATTTTTGGTATCAACAAAGATCAGTTAGGGGCTACTGAACTGAACTCTATGCCCCATTCTCCTTAAACAACACAGCAATTGTTGTTAGAGTTAAGAACAATTGTGTGGCAATCCTTTACTATTAAATGTGAGAAGTTCATTTCTGGATTTGGGCTGCTTCCCCCTCTCCTTCTTGCACTTGGGGCATGGATATGTTTTATAGTGCATATTGGGTGTATTGATCTTTATATTTTAAAACCAACGCACTTTTAAGAAATAACTCCTTTATAGTGTTTAATTACGTGGAGAAGTAAATACAGGTAATAAATGAGCTCATTTCAAGGATCATTGTCCTGTTTCATTTACTAAAATATCCCGATTCAAACTAATGTTATAGAGATGGATATATTACTTTTCATTCCATCCTCATCCATTGGGGTGGCCCATGGCCATTTTTAAATGATTAAACACAGAGAGTGCACAGTTCACCATCCGCACAGTAGCAAGGATTAAATAAAAGAGGAATAGTTACTCTGCACTGCTACAAAAGGATTCTTGACTTTCAACCACTTATTTGATAATGTTCATTTGAACATTATATAAGTATAAAAGATCTTTATGAGCTGCAGTGAAGGAGCTCTCTAAAAGTATTCTTTGACTTCATTTTTGAATTTTAAAAAATTACAAGGAGGAATGTATCTCCAGTTACCATAACTCAGGTATCCCAGCTAATCTATTTCCATAATATTTATACATATATAAATATAAACAAATAGTTTGGGATTTTTTTAAAAAAAGCATGTGATGCCAACTTGATTTACCAAGGAATATAGAAGGAGTCCGTTTGTAAGAATCTCATGAACCTCATTTCAGCTAGGATTACATTTCTTCAGCTTCCATCTTCAGGGTGAAACAGTTCTTGTGATCAAAAGGAATGGGCACTTCACTGAACACTTCAGCTGTATTCTTGCTCTTTCATTAGGTGACACCTGCTGTTTTTGCTATGGTGATTTTTATCTCTGTCAGTTTCTCTTGAGTGATCTCCTTTGGGCAGATGTCATGTAGTCGACATGACTTGACACAACTAAGATTGGGCTATTGGAAAACAAATCCCAAATTGCTATGTTTCATGTAGTAAAGCAATGTCATGGGGGAGAAGGTCTTGGAGACAGGCCTTTTATGTCTGTCCTATGTGAATAGCATCCCTCCTGAATCCTGTGCAGTCCCAACCCCATATGTTCTCATAAGGATTAAAAATCTGGCTTTTCCACAGACTGGAATATGGGCTGCTCCCCTGCAGTGGATCTTTGTCTTAGTTTTATAATAATTGCTTGTCCTTTTCCCAATTTGTTGTTGAGTATTATTATCTATATATATGGACTTAGATATTGTATTAAGTACTAGCTTGATACCCGTGCTTCGCTATGAAACTATGTGGTCGGGCTTAGTTTTGTGGGAGGGAAATAAGGGAAAAAATTCTGCCTCTGCCTACCAGCATCCATCTGTATTCATCTGGCTAGCGTCCTGTCAGTGTGTGAGAGTTGAGGGCTGTTGGGGAACTGAAACAGTATTTCTGCGTGAGCAAGGAGACAGCAAGGAGCCTGGGCGTGCCTTAGCTCAACTGTTCTGTACTAAAGCTGCTTGGTGCTAAGAAACCAAAACTGAAACTCCTCTCCTCTGCTTGTGTTTTGCATTTGGAATAGATTTCTTTTCAAGTGGGGAGTGGGAATCAAATTCCTTAGCATCAGAGCGTGTTAATAATAATACACAAAATACTAAAGCTCTGTTGGTCATTTTGAAAAATCCTTTCTTAGCGAGTACCTAGAAGCCAAGAGAAACATACATACCAAATTTCAAGTTTGTAGGCTGGAGATTTTGTGATAATGCATGAGTGGTATTTCGCTTTTATATAGATACATTCTGGCTTTATCAAGCCTAGAGTTTTAGCAATAACAATAGCACTTAGACTTATATACCATTTCAAATCACCTTATGGGCCTCTCTGGGTGGTTTTACAGAGTTGGCATCTTGCTTCCAACAATCTGGGTCCTCATTTCACTGACCACAGAAGGATGGAAGGCTGAGTCAACCTTGAGTCGGTCAGAATCAAATTGCTGAACTGCTGGCTGCCAGCAGTCAGCAGAAGTAGCCTACATTTCTACTACATTCTAACCACTGTGCCACCACAGCTCTTCCTTCCTTTTACTTTGATGGAAATAAATCTACACTCCTCGCATTAAAGGAATGGGCTCTTTCTCAATTTCTGAAAAGGTTTTACATTCTAAGAATGGAGAGACCAGGTTGCTTCTATATAATCTATAATTTTAATAAAAAGATTAAGATTGAATCAATGTTATATTAATTTTATTTCAATTTCCATTAGTGTCTTTCCTCCTTTCCCCTTACATTTACTTTATGGCTAGCTCATGGATGTGTATGTTTTCTGGAGTCGAATTACAATATACAGTATTTAGCATGAAACCATTCATGACAAGTATTTTATGCTATGCCAATGGATATTTGCACAGTAGTTTATAGAGGCCATGTGTCATGAAAGGTTTTCTGTGTCTGCTTCATGGTCTGATGGAAAATAGTACAAAGAGTATAAAGCAGGCAGTGCAGGGTTAGCGCAAAATGAATTCAGATGTGCTCTATGGCTGCGGCCGTCAACCAGTGGGCTGCGGCCCACTGGTGTGCCATGAGAAAATTTTGGTGGGCGGCCACACTGCCCACAGGAACCCTCCCTGCCCACTCATTCCTTACCTGGCAAACTTGCCTGCTAAATTTCTATTTTTCCTTTTTCCAACCATCATCTGTTTTGCTGTGCCAGGAGATTTAGATTATCTAGGAAGCAGAAAATGGTTGGATTTCTTGCTTTCTAGCTAGTCTTTAGATCTTTGGCTCTGCTTTTAAGTACAGCCGAACCTTCCTTAAGACTGAAGGTTTGCTTGCAAGCAAATTCAGTGCAGACTCAGGCCAAGCAAATTTGAGAGACTAAGCTAGCTGATGGAAGATAGATAGATAACTGAATGATTCTGTGATCAACTCAATCTGCCTGCTTTGCCTGATTTGGGGTAAAAGTTGCTCTTTTTTATAAAAAAATCAATATTTACATACATGATGTGTTATGAGTTAATTTTGTGAGTTTGCTTACTAGGAAATTTTATGAGTTTGCTTGCAAGCAAATTTTATGTGACAGACTGAGCTAGCCAATGGCAGATAGATAGATCTCTGAATGAATCTGTGATTCTGTGAGCAACTCAATCTGCCTGCCTGTTTTGCCTGATTTTGGGTAAAAGTTGCTCTTTTTTAGTAAAAAAAAATCAATATTTATATAAATATTTATATTTACATACAAGCCATGCCCAGCCAGTCACATGACCACCAAGCCACACCCACAAATTAGGCCATGCCCACAGACCCAGTTAGTGGTCCCTGGGATCTAAAATTATGAGTTTGGCAGCCCCTGAGGTCCAAAAGGTCCATAACCCCTTCTCTATGGAACATGAAGGGTTGGTTTTAGGGGATTTTTTGCAGGAAACCTCCTTCCTTTTTCATCTAGTCCTGTGTGGCTGCCAAGTAGATCTCTCTCTTGACAGCAAATATGATTTATAAGACTCCACTGGGTTGGGGTTTTTTTTTCCTCCAAGCTTGGAGGATAGGCCACCCAGCTCATTTTTTCTGCTGACCTTTTACAGCCATTCCCACTTAAAATGGGTTCCCATCTTCCAAGCTGAAGATATTCCTTGTGAAGCCTCTCCAACAGGAAGGCATGTGCGGCAGCAGTTCCTGCTTCTGCTCTTTCAAAGAAGAAAAATTAACAGAACAGTTAATTTAACATAGTCTGCCTTGTCCCCATTTGTTTTCCTATTAAGAGCTTGTGTACGTTTTTCAGCCTGAATATGCATTGCTCACAAACCTGGCAAGTATTGGATTTCTCCTTGAAGTTAATCAGAAACCAGAAGATTGTTCAGTCCATACCAATACACTCAGGCATTAGCTTCTGACTATCTCCAAAAATGTTTGTGAGAAGCAAAAAAAAAAAAGGAAAGGAAAGGAAAGAAAAGGAAACAAAGCATCGTAAATAATGTCAGAAATTTTTTGGCCTGAAACATTTTGCTGCTTATCCAAGTAGCTTCCCCAGTTTGAGCAAGCCAGACAGTTGCTCAGACTAAAGAAGCTATTTGGATAAGGAGTGAAACATTTCAAACCCAAACCCAGCTACCATGACTCAGCTTCCAGACAAGTCAACCTGGATAGCTGAGAAACTTCATGGACTTAATGTCAGAAATGTTTGTAAGTTTGGGCCTTTTCTCATGGCTCAGTTTAAGAACTATGCCTTCATTACTCAGACGGCTAAAAACCTATATTGCATAAATTGTGCTACCCTCACTATCCTTTGTTCTGGCTTGCTAAAGTATGGGAGCATCCATACTTGATGTTGGGCTATGCAGGGTACATAAAGCAAATCGATTGCTGTGGTAGATGGCAGGACCAAATGGTACAGGGTGGAGGGAGTGCAAGAAGTGATGGTAGGTGGAAATAACCCTGGCAGACAAGAAGACTATTGCCTACAGTCACATAAGTAGCAGCTGAGTACAGAAAGAACATGGGTGTGGTATATGCCTCAACAGGGATCTTCCCTAGTTTATTGGACTGTAAAGGTGAGAGGTGGGGAGAAATATACTTTCAGACTTGCAAGATTCTGTTAATGTAATCTTACAGTAAAGTTAGAGCTAGGGTGTGCTTTTTGTTAGGACTAACTTACAAAACTGGCGTATGTAAGGTGGAAGGGTTTCTTCCATTTTATCAAGTTGGTCTCCCTGACCCAACAATCACCTATTAGGCAGACTTGTTTTCAGGGAATTTTTAGCAATTTTCTCTTTCAGATCCCACCAAGACCATGTTCCATGGACTCCAGGAAGCAGCAGATACAGGCAAAAAGACCAATTTGAAAAAAGCCAGATTCTTCAGAATTCCAAAACAGAGGAGGAGAGCTAAATTTAGAGGGCAAGCGAATTCCCAGCAACCTGAAGCGACGAGGAGGTGCTGTGAGCTGATCTCACCCCCTTCATATGACTAACTACCAACAGCAAAAAATGAAGACGTTTGAGTGTAGCTCTACCATGAAAACACCAGAACAAGTAAGGACAATTGAAGGCTACTTCAAATAGAAGAGATGGAGGCAATGTCAAGAGACAAGGCCAAAAAAAAAAATCGGGGAAGGGGAGTATATTTGCCTTACATTTAGGTGGGGAAATGTGGGGAAACTTCACACTAGCACAAAGGACAATTTTCTTTTCTTTTCTTTTCCAACTTTCATATGAAGTTCAGTGTTTGAATAATCCTATTAGTAGACATCTCTTAATTTCTCATGTTTGTGTGACTGAACCATTGAGAATGTGACTACCAATTGTGAAGATTCAGAAGCCAACTTACCTCTGTGGAAAGGAATCCCACGATAGTCTGTCCTCGGTGAAATGGCAAAGGGGTCATTTAATTTATTGAATCATCACATTTATTTGCTGCCCATCTCATGGTCTAAGATGATTTTCAAAGTTCCCAGCCCACAAAGGAGGGTGGCAGGCTGTGATTGCCTTCTTCTACCTGTCCACTCCACTTCCAGGACAGGAAAACTGTTAAGAAATCCATAAGGCCTGACTGGGTTTAGTGCCTTCACAGGCAATGCAGAGGATCTTGTTCAGCTTATCTCCTCTTTCTCACTACAAGTAGTTCTTAACAGATTAACAGAGTTGGAAGGGACCTTGTAGGTCATCTACTCCAAACCCCCACCCAAACAGGAGACCCTACATCAGTGGTGGCTAACCTTTTGGGGCTCCTGTGCAAAAATTATGTGTACTTTCACACTCGCATGCCAGCACCCCAAAGGCAATGCGCCCCCCCCCCCATGCATGTGCGCGCAATCCCCACCCACCCACCCATGCCGCCCGATTACCCGGACTGTGCCTCACAGCTGATTTTCGGCCTGTTTGAGGCCTTTTCAAGACTCTCAGAGGCTTGAGGAAAGCTTCTGCAGTCTTTTCAGGCTGAAAACTAGGCCTGTTTCGTCACTTCTGGTATTTCCAAAAAAACAGGAAGTGATGAAACAGGCCTAGTTTTCAGCCTGCAGATGCCTTCCTCAAACCTCTGGGAGGCTGAAGAAGGCCTCAAACTGGCCAAAAATCAGCTGGCAGACACGCGCATGCACAGTGAGGTAAGTTTGCCTGCAGCTCACGTGCCAGCACAAATGGCTCTGCGTGCCACCTGTGGCATGCGTGCCATAGGCTCGCCATCATGGCCCTACACCATTTCTGACAAATGGCAGCCCAATCTTTTTTTTGAAAGCCTCCAATGATGAATCTCCTACAACTTCTGAAGGCAAGCTGTTCCATTGGTTGATTGTTCTCACTGTCAGAAAATTTCTCCTTGACTTACAACAATTATTTTAGTGACCATCTAAAGTTACAATGGCACTGGAAAGTGTCTTATGACTGCTTTTCACATTTACAACCATTGCAGCTTCCCCATGGTCACATGAACAAAATTCAGACTGAGTCGTGTTTATGATAATTGCAGTGGCTCATTTAACAGCTGTGGCAAGAAAGGTCATAAAATGGCACAAAACTCACTTAACAACCATCTCATTTAGCAACAGACATTTTGGGCTCAATTGTGGTCAGAGGTTGAGGACTACTTGTATCCCCTCCCCACATGGCCGCTGTCCATTATGAAGAAAATAAACCCAGAGATGTAGACTTCTATTCTTCCAAGGCTGCTCTGTAAATGTGGATAGCTATACAAATCTGATCATGTTTAGTTTGAGTGATAGAAAATCTGTCACTTGTCACAGAAGCACATGACCTGGCCAGTCCTATCTGGATTGCAATTCTAAGCTGGCTCATTCTTGGATAGAAAAATTGAGGTCTATCAGGACTAGGATAGTTCAGGAAAACTTGGAAAAAGCCAATGGCAAATGACTTCTAAATTGTTGCCAAGAAAACTGCATGCTTGTGTCCATGAAATCACCAGAAACTGAAGTTGATTTGAGATGCCATTAACATCTTTAATGTTATTTCATTTGAAACTGGCAAAAAAATAACTTCCATCCCAATTATCTTCAGAAACAATTTCTACATGAATTATGCATGAGTAAGACGATATCAATTCTTCTTAAAAAAAAAATTAATTTATCATTTTCAAACTGGCAGATGAGCAAATACCCACCAGTATATTTGAGAAAGAAATTACAAGTTGGGTAATTACTTAAATAATAATAATAAGCTCCTATGGAAATTCCAGGTCAACCATTTAAACCTGGGGTCAATTGCATCAGACAGCAGCTGAACTTTTAGAAGAAGGGTTTGTATGAGCCAATGCTTTATGTCTGCTTCTCACCTTCTTGTCTCTTTTTCTGCTATTGGAACAGAAAATGGCTTCAGGCAGGATTCCATTACTACAAAGGCAGTAGTAACAATTGGCATTTTTATATGCCAAGGCCTTTTAATAATAAAATTAGTTCTGTGATTTGAACAAAGAAATCATAGTTAATTATTTATATGAATTTTAATTGAATCAAATTTGTATGAACAAATCGTATTTGAATAAACATTCAGAAGAAAAGGCATTTTAGACGGTAGTCCTATATCTTGAAGCAAATTTCAGTGAATTCGGCGGGACAGTACTTCTGAGTAGGCAAGTATAGGACTGCACAAACATTAGATAATGCATGCATATTTCACAGAATTCTCAGAAGTTGCATTTTCTGTGTGATAAAATAGGTCTTATCTAAGGACGTACTGATCTCCCATGGATTGCTTATATAAAAACCCCAATATTTTAAAAGATGCAGCCCAACAAAATATTCAGTTTTTAATAGATCAAAAATTATTCAATGTTTTGATGAATATATTCCCTCCTGATTTTCTCCAGATGTATTGGACCACAACTACCATCATGACTTGTTGTCTGGTATGACAGATGTTGTTGCCAGATACACCTCTAAGGTGCTAAGCTGATCAACACTATCATGATTATTTCTGAACTGCCGATCGGGAAACAGCAATCTTGAATAATTTCCCATACCAAAAAATATGGTCACAACATTGGAAACACTGAAACGTATAAACATGCAGGTTTACTATCATTATCAGTGACAAACAGGCTCAGGATAGGAGTCTTCAGCATGAAGATCATAATGAAAGAATGAACTTGTTCTTCAATGTATATTTTAAAAAAACATTTATAGTGTAGTTCTTGCAAATTTTATGTGTGCATTTCCTTTGTTATACTTTTCCCAAGGACCAAACACCAAAATGAGCTGATAATAGCCAGGTGGGGAAAGGCACATATGCATACCATTCACAACTCACTCTCACACACATGCTCCTTTGCTCATATAGAAAGCCTCTCCTTGAGTAGGAATTAGATTCTGCCACCCCACTGCCACCATTCCCTGGAGGAAACCAGAAACTTTATGTAGACTCCAGTACAAGATTCCAGCAGGTCACAGAAGGCAGGAAAGGCATGGTTTACCCTTCCTAACTAATTCCCCCGTTTCAATCCTGCCATAATCAGGCTTGGGAAAAAGTACGCTAAATATTTTAGTTGGTTTAGCAGCTGTTCCTTTTCCATAGGGAGTGCTGACTGCATTTGGATCACTAACACAGAATCCTGAGGATTTGTTCAATGCTAACCATCCATCTTTGGAACAGATTCCTGCTTCTCTTTGATGCCTTCTGCATGTTTGTCAAATAAGGGCTGCATGGAGAAAAAGAGCCTGTCCAGAGGGATTTTTTTTTTTAAAAAAAATCAACATATTAATGACACAACCACCTGCATATAATCCTCTAGCAATGGTCCAGCTAAGTCCAGCTCTAGCCTTTCCTTTTTTGAGAACTAGGATCTGCTTTACATTTCTAGTATTAATTCTGACAACATTGAAACTAATCACTTAACTTGAAAACTTAGATTAGGAAAAAGAAGCTGAATAGTAAAGACTACCCATGTGTTCCCAAAAATAAGACTGGATCTTATTTTCTTTTGGGCCCCAAAATAAGCACTAGGGCTTATTTGGGGGGGTGTCTTAATTTTTGTTCATGTACAGGAGGCCCACTTCTGCTTTTTGCTTGTGGCAGCCACAGTGAGGTATGTGAGGTGGAGCTGTCCCATATGCCCTGCACTGGCTTACCTTAGGGTCCCTGCAACCAGGCCACTCACACCCCACCTGCCTCACCCACAGTCACGGCACCATCACAATGCTCGGCCTCTTGCTCTCTTGCGGCCACAAGAAAGCAAGAGAAGTAGTCCGGCAGCCATGTGGGCTCCTGCTGCACATGGCTGCTGATGCAAGGCAGGTGTTGAAGCATGGATGGTCTGGCTGCGGGGACCCTGAGGTAAGTCAGTGAATGGCAGCTCCACCACCACCCACCTGGCCTTGTGATCATGGCACCACGAACAACCAGACAGAATAGGCAACCAGCTGACTGTGCAGGCTCTTAAGTAAGGCTTATTTTGGGGGGTAGGACTTATATTAGGCGTACATGTGGAAAATACACTAGGGCTTATTTTTGGGAGAGGTCTTGTTTTTGGGGAAACACATCAAGAATGGTTTAAACAGTAAGGTGCTGAAAATTAGGGAAGGGGCCTACTGCTAACTCCAATAGTTCTTTTTGATTTGGGGTTGCAGTCTTGGCCATTTCCATCTCCTTTAACTTTGCCATTTGAATCAGGAGTTCCAATATCCCATTAAGCTACCTTCCATGAACATATGGTGATTCTAGCAGGCAGACAGGCAATGTTTCTTTAGGTTGAAACTCCTGAGTTCTATTTTTGTTACACTGAATTAACCAGTCATAGGCATCTAGTACAAGCTAAGATGGTATCACATGTATCATGACATTGTCTTACAAAACGCAAATTATGTAATTGGCATCAAATAGGTGCCCCCTCCCTTCTACCTATGATTTCTCGGGCAACCTGCTGCAATTGACAATAAATGAAAAGAGCAAGTGTTTAAAAGCTATACAGATCATAGGATTGCCATCACTTCTGCACTCTGTCACTTAAAACAGATTGTCAACTTGTTTTATTATCATTCTTCTCACTGCCGAACCTTGACTCTAAAAATGCAGTTGCTACCTCCTTCTTCTTCTCCCTCACCATAACATTAAATAGTATCCACAGCTGTCCTGAACAGAGTTCAACAGTCTCAAGATTCACTGAGCCTGGCTTGGTGAATTTCACCCCCCAGGAACAATTGGTTTTATTGAATTCTTTATTTCAAGAAAACACAGAGATAAAGCATGTTGTCCCCATTTAGCAAATCTCAATTAATTTCTTTCTTTCTTTCTTCTTTTTTGGCACAAAGAAATGTCATAAGTGTTACTAAACAAACTGTGGATCAGCAACCAGCCTGATAACATGACTCAGATATATCAAAACAAGATTAAAAACAAAGAGACAATTCCACCATCAGCTAACAGTAAAACCTGCTCATAAAGTTGGGAGGGAGGTAACAACACTATTCATAAATTAGACATATATATATTTATATTTATAATTATATATATATATATATTTATAATGACCTCTTACATTGTAAAAGTAAAAAGTGCAAAAGTATAAGCCTTCAGATTCCCATCAATGTGGAAATTTGAGGGTCACTTTTTTTTCCCTTTTATATATTGTTAAGTGTGTGTGATTTGTAAACATTGCTACCTGTCCACAGTTCGTTTATTTTAGTTTTTGCTCTTAAGACCCAATAGTCATCCATCTATACAATGGTTTAAGAAGGGGGACTTTCCTTTTGAGAATCCCATTCGACAATTAGTGCAAATTTTTTAGAGAGTAGGCGGGAAGAGGGAAAGTAAGGCAACGGTTACAAATGGCTCATCTCAAACTTACAATAGGAGCCCTAACATCTGCATTACCAAAAGGGCAAGAAATCTCTTTCTTCCACCAGACTTATGGAGAGGTTTCTCAGTTCCTTCTCGGAGGATACCAGTTTGTAACCCAGTTGTATTAATACCTGCTGGCATGCATTCTGTGTGAATGCTACAATTTCATAAGAGAGGCGGAACCGCCACTTCTCTGCTGTTGCTGCTGAATTTCGGACAGTCCCATATTTGTGCTTGGATGCAGACCTGTCTCCTCTCGTATTATTCTGTATCCATCGTTCCACATTGCTATCCATTGGGATACCAAGGAATTCGTAGATTTCCTCAGTCTTTTTTAGAGGATTCCTAGCTAGGTCTTCATATCGCACCAACATGTATTTGCCTTTCAGCCATGAGGGTCTATTTAAGCCAGTGGATACAGAGTTCAAAAAGTCCTCACAAACAGTGGTGAGTTGTGTCACATCCAAGTTGTAGGGTTTCCTACCTGTGCCATCCCAGATTCGCCAAAGTCTGTAAGTGTCTCTAAATGTTTCACTCCTGGAAGCAAGGATGCCTCTGGGGTCCCTCACTAATTGTATAATTTTCAGGTTGAGCCTGGGATCATCCACCAAGGCCCGAAGGTCATTGACCTCTGGCACTCGCACTGTTTTGATAGCAACATGCCCATGATCTTTGCATGATTCGGTAGCTAGGGTCAAGTTCAAAGTGCCACATTTTTTTACACAGTCTCCTTCTTCCAGAGTCATATTAATTGGTGCCAGTGTCTCACAAACTGGTGCAGAGCATAGAGCTTTGCTGGCCCCTCTCCTGAACAGTCTGTCTGTGGTGTGGTTCACCGGCTGGGGTTTGATGTAATTTTCCAAAAAGTAAAGATCACAGTCATAAAGACTCCTCAGCAAATCTCTGCCAGCTCCCAACATGATCCGTCGGTCCATGGAGCCCTTCATCTGCGTTAACTTTGGAATCAAGGTAAACTGGACATGGTAAAGGGGCTCAAATAAATAGAAAACATCCAAGTGCTGATTAAAGAGTTGACCGACAAAAGAAGAACCACTTCGGGTGGTGGCCAAAATCAGGACATGAGTCTTCTTAGAAAGGTTGTAAGAAAAGGTTGGGCTTTCATCACACAGTCTGTCAGCAGATTCGGCCTCCTGATTCAGGCTACAATTCATGGGATTGGGTACAGGGCAACTTTGGAAGGACTTGGTTGTGAAAGTGCGGATGGCTGTGTACTGGATAGCAATGGAGGCCAAAGCAAGTAAGAGGACAGCCTTCCAAGAACATTGCATGGCTGGTCACCTTCATGGAGATTCGTCACAATTCAGTTTAGTATCTGCAACACAATAGAGTCAATCTGATTGAATATGAATATTTATACTCCCACAGAAATCACACATGCTCTGTACAATAGCCTCCTTTCAGGAATTTCAAGAAATCAATACAAAAGGTATGCGGGTCTGTATATGTGTAAACACCGTGTTCTGTAACCTCAAGACTTTATAAGTAGAATGGCTTATGTACACATCTACATTTTCAGCCCCTGCTGAGAAGAAAAAAGATGCCTAAGGGCTACCCTTTCTCTCCTAGTAAAAAAAGGTGAAAATTGTACATTTTCATTGCCAATGAAAGGCAGTCTCCTGCAGTCTGATCAGCTGTGGCAGCCTGTATTAATAGCTGAGGAGTGTAGGCAATGTACGACCCCAGGTTTGTTAATGCTGGGAATAATGTATATAATCCAGGCACAAATTGAAAATATGAACTTCAATTACAAAAGGTAAAATTCAAAAGAATCACATTTTCTCCTTTAAAAAAAAAAAAGCAATACCTGGGATGGTTAATGGAAGGGGAAAATGGCTTTCACAAGCAATGTACAACCTGCCTTTTGCCAGAGGATGCAGAGGTTGGAGTGCAAAATTCAAATCTTTACCTATAAAGCATACCGAGAAGTGTAATTTACCATCCCACAGCCTAATTGCCTGCAGAAGAATGACAGTAAATTAGCATTTCCTTTCCCTTATACACAATCCTGATTTCATCTGTTTCATGGATTAACCACACACCCACACAAGGGAGAACGCAACCATGGGTATGCAAAGTGTGGTTACTGAACAATTAACTCTGTCATCTCATCTGCTTCCTGATCTTTTACAGATTCTGTTTCACCCAGTTCCTCACTGCACTCGGGTTATGTTCTCACTAGTATTCTGCTTTATTTACTTGCACAGAATACCCATTGCTTATTAAACAAACTGACTACATAATGCTATAGCCAATCAAATCGGGGCAGGGGGAATAGAGACTCTTCCACACACTTATTGATTAACCGATTGCCAAAGGCAACTGTTTTCTATATATGATTCAGAAAATTATTGAAGAGGAAAAGGTCATTGAGTAAAATCAATCCAATAGTGTATTTTTATTTTCTAAATTATCAACATAAAAATATCAAAAGATAAAATGTCAGCCTTGTGGTGACTAATTATTAAGACATCTCTTACAAAGTGTTCAAAAAAAAATAAAAAATAAAACGAATTCTTCCTGTGCAATGCAAATGGATAGGCAAACATTTTTATGAGTCAAATGCTGAATCTTCACAGTAACAATCTGTAAGATTAAGATGCTGCTATTGGGAAGAATCCAGCAGTGTTATTCAGAAAATTTAGATCTAGTGGATCCTTCTATTAATGGGAGGAGGAAATTGTATACTTTTCTCAATTCCCTTTTCCCCCCTCAAGAATATTTCTAAAAATAAATTTCAGAAGATTGGTTGACCATTTAAAACAGTTTGGAAGAAAATATATAGAAGGAATCAAAGAGTAACACCTGTTTTCTTCCTTCATTAGCTTAGAGACATTACCTGACTCTAAGAGTTATCTTATCCAGTGCTGTACCACTCCTTTATTCTCAATATTGAAAGTTTAATTCAAAGGATGAACCCTTGCTGTGATCCAACATCTTCAGAGGGAATAGATCTATATGTGGACTTATTTCTATTTCACAGGAAAGAACTTGAAACTGTTGTTTGTAGTTTAGGATTTGAAGCAAAGATGAACAGATCATAAACCTTTTTTGAGGTTCCACTAATGAAAGGCCGACAGCCTCTGGAAATATGCCTAACAGATTTCTTGAAATATTGCAGATTTCTTGCAATAAAAACCATTTTGGATAATGCAACTGCTATCTCTGGACATATTATTGTTTAAGATGCTTTTGTCGCTGCACTTCTGGCAATTTACATTTAATCCGATTTATGACAAATATGACCAGACTGAGGCATTTGGCAACAGTTACCAAAATATTTCATCTAGACTGAAGGCTTCAAAATCTGTTTTGGGGGTGTGGGAGGAGAGCTTCAAATTGCTTTCTTTCCTGTAGAAAAACCATAATGAAAATATATACTGATATGTATATGCTGTGTGTATGTGTGTGTGTTAGTTGTAAATGTATCTATATAGGCTAAAATTAAATATGTATATTCAAAGTAAAGATATCAAATGTATATTTGGATAGCAACGATTTTTAAAATTTAAAAAAAATCTTCTGAATTGTAGTCACTACAAGACCTTCCCTTTTTTTATCACTGCCCATATAGCTAAGCACTCTGTAGTGATTCAAAAACTAACAAAAGGCCATTGGACAACCACTTATAACCTGTACTTTGAAACTGCAGCCGGAAAATGCATGGGAGGGTTGAATTAACAATGGAAAGGAGACGATTACAGGATGAAATTATCTATTTCTATTGTCAAAAAAAAGTAGTCACTGTATCATTCTAATGATGAGTCAGCTAAGTAATGCAGATAAGCTCTCTGTCTATTGAACTAACCTTCAAGTATTGTACAAAAAAAAATAATCATTGAAATGGGTGATTTGCAAATGTAAAAAGAAAAAGTGGGGGGCTTGTGAAATGTGACTCAGAGAAAGGAGAAACATGTTATTTGATTCATGCAAGCACAGTCCTTGCATTCTAACAAATGGGAGACACAGCTAAGAAGGCAGTAAAGATCTAATGCAGGGGTGTCAAACTCAAGGTCCTGGAAAAAGCGAAGGACCAGCTCGCAGTGCCTGTTATCAAAAACGGAGTGCATGCAGCCCTCCCGAGCTCTGTTTTCACTGGCAAAGGGTTGCAGGAGGCCATCGCAGCTGAAAACAGAGCCTGGGAGACTGTTTTCTCTGATTAGAGTGCTCAGGCCATCCCAGGCAACCCTGACACGAGTGATGTTGAGCTGGCCATGCCCCCCCCCCCCGCACACCAGTCAAACACAACCCCGATGCGGACTTCAATGAAATTGAGTTTGATCTAATGCTTCTCATGGTGGAAATACAGGAGGAGGCTATAAAATAGGGTGCAGAGTGCTAGAATCTGCTTTCAAAATGAAACTTGGTTATTGTTTGAAAACTTTTAATCAATGAAAGCATTCTTCCCACCAGTTGCCAAACCAAATACCTCCTGACTCAATCCCCATCTTGGCCCTTGTGGGAAGAGTCAGAGCTTCATGGCCTTTCAAAGGTAAAGAGGGTATCTCAGATGGCAACAGTTAAGGGAGGAGACCCTTATTATTTACTAGAATCTCAGATAAGCATAAGTCAGCCTTTCCATATTTTACTGTATCCTGACAACCTTACAAAGTGGATTGGGCTGAGAGATATTGGCCTGTTTCACATGACACTAAATAAAACTGTGAGTTATTATGTGACTATCTTTGAAAATTGCGCTCCAACTGTTCATTTAGCTCTTTAAAATGTGTAGCTTACCCAATCAAACTAGAAATCCTGGTTTCCAGAAACCCAGTGCAACTGTTTCCAATTTTGCTAATGCAACTCTACCCACAGGCATTTGCAGGCTCTGGTTACTTTTACCAGACTGATTGGTTTGACTGTCCCTGTCCCTATGAATGCCAATGCCTACAGGCCTGGAATTTCTGGATGGTTTCCCATATAAGTACAAACTCTGTCCAATCCTTCTTAGCTTTTCAAGAAAACCAAGGTTACCTAGGTGCTGCACCCAGCAGGGCAAGAAGTCATTCAAGTATACTATTGAATCAGAAGTTTTGTCCCAAATATTTAATTTTTCATCATCCTAACCAAAGAGAATTACAATCACCCTCACATCACACTTGTGGGGTAAATCAACAATTCAAGCAGCATGAGACCATCCAGAATTTGCTGCCTGGGCATGTAAGAACAAGGAGTTAATCATGCAATACTTAACTGTTTCAATGGGTAACATGTTGTGCAGCTGTTGCAGGATAATAGCATGTCCTGCTGTCCTCTGCATCACTATTGTGAACTTCCTGGCTACAGAGGAAGATTTCTATGGGAAACAGAAATATTACATTAACGTTCTCTGCAGCAAATACATGTTCTTTAAACAACACAGAATACTGAAAAAAAAAATTGAGTGGTCAAGATTTCTTGTCCTTATAAATGTGCAATGGATAATTCCAAAAATTTTGTCTCACGGCACAAATGAATAATATCAGTGTTTCCATGAATAGCTACTTGCAGCGGACCTCTGCATCCAAGAGTTCCCTATGGACTCTTCAATAGCAAAATCCTGCCAGCAGATGTATTTGGTGCTCAGTGTTTGAAGCAATGTACCAGGCCTCCCTGAGGTTATTGTTTGCAGTCAGTATATTCTGATCTTTACTCCCTTTAGCATACTTGAGATCATGTCAACTATATTTAACTAACTGATCACTTATCCACAGGGAGAGGAACTTATATGTTGTTGATATTCAATTGCAGTTTAGATGGCACGGTTAATGACTAAAGATGCTGGGATTTGTAATACAGGAACATTTAGATAATCACAGAATTCCATGGCTTTAAGAGCTCAATTTATTATTACTCCCTGATAAGCATAACTACATCTAACCACCTTAATTTTGATCTCTTTATGAAACTACATTGGCCTAATTTCCAGATGAACCTATTGCAAGTCAAATTAATGCAGCTTCCTCTGCAAACGTTTATATTTAGATATCTCTGTGAGTTGGACGTTATGTGTCCACAAGCCTAGCAGGTAAAGTATGAGAGGCTTCCTGTTCAATGATCATACGTTCTTGAAAATTAATATCCAGAGTATATCTTGGTTGTCTGGTAGCCAACTTTGATCTAGTATTCCTTTTCATCTTCTTTCAGTCAGTTGGAGATGGATGGCATCCACATTGAATAAAATAAATAAATAGATTTTCAAGTTTTTAATCCTACGTGGATCTTATGAAATCTATATCTTGGGCTATATTCCATCCAGCCAAAGATAATACTTTGCTTTCATTTAATATCTCTTGAATTATCTATGAAAGTTTTTATATCCACATTCACCTTTGTAATATACTTGTGCTTCAGTATTTCCTCTTTATTGCACAATATTATCAATTCCCTTAATGGAAAACAGAATTTTCAAGTATGCTCTCTTTTATTAATCAGAAAAATGAATCACTTTTCCCATGGTTTTAAGCCTAATCATCTCTATTATTATGCTTACATTTATGCCAAACACTGCCAAGCCCTGATCATCTGCAATAGAAAGCAAAGGGCTGAAACTCAACTATTCTCCTCTCAGTTCATGTTCTTTGGACAAAGGCTGTTGGAATAGACTGTTATTGAGTGTATAAACACAGTCAGGGTTTGTCTGTTTTAATCTGGTGGCCATGACTGTCTCCCCATTGTGCCTTATTGCTATGTTTTTTGGTTTTAACTGCTGTAAATGAGGGAGTGAAAAAATCATCCTGCATGCAGTATAAAATCTTTGCATATATTTTGCTAGGCTGTTAATCTGAATTTGCTTAATAAAGTGAACTTTATTGTTTATTTGTGTTGGTGTGGGTCTTTTTAAGTTAAGTACTTAAATAAGGAGTAATTCCTGACTCTGAGAGTCATGAAGCAATGGAACAGCCTGTCTCTTGGTGTTACGGATCACTGAGTTTTCAAGCAAAGATTGGACAGCTATTTGTTGGGAATGGCGTGAGGATTCTTGAACTTGGCAGAGGGTTGGACTAGATCATCTCCAAGGTATCTTCTTCATGATTCTATAAATCAACACAGCACTCATAAATATTTCCCACACTGCAGGTTATGGTCAAAAACATACTTGACAGAAGTAAGAAAATCTGTTTAAATTAATTCCTGCAACAAGTTACTTGTCTACCTTAGACCAAGGTGATATCAACAGGAGTACAGAGCATTTTGATAAAAGTCTCATTCAGTACCTTTGGATTGTGCATGCAAATGAAAGACAGAAGCCAAAAACAGATGTTGCTGCAGTTTGGCTATGGGATTTGGATGAACAGACTATGCTGGCACTTTTACTCTGTCCCAGAATGAGCCATCAAGCTGCACTCAGGGAGAAGTATCTTCTTGGCATAAGAAAAACACTGTATAAGCCCAAAATCTCTCCCAGCCGATATAAACACTTATAATATTTTAGACATGTCCTACAAAGTTCCAGAGTAGACTATATTTAAGAAATACATAATTGGTCATATTCTTACAACACATATGAGGCAACCTGCCATTCTTCGTCATCATAATTTTATCCTATTATTTTTCCAAAATTATTTGGGTAATCTTTCTTGGATATACCCTATATTTAGCAATATATGTAAGATAGGTAAAGCTAACAGTGAAATGACTGACTTCACAGTCAGTCTGATCAAGTCCTATATTCAGTTCATGACATCATATTGATGGATCTTTCCATCAGAAATGAAATCTGAAACAGTATGAAACAGTATCAGAAATTTCATCAGGATTCTCTGGCTTGTATTTCCTCAGGACCAAAATATAAATGAGTGAAAACAAACTCAGACTTGTTGCTTGCTATTTATTTACATTTGGGGAAGGAAAATAATAGAGTTAAAATCCAGAAAGGGATGTTTACTTTTTTCTTCTTGCATATAATGAATATGGGTTAACTTTGCTCTTTAGATTGGTAAAACAGCTTCCATATTTTCCACTTTACTCATAAACACAATCATACAATTTCTCTGCATCATAGGAATTTAAACTTCCTTCTTTCTCTTGACAAAATTCTTCCTTACACTGTAAACAAAGTAAGAAATTCCAGCAGCAGCTCACAATATGAAACTATATTTTCATTCATTGGTCTAACAACTCTCTTCCTTAGCACTGGAACTGCAAGATATATATTTTTAAAACATCTGAAAATAAAAGAACACAATAAAATACATGTTTGCAAACTCAGGTATCATACAAATATCCAGGTATTTGTACCCTGGTATTGTAACCCTAGTATTTGGGATTAGGTAGGAGTATTCCCACTCACTTAATGACTGATGGCCAGATTATCAATCACATAAACACATTAAATGGTCTGAATAGACAAATATTAATAAGTGGTGCGGAATGAGACTTTTAAAACAGAGGACATTTTGTTTTTACAGTTACAATGAGAAAAGGCTTTTTAAAAAGGCAGGTAAAGCTTAGAGAGATGGGATGTTCAGTTTTAGAGACTGAGCATAAAACACTGACAACAAATGCTGTATAAATCTCAAATTAATTTACCCAAATATTTTTTTAATCTGCCTCTGTTGCAAACAAGAATCTGAGGTTATTCTGCTTGACCAGTAGTTTGCTATTTTCTCTCCCATTTATTGTGAAGTTTTCCTCCACCCACCCTTAAAAGGCACATGCACAACCTTTCATCTTTAATAGTTGCTCTGAGCATTGCTTAAACACCCAAAACAGTTTGCTTCATTGGTGTATTGATGCACACACAAATCTCTTGTCTCCTTATTGCCCATTAAAGCTCAATGGGAGAACAAGAGCAGCAGCTGGCAGCCAACAACATGAAGAGGTTTCTGCAGCCAACAACATAACTACACATACAATGCAGTTTCAGGAATACAGTAGCTACAAATATGTTAGTATTCAACTATTCCATCTCAAAGCTTCTTGTGGCTTTAGCATATTAAAATGCCTAACTTAAGAAAGGCCAAAGTTCTTGGTGATTTCTCCCAAGAGGAGACTGTTGTAGACTGATTACTTGTCTAGAGAAGAATCAAGAAGGGTGGGGGGGGAGGCTTACAACAGTAATTATGGGTTCAGTTATGGTTGTAAGTCAAGGACTATCTGTAGCATGGCAGATTTAACCCATCCTATCCCTATATGGTTGGCCAATATTTTGCAAACCTGGCTAATTTTAATAAGCCTTATTATGGAAGTATATCCCAAATTCAATCTGTAATCCCATGATTAAGAACAGAATCATTTATATGGTGTAATCAATGCTCACAGGTCACTTTTGCAAAAAGAGATAATCAAGAAATGCTTGCCTGAAGTCACTTACGTTCTAAACTTCTTTAGAGATGATATGGGAGATATGAAAAAAGGGATTTAGTCTCCCTGAGAGGTGAAATTCTATTTCAAAATTCTCTGTTTAAATTTTTTCAGATTCAGTTCTAAAAAAAAACAAGTTAATGAATGGAATCCCATACAGACATACACTAATCTTTTAAAACCAAGCCCATTACTCTCCAAAAAAAACAGTTCAAGATTGTAAAATGTGAACATGGAGGAGGGGAGAATGTTCTGAAACCAAATGTAAGGCAAAATGAATTTATTATTCTTCAATCAGTAGTTAGATCTTCAAACTGTAAAAATGCTTATGTATTTCTGTATGAAAAACCTAACTCTATCCAGCTATTAACAGCCCTACAGTTCTAAACTGTGTTGAGCACTTGCAAGCAAACAAATATTGTTGCTTAACATTCTTGCAGGAAGGGAGAAAAGGCCAAACAGAAATGTTTATTTTCATAATTGCTTCCCTAAGAGACATGGCCATAACAGGTATATAGTAATCTGTAATATATTGTAGTCTGTAATGTAGTCTGTAACAGGGGTGGGATTCAAATTTCTTAACAACCGGTTCTGTGGGCATGGCCTAATTTGTGGGTGTGGCTTGAAAGTCAAGTGACTGGCTGGGCAGGGCTTGTATGTAAATATTATAAATATTTACATAAATATTGAATTTTTTAATAAAAAAGTAACTTTACCCAAAATCAGGCAAAGCAGGCAGGCAGATTGAGTTGCTCACAGAATCACAGATTCACTTAGAGATCTACCATTCTGCAATCTGCTACCTGAGTCTGTCACATAAAATTTGCTTGCAAGCAAACTCATAAAATTTGCCAGCAAGCAAGCTCACAAAATTAACACACAACACACCACGTATGTAAATATTGATTTTTTTTATTTTAAAAAAAGAGCAACTTGTACCCCAAATTAGGCAAAGCAATTAGGCAAAGCAAGCTCACAGAATAAGAGATTCACTTAGAGATCTACCATTCTGCAATCTATTGCCTGAGTCTGCACTGAAAAAAAGAAAGTTCAGTCCTAAGGAAGTTCAGCTCTGCTTTTAGATTAGCTAGAAAGCAAGAAATCTAATGATTTCCTGCTTTCTAGCTAATCAAAATCTCCCAGCACAGCAGAACAGCTGAGGGTCGGGGGGGGGGGGAATAAGAAAAAATAGCAACTTACCAAATGCAGGTAAGTTTCATGGCGTGCATGCCAGGTAAGGAGTGAGTGGGTGAGTGGAGGCAGGGCGGGGCCAGCCAGTGGCATGATTTGCCAATTCTCTGAACTGGGCAGAATCATAAAAGCCAGTTCTATAGAACTGATCCGACCAAGTAGAATCCCATCCCTGGTTTGTAATATATTAAGGTAGTCTGTAATATATAACAGAATAAGACCTTGGAGGTCTTAGTCACTTCATCAGTTTCTGAACAGTCTTCGTCAAACCAGTGGCCAAATTCCACCAGTTCTCCCTTCACAAAATTGGCATCCCTGAAAGAGCCGCTGTATCTATCTGGGAAGTTGCCACATACATCGTCACATTATCTATGTCATCTAGTCTTCTGCTCTTAGATGTTCTTTGGATCAGGCCTACCAAACTGGTGGCCCATAGACCAGATACGTCATGTGCAGGGCGCACCTACCCGAGCTCCACAAAGGCAAAAGATATCACGATATATCATGATCTGGCCCGTGACACAATGAGTTTGACACCAGATATCAATTCTAATAATCCCTATTCACTCTAAAGCATCTGAAAAGCACCAGACAGGTAGTGTATTTCCAGAATCATATGCAGAAAGGTCTTTTCATCATTATTGCTTAAGAGATGCCAAGGATTGAACCTAGAACCTTTTGCATGCAAACACATGGTCTCTCAGTGAGCCACAGGCCCTCCCCAATTCCTGCATTCATATCTATTTAAATTTATACTTAGCCTTTTGCTATTTGTTCATTGTGGTCCACTGCAACATGTTTAAATTCAGCAGTCCCACAACAATAAACAAATTGAACAGCAGGAACAGAATACGTAAACCCAGAAGTTTAAAATGTAGAAAGCTCTGTCATATTACTTCAAGCAACAGTAAAATCCAACCTATAAAATCCAAATGTCTTCTTAAGTAGGAAAGCCTTAATGTTGCAGCAGAACATCAAAGTGAATCTGCTTGGGGGGGAAATACGAAATCTAACAGCTGTCCCCTTCTGTCAACTAACATTGTCTTGGAACAGATCCGAAGGTCTCCACAGTTTGTGTCAATAAGAGAGACAAGAAGATAAATCAGATACCCGCACTTTGCAGATTTAAAGATAATTCTGCATCATTGCAAAGAACCTACAAATCAAGGCAACAAGTATCCCCTTCTAAAGAAGGATCACAATAACAGTTTTAAAAATCTCTCTGCATCACTGAAGCATGAGAGTGCAAGTTTTTGTTCAACTCTTAGTTTTTGACAGGATGTGGCACCTTGATGCTCTCAGGAGCAGGCTCTTGTAGGCATATTACAAAACACACATACAATCAGTTAGTTTCTAATTAGGAAATAAGTCATGCCCATTTTGGAGAATGAACACACAAAGTTCATTTGCAACAGGCAGCCACTGAATAAGAGTGCCATTTGCTAGGTCCACCATAAACTCTCATTAACTAGCTAAAATCTCTTTCAGTTTTACAAAACTAATAATATCAGATGCTAAACAGAAGAACAGCTAGGAAGTTCTAGCTATAATAGCCTTACTCTTGGCCATGTGGAAACTGAAGTAAGAATAAAGGCTCACCAAAAATGAATTATTTGTGGACAATCTAGTTTTTCATGCGCACTCCAGCTTTTCAACAGAGCACTCTCTTTTGCCCTCTTGTGGTACTCTTTTCCCATCTTCTAAAATATTTGGAATTTTCCTTTGGATTGATAGTGGCAAGAATGTAATGGCTATGAAAAATGAACCCCTGTCCTCTAAAAGTCGAGACAGATGTCAAATATGTTTTCTAAATCCTTCTTTTACCAACAAGCTTCACTGTCAGTTTACAACTGAGTTTTATTTCACACTTCTTCTTTCTGCTTCTCATCCCTGCACTTTCTGATGTCTGTGATGTCTACAATTCTTGAAATCGTCTATTTCAATACATAGAGTAAGACCATATTTCTACAAAATGATTAAGGAACTTTCATTTGAATAAAGTCAGAAACTTAAGTCAAAACAGATAAAAGATTTTATCTGATTCTATTTGTTAGATCTGGGAGGATGGTTCAAGAACAGAGGCAAGACTCAGATAACAACAACAGCTCTTTATTAGTGACTTCAGATCTGAGCGAAGCATCCCAGCCGCAGCAGCCCCTTGTATAGGGCTGGCTGTGGCTAGGCAGCCAATGAAGGCAATTTGAGTTTGCCGCTCTTGGCTGGGCCAATCGCGGCAGCCCGTTTACTAGCCAATCGGATCAGTCTGCGGTGACCAATCACGATCTGCTATTCGCGGGCCAATCAGAGTCGCAGGCTTTCGAGCCTGCTAGTCCGGAACACTATTGTTTAAGGACAACTGTGGAAGGCTCCTCTGTCTAATGCTTACTCTTTGCCCTTTCTGACTCCAAATGATTCCCATGAAAAATATAATAGCAAAGCTGATGCCTGCAGAAAATTCCTCTCCACTTTCAGTGAAAATAACACTGTATCCCCATTGGAAATTAGGGCATTCCCATGTTTCAAATTACAATTTTATAAAATTACTGTTGTATTCCTTTTCTTTTCAGCTCACTAGCATGGATGACCCGAATTCAACAGAAAATCAAGAAAAAAGTAAGCAATTTTCTAGAAAGTAATTTTCTGTCTCTTAATAGTTTAGTGATCAAGACTCATACTAATTATTCAAGTAGACAACATTTGCAACATTTCAGTCACAGCAAATCACAAGAGAAATAGAGAAAAGGATATGGCTAATTTGGTTGTTTTATTCCTTTTTTCTGGGGGAAGGGTGATAATATCTCACAAGGAGGAGTGGGATTATGATCAAACATTTTGAAAAAAAAACCTGAATCTATTGCCTCACTGAACTTCTCTAAAGTATCCTGCTTATAATGGTATCTAGAGGTTTTGGTGTGTGAAGCAAATAGCCTTAGGGCAGGCTGTTTTAATTAGGAGAAATAATATGAGGGGAATGAGTGGAGAAAAAATAAACCTCTCCCCACCTCCCTACTTCCAAGACTTGTTTTTATCTTAGTTATACAAAAGCATTCATGGCTAATATACACAATTATTTTTTAAAAAGCCTATACAAAGCATCTTAACATGCCAGTTTTCTTCTATCACAATCTTCTCCTACATGGTGCTTTGTGAAAGTGCTAGACTACAGCTTCCATCACTTCTATTTTTGTCATGACAAAGATGGGCTCTACTGTACAGTCCCCTGCACTTTGACAACATAAAAATAGGGAAGAGTTACACATCTCTTCTCCCCCATTTATTTATTCATATATTCACTTCAGTATCACTTTTGTTTGCTTCACCAACTGTGCTTCTCAGAGGAAAATGCAAGCACTTTTACTTCTGAAATTGTTCAGATAAACAGCAAAGGTCAAGGATAGCCATACTTTTGAAGACTGCTTGGCACAAGAAACTGTCTGGAAATGCCAAGGAAATTCAAGCTGGTCTTGCTTAGGCTAACTTGCTGCAGCCAAATGTTTTGCCCTTTTCCCATAACATTATGAAAATCAATATTTATGGGTCATGGCCTCCTAATAACACATTCTTCCAGACAACATAGCAAAGAAAACTACCACATTCCACTACTGTTTTTAAAGAGCTTAGCAGTGTACTCCTTTACCCTCATTCTCTGTGTTAAGCCTTCTTGTCTTTTCGTGCCAACATTTCTACAAGGCAGCTGCACTAACAATGTCCCTGGCATTAGCAATCAGAGCCCAACACTAAACTTCTACATGAAGAGCAAGAGAAGATTGCCAGGGTAGCCTAACCAAACATATTCTTCATCTTTATATATCTATATCAACTTTCCCAATCTAGCACTATCCCAAAGAGTTGGGAGTGCAGCTCCAAAATTTCTAACCAATATGTCCTCTGAAAATTGCAATTCCAGCTCATACAAAGGATACCAGAGTGAACCTAATTTACCTGACACTTAGCCCAAATTAGTTCTTAAACATTTTTACCATCACAACTCCCTTCAGTGTAATCTTAAAACACATCTCCCCTAAATATCAGCACACCAAAATGAGCACCAATGAACAGTAAAAACAATACAATGAAACTATATTTTTAATAAAAGCATAAAATGTCAAAATAAAAGGTTCTTCATATCTCCCCTGGACTTTGTCTGCACCTTCTCAAGGGATCTATGTCTCACAGTTTGGGTAACTCTGGTGTAAATAATTGCCACAGACTTCCCAGATTCAAAATTGGTACATGAAAATAAAATTTCATATTGTAAGTAATCATGTGAACCAAACTGAAATTTCTAAGCCTATGGATAAAAAAAGAAAAGGTTTGTAGCAGAGGTGGTCTTCAGCAGGTTCTGACCAGTTCTGGAGAACCGGTAGTGGAAATTTTGAGTACTTCGGAAAACTGGCAAATCCTACCTCTGACTGGAGATTTTACAGTATCCTTCCCCTGCCACAACCACCAAGCCACGCCCACAGAACCGGTAGTAAAAAAAATTGAATCCCACCACAGGTTTGTAGTAATAGTTAAGACACTGAGCTAAAAATTGGGAAAGTGTGAATTCTAGTGCTGCCTTAGGCACAAAGCCAACTGGGTGATCTTGCACCAGTCAGTTTCTCCCCATCTGGCAAACCACTTATGGAAAACCTTGCCAAAAAAATCCTACAGGGACTTGCCTATGCAGTCACCAGTAGTCAATAATGACTCAAAGGCACACAAAACAGGGGTTGTGGGAGAATAAAATTCTTCCTGGGACCTACAACATAATGCTATTATTTCTTTTATCTCTGTTCAGGGTTAATAGAAGGAAAATTATCAAAACTAGGGGAGGTTATTCCTAGAACTTCATATCAGCCACCCAATCCCTTGATAGTGAGATGGGCAGCATATAAATTTAATAAATAAATGAAATACACTTCTAGAATCTTTTGCTAGCTTGGATAAAAAAAGTAAGCAGTAAAAAGTAAGTAAGCAGTTAAAAGCAATACCCATCTCTCCATTGCTTCCATTGTGCACTTTGCATACCACAGAGACCTTTTCAAGGTGTGGAAAAGCAGCAAAGTGAAAAACATGGGGAACACCAACAGCTTTTCACACAAAGGCCTGAGATTCAACCCACATGAAAGCAACATGCTTCCGACAGTTTTACCTACTTGTTTTAATCTGCAGGTTTCATCCACCCCTGTTTCAGATTAACTTCATAATTTTCCATCTTTATTTTTTGACTTAACCTTGCTTTCTGGATAGATCTGAATTGATTTCTTTCTTTTTTCCTGCCCATGCTGGCTGCATCCCTACTGGGAAAGATATTTCAAGTTTCTATGTATGGAACACAGTGGGAATGAGTTAGAAAATAGATGTGGACATAGTAATTAACACAAGGCTTTTCATTGGAAGTTTAATATTGATTTCCAATTTTATTTCTCGATGCCCGCAGAGGGTCCCTCATTTGGGATTACATCAGCAAGGACTTGACATCTGGTGACTCACAATCACACTCTTGTCTCAGTGAATAAGGGAAAACAGGAGGAGGAGACCTAAGAGCTGAGCAGCTATGCTAAGCCAGCAACAATATCCCCGCCATATTGTCTGTACCCAACAAAGTGCTCACTCCCCACCACCACCCAATCCTTGGAAATATTGTTACCTAAAGTCCTAGATCAGAGATGGAGAACTGAAGGATTGCTCAGCTATGTAAATATTGTTACACCAAGCAAGGCTATCGAGGAACAACTTGCTGAAGGAAACCAAAGCTAAACTCAGTTAACTTTGCTCAGAGACTTCTGGTATTCTGCAACCAAAAAATGGCAGAACTCCTATAACAATGTTGCCTCTTGTGCTTCTCATTGCTATCTAGATTCAGCTCTTTAAATTGGGCTGCTATCATAGCTATGAAGAAATCCATAGCTTGGCTCTCTCTCTCTCTCTCTCTCTCTCTCTCTCTTCTCTTCAATTTTCCGTTATGTTTATTAATTTGAACAGTATTATTCGGTGACCTGAGTTTTGGTATTCAGAGTTTATATTTCATTTATGACCATGAGATTAGCTTGACGGATTTAATATAGTAATAATCAAGATAATAAGCTGACATTCACAATGCCAGGTCAGTAGCTTCACTGTTCTTCTTATCCATTACAGTCTTGCACATGCAATGATATATCTCAACATCTTATTTTGGTTTTCTGGTAACAATGCCGAAGAATAGAATGTTCAGCTATCACAGCAACAGGTAATAATGTTGTAAGAACAGGTTGTGTGGTTAGGAAATGTGCCTGTAAATTTCATGGCTTAGCTGTCATACAAACATGGGTATATTGCCCTTAAAACCAGCAGGCGTGATTTTACACAACACTGCTTTCTACAGTGGTAGAGAATGAGGCATGAGCCCCTCACCCAGCATTATGAAATCTTGCATCTCTCTTGCCAATATGATTCTGGCAAAAGTCCAATCCCTAGCAGCATCTGTACTATATTTTCACTATCCCTAAAATGCATTATAACGAACAAGTCTGTTTCCATGGAAACAATACTGTGCCTCAGGATTTGGGGGCTGGCTCTAAACATGATTGTCAACAGCAAATGCTCTGGGAGATTTAGGATACTCGAGCAATGAGACTGGGTCCCTCTCTCTCTCTCTCCTGACACGGATAGCCCATATAATGTAATGCAAAGAGTAAGATAAAGGGCACATGGCTCAACTTTTTCCCCACAGTCCCAATTCAAATTCCTTTAGATGACATCAGAGTTATTGCAGTATTGGGGAATTACATGGTAGCATGCCAAATAATTCCCTACCAGGCTGAGAGATTAGTTTCATTCGGCCAACCTGCCAGTCATTTTTGATACACTCAACATATCTGAATGAAAGCATACTTAAAAGTTAACTTTATACTTCATGCAGATATAATGTAGCCATACCATTATCTCTCTGTATACTGCATTTTCAGTTACAAAATTGCTGGAGTATAGCATATGTTTTCAGACTTACGAAATAGTATATGTCACATCCTTTTAGTTGTGAATTTAAATCAGAGTATTTATGATGGAGGAAAAGATTTTTGCAGACTTCTACATTGTATAAAGTCTTATTCCAGTACCAACAGAGAACAATTTACTAAATCTCAGCAGTTTCTCAATAAGACCCATTATTCTTTCACAAGGGTATACTCTATTATTTTAAATTTACTAGCTAGCTAAGCCTGATAAGTAAGCATGTTTCTTTTATTATCTAATTCAGCTTTTCCTTATATTGGAGAAGCCAGTCAATATTATATTCTTTTCGCCAATGATTTCCAAAACAACCCCAATAATATTCATATATGAGGCTCTAGTTTTCAGAATTATCAACATCCAGCATTTTCCCTACTATTAATACCATTCCCTTTTGTTACTTACAATATTGCCTGTTTGCAACACTGGGTGACTAACAGGTCTTAACATGAAACAACAATCAGAATATTTAGACTATAATGCAATACCTGGTTTCAAACAATCCCCATTCATACACATCTATAAGATGTAAGATCTCATTCATTTTGCTCTAAAATTTATTCTGGTAGCAAAATCATATGAGCTAAATTTCAGCCATCTCCAAGAGATACTGGGATTGCACTTGCCACAATTCCCAGCCTCAATTTATCTAAAAGTCATGAAATTGGGGTGACCAATACAGATATTTTCCAATATTAGGACAGAACTTCCTCATGATACAAGAGAGAATATGTAGATAACAAGCCATCATACCTAAATACAGTAGATTTAAACATATCTAATTCTATTATTTCTGTTGGGTTGAGATTAAAATCAAATCATATAAAACTTTAAGAAAGATAACTTTAGGAGCATCTTTTTAAAGCAGTATAGATGCTGGAGGGGGGAGGATAGAGATTATTCTGCAAAGATACATGAATCTAAACAGGATAATTTTATTGTTTGAGAGCCCCTTGCTAAGCATATGTGAACTGGACACAGCCCAAGTTAAATCAGAGGAATCAACTTCAGTATTTCAGCAGAGGCTTTGTTTTGACAATTCTGAATCAATTCCATAAGCAGTTGTCTAGTGCTAGAATTTGAACTAAGAACCCAGTCATCTCTTACTGATGTTGCCCGCTTCCTGATCATATGTAACTAGAATGTATAATTCTTGCTCTACTGTGATCCGCTAAAAGATTGCATAGCCTTCGACGCCAAACTATTAAACAGAAAATATGTACTAGATGCTTGGTGCTGCCATAGATGAGATTATTACACCAACAGCCGAATCCCAAAAAGGTCCAGGATTAAATGTACCCAATTTTCTTTTCTCAGGATGGCAACAGAAACCAGTGGAAACCTAAGTCATATCTGTATAAACCGTTGATTGAAACTGGTCCTCTTTGCATTTGTGAAATACTGTTAACTGATGATAAATAAGGTTACCTCAAAATCATACTCAAAGAGTCTTTCTCTCATTGCTAAGAAGCTGTTGCCTTCAAGGCTAAGCTCCATGGTTTCCAGATAAGTTTAAACCTTACCCCAGAACTCATAAATAAGGACAAAAGGCACTGAAAAAAAAAGTTCTGTCTAACAAAAAAAAAAACAGTTTCTCTCTTTAATTTCCCTTACCTTTTCCCCCCCATGAAGCTTTCCTCTTCCTAATGGATGCTTTTATTACAACTACAAACATTGGTTGGCAAAACACAAATCCTGCTAGCAGTGAACAAACTGCTTTTGCTACTTGCCTGACTGAATAACTTTTTTTATATTAGAAATGCTGTCACTTTACAGGCATAGATATACATGACACCAAGACTTGGGCTCCAACATGGCTTTATTATTTGTATATCCATTCTCAGGATACTCCAAAAAAATTATGCAGATTTTTTATGCTTGTAAATATTAACATGCATGGTTAGAGTGGTCAACTAGTTTTAAGAAAGCTCTGTTTGATCTTATGTCATTCATCCTGCACTAAATTGATTTTCATATGAATTCATAACCTAACGGAGGCATGGTAATATTTTGTGCATATATATAAGTGGTCTTAAAATTGGGAGTGTTGAATGGTAAAGCTACTGGGTATAGCGAGACAAAAAGTTGTTTCTTTATGAATTACTTCATAGAAAAACATTTCCTTCTTAATAAGTGCTTCTTTTTACAGCCACAGACGTCAGACTGTTGGTTTGTAAAACACAAATTCAGCTGGAAGTGAAACTATAGCGTTGCTGGCCGCCTTAACTATTTGACTAAATAACTTTGTTTCTTGAAATGAAATGCTGCTGCCCTGCAGGCATGGAATACAGCAAGCCATAATAGCAAGAGTTAGGCTCTGGCATGGTTTTATTTTTCTCATATCCATAAGAGTGGGAGGGCAGAATAATACAGAATGGCTGGAAGCACTGTTGCCATACAAGAGGATAAAAACTGGAGGTTATTGAGAAATCCTTTGGTTAAACATAACTCAATCATCTCTGGGTTTACCAAATTGCATCCAACATGAAAGACATTGTACTGTTACATCAGTGATATCAAAATCACTTTTCTGAACAGCTGAACAGCATTTAAGAAACAAATCCAAGAATTAGCAACTTTTTTCAGCACAACAGAGTGTGTCCTAAAAAGAGAAAGAGTCTGTGACTAAATATTCAGAGTATACATATTTAAAGCTCAGATAAAACGTGTCATAAACATAGTAAAGCCAATTTCAATCCTCCTAATAATTTTTGATGTATCATACAGATTACTTAAATCGTCTTTAGTAAAATGTTCAACTCTCAGCAGAATCTCTTTAGCCCACACTCATAGAATAAGCAACATAAAGGCCAACCGCATTACATATTATTTTTCAAGTCAAAATCTATCTTATAAAAAGTCTATTTTAAGGTAATTCATTAACTTTATTATTCCCAACATGTCTCCTTAAAATAACATTTCTATCTGCCTCGTAGATGATGAAGATGACTTAAATTTTATAGCTACTCACACCGCATAAACTGAGATATGAGCATAGAGTGTCTGATTTCAGTTCAACACAAAACTTTGAAATATATGTGCATTGTTCCATGCTGAGAATATTCCCAACAGCTAAATATTTATACTTCGTACTTTCTTATAGGAAAGTATTATAAGTATGCTTGTATCCTTAGAATCTATTATGAAACCCTTCTTTTGATCTTTTATATTTTAAAAGTTGGTAGGATCAGAGAGGGTAATTTTTATGCAAATATCACAATATACTTCACATTAACATTCTGTCCAATCCACAACAGTTATCATTATTACTATTATTGGAATTGTTTCAAAATATTTCAGCTTATTAGCCAAGCTTTTTAGTTATGACTTAACCCTTGAATCATATGATTATAAGCAATTCCAGTCCTTTCTCAATCTGACCCTTGGTAGTCATAACCAAGGAACCATTGTGAATATTCTCAGTATGGAACAATGCACATATATTTCAAAGTTTTGTCTTAAACTTGAAATCAAACAATTTGTGCTCATCCCTGATCTTAGGGGCAATATTTTAAGAGTTCCAATTGTCTATGATCAGATTCTTTTTCAAACTAGAAAGATATCATGTATGGATTCCAATTCTTTTGACATTGGCTGGAGGTAATTTAGTTCAGGATATATAGGATATGGGAAGAAGCCAGTTAGGTACAGTTTGAAGACTAAAAGCAATTGTGCATTTTTGTTTGTTGAACTCTTGAGGCATATAATTTTATTTTTGCTATATTCACAGGCTAGGATGAGTGGAACCTACTGCTAATGTTTGTTTCTTTGTTGGGCTTATTTCTGAGGTTGTGCAACAAATTAGGTTGCAAAGATCTGTTCAACTATTGCTTCAATTGCTTGTAATGGGAATTTTAAAAGTTTTAAGTTTTTGTTTATTTATATTTTATTTATTTACTAAATTTATTTGCCACCAATCTCACCACAAGGAGAGTTTTAAAAATGATCTTATTGGTCAAGGTTTGGTAGGATAGGATCAGGGGTGGGATTCTCCCTGGTTGGACCAGTTCTATAGAACTGGTTGTTATGATACTGTGCAGTTCAGAGAATTGGCAAATCATGCTGCTGGCTGGCCCCGCCCTGCCTCCACTCACGCACTCACTCCTTACCTGGCATGCATGCCATGAAACTTACCTGCATTTGGTAAGTTGCTATTTTTCCTTATTTCTCCCCCACTGACCATCAGCTGTTCTGCTGTGCTGGTAGATTTTGATTAGCTAGAAAGCAGAAAATCATTAGATTTCTTGCTTTCTAGCTAATCTAAAAGCAGAACTGAGACTTCCTTAGGACTGAAGCTTCTATTTTTTTTCAGTGCAGACTCAGGTAGTAGATTGCAGAAAGGTAGATCTCTGAATGAATCTGTGATTCTGCAAGCAGCTTAATCTGCCTGCCTGCTGTGCCTGATTTTGCGTAAAAGTTGCTCTTTTTTATAAAAAATTCAGTATTTACATAAATATTTATAATATTTACATACAAGCCATGCTCAGCCAGTCACAAGCCATGCCCAGCCAGCCAGCAAGCCATGCCCAGCCAGTCACATGATCACTAAGCCACACACATAAATTAGGCCACACTCACAGAACAGGTTGTTAAGAAATTTGAATCCCACCCCTGAATAGGATTTAGCAAAAATATTGCTTCAACCATTTTATGATCCCACTATGAAAAACAAAACACTTCATTCAAGTTTTCTCTATTCCCTACAGTAAAAGATTCAAAATATTTTAATTTAATTTCAATGGAACACTAGTTTCAAGTTTTATTACATAAAGATAGGAGACTTTAGCATTTCCCTATGAAATATTCTGAATGGTTGGTATTGTTCCAAGCTCAGAACAATTTATATATTTCATGGGCATTACTAGAAGGAGAAAGTTAGGGATGATGAATCAAAGAAAGGAACTTAGTCTGAAATCTGAAGCAAATGAGCTAGCTCAATTTAAAACACATGCATCTTAACTGTCTAAAATATGGATTCTAAAAACAAACATATAGAAATGTAAAGATAACCAAAGTGTACACCTTTGAAAAGTATCATTTCAATTTTCATCAGATGGCCATGCAAGTTTGCAGTCAGTGAATAGAAGAAATGTATTCTTCAATATTTTACCAAGTTAGATTTCCGTTTTGCATTTTATTATCTACTACAGATGATTCTCTTAATTTAGTTGCTGATTTTCTTCAAAAATGATGTCCCAAACTAAGATAATTTGCTTTAAAAAATCATTTTGGTAAGTGTACATCCTACATACCTTATGTAAATGTACAGAAATCATGGACAAATCTGCAAGGGCAGCAGCTTCTCCCCTTTTATTCACCCCAATCTTCCCTTGCCTGTGGCTTGGTTTTTTCTTCTTCTTCCTGAGCTGAGTTCTAGAGACAGAAGTCAGATTGGCCGTGAGGAAAAGTTATATAAACAGAAAATTACAGGTGAGGAACGTATTAACTCTCACTTTCCCAACTCTCTTCTGCAAGAATAACCCATTTTATTATGAGGGAGAACTTTTGTATGCTTTGTATCATCTAGTATGTCTGGTTAAACGAAAAGAAGAACTAGGGATGACATGGTAGCAGTGTTCCAATATCTCAGGGGCTGCCACAAAGAAGAGGGGGTCAACTATTCTCCAAAGCACCTGAAGGCAGGACAAGAAGCAATGGAGGGAAACTAATCAAGGAGAGAACCAATCTAGAACTAAGGATAAATTTTCTGACAGTTTGAACAATTAATCAGTGGGATGGTTGCCTTCAGAAGTTGTGAGTGCTCCAACACTGGAGCAACACGAAGAAGAGATTGGATAAGCATTTGTCTGAAATGGTAAAGGGTTTCCTGCTTGAGCAAGGGTTGGACTAAAAGAACTCCAAGGTCCTTCCAACTGTTATTCTGTTACTTTGTTAGAAGGATTAGTAGACCTCTAACATAGGAAATTTTGTTTACGATGTGCAACACTTGGAATGTACCCAATACCCAAATCTTGTGTAATAGGCAGACTGCCTTTAAAGCAAGTATTTATAGCCCCAAGCATCCGTCACTATTGGCCATGCTATTTGAGGCTGCTTGAAACTGCATTTCAGCAACATCCTAAGGGCCACAGTGATTTATAGTAATGAAATCACTACTGTACTAAAAGCTAGCAATGGCTCCATGGGATAGAATTTTACTCACAGTTCTACAGGCCTTAAGAATATAAATAATCTATTAACTATTAACTGTCTCTTTCTCATTCTTGGTCTGTCTTATACAGCTTCTGATTTTTCCTCAATTTACCCTTGACAACACAACAGAACAGAGCATTCAGTTCAGTGCTTATTCAAAAGGTCCCACAATTTTTTTTTCAATTGTTGTCAATAGACTGCTTTGAATTAAGGATCTTCTTTCTAGAATATTGAGAAAAAGATTGTTCCGCAGCCTGAGTATTAAAGATAAATATACTTTCTAACCTTTTTACCTGTCAGATGTAGTTTCCTACCTAACAAATATGCTTTCGTTTACACATAAACCATAGCAATGCGCTGAACGTTGGTCTTCTTATATAGGTGAAAACCAAAACAGGCAGAAATTTCAAAACATGGTGGCAGATTTGCCTACTGCACGGGGAGAAACGAACTTATCATATCGATACTTATCACTGGCTCCATCATATTTGGGGGCTCAATTCAAGGAGTTCTTTTAATTTGGTTGTAGTTTGGAAAGAGGAACAGGCTATGCCTTGTCATACCTTCCCACCTGGATTTTGAGATCTTCTGATGACTTTTTCTAAGTGTCCCTGCTGAATATGGCACAGCAATTCTCGAGAAGAAAAGCTCCTCTTCAGGTTGTGGAATGTTCTTCCCAGAAATATGTACTTGGCATCTATCTGGGTTAGTATGATTTCAAGTAAAAGCCTGTATTTTTCCAATGTTTCTGCTCTTTCACCTCTCTGCTACTTCTAAAGCAATATTTCTGTATTTTACTTTTCATTTCTTGCTTAAGAGATTTGTTAATCTAGCAACCTTTAAAATCCAAAATAAAATATCAATAAGAAGTCATATTTATTTCATCTCCTCCTCAAGACATCTTGGCATTTGCATTGATGGAACAAAATCTTGAAAAATAAACAGAACTGTGGAATTTGTTTTACTTCAACTGTGAATAAGATATATTTACTCTACTCCAAAGTTTATAAAAAAAAAATAGTCCATTATAAACCCTAGAGTTTTTCAAATTAATCTTTGCCCTATTTTTAGGAGCAATTGTAACAATCAACATACATCTATATTGCATTTTGGTCCTTACTTTATAGAATTACTTTACAAGACCATCATGAACAGCTGATCTGCACATAATAAATTAAAGTAGCTTTGCTACTACAACAGAACTGCTATTATGAATGGAGATAAATTAGAATGTGTACATTTCCAGGGAAATACCCCACCTGAAAAAGATATTTTTTTCTTTCTGAAAGCTAGAACTATCCAGCAAAGTCTGAAAACATGGTGTGTTAGAGGGGGAAGGAATGAATACGAACATTTTCAGTCACTTGAAACCTGCTCAGTTTCAGGTCTTCTCTAAATCCACTCTTTGCAAGACAAAACCCAGCTTTTAGATGGGGAGAGATTACAGATGGCACAATCTTAATCAGTGAAACGGCCTCACTCTTTGGGGAAGGGTTAGGCTCTCTTCTAAATAGCAGAATATTTTTAGGTTAATCCAATGCCATATAATATACACTGGTTCTTTTTAAAAAATTGTCCATTTCAACTGAAACAACAACTTTACTTGTTGCACCGTATAAATTAAATCATCTGGATTAAAAATACTATTCTCATTCCTTTGAGTGCCTCATATCATTTAGGAGCACAGAGATGCTACCTATTCCATGAAATCTTTAATGTTTTCCCAGCCCCCCCCCCCCCCCAAAAAAAAAATAAGGGTGTATCTCATCCATACAAAGCTTCTTTCTACCAATGGATTGTTGAAAGGCATAGATTTTTCTTCCGTCTGATTCTTCCTAATTAACCTTGGAAACCGTTAGGACGATTTGGAAATTAACATAGGGAAATCCCAAGTCAGCAGAGAATAGAACTTTAAATAGAGAATAAGAAATTAAAGTTTGGAATTCTGGACTCCAGTTGTTGCTCTAATCACTGGGAATCAGAAGTAGAATTATAGAACCTCAGTGAAAGCAGAATCCTCAAGACCCTCTATTCTAGCCAACCCCATTTCTAGCTCCAAACAAAACCAGAACTTTTATCACTTCTGGCAGGCTGGAGAAGAAATCCATATATTTCAATACCACCCCCCTCCCATCAAACACCGTGCTACTCTGTTCTTCTATATCACCAAAAACTTCTACTGGGAATCAGAGCCAGTCCACAGCGCTGGGTTGAACAAAGGCAGAGTTCTAAGACAGACAATAATTCTTACGATTCCCCATGTGCAGTGATGAACTTAAAGCCACTTCTTACATCTCGGATACCTGTAAATGAATCCTTCCAGCACAACATACAGACCATCACGTTTCCCCCCGAGCCATAATTACAGTTACTTATAGCTCATTGTATGCCCCACCATCATGGTGAAAGCATGGTTCAAGGAAGGGTGGGAAGAGATTCTCTTCTTTAGCAGAGTGCCGGCGCGTTCTACTAAAGGACCAGTTTCAGATTTTCCAGGGACCAAACCGAACAATGCTCAGTTCCAAAAAAGGTCTTTTCATATAGTAAGCCCGTTAGATCGGACAGATCCCTTAAAGTTAACACGATACCTTAAATACCTTCGGCAATCGGGAGCCCGAGGGGGTGTTGGTGTTGGTACGAACTAGGAAAGCTGAAGCCACAAGAAAGGTCTGTTAAGACTCGGGCCCCTCTTTTGGGCTATCCCGAAACGGCGTTTCCACGGCGGAAAAGTGCATTCCCGCGGTGTTCCTTATTGTCCAGTCACCGACCCGGGGTGTGGGAATGCACGTGTGGAAATCCCATGGCTCCCTCCCCCTTCCTTCGCTTCTCTAGCAATTCAGTTTCAGAGCCGGCGAGAAAGAAAGAAAGAAAGAAAGAAACAAGCCACTCCAGGTAAGCCAAGAAGAGCGGATCCCGGCGCTTTCCTTCTCCAACCACTCACTCCCCCCCGCCTCCCACCCGTCCCGCCGCGTCCTAGGCAAGGGGGACTTTAGGCTGCGTCCCGTCACGCCTTGCTTTCCCGTTCACAGAAACTACCTTCAAAAACGCAGGGCTGCTTCAGACGCAGCGGCGGCGGCGGCGGCGGGCGCCCGCCTCATCTCCAGAGATTCCCAGCCGGAGACCGTGTCTGCATTTCCCTTCCGTTCGCCCCTCAAGCTCTTTCTGTCCCAGCTAGAGGCAGCGGCGAGCGAACCATCCTCTCCCGCTCGCTCTCCGCGCGGCTGAGCTCTCGCGTCCGCCAGCCTTCTCCCCCCGCTCTCTCTGTCTCTCTCTCTCTCTTTCTCTTTTTCTGTGGGCGC
This sequence comes from Pseudonaja textilis, assembly GCF_900518735.1. The sequence continues at coordinate 20,102,850 of NW_020769309.1, forward strand.
GCGCGCGCCCGCGCGCGGCCAGAGCGAGAAGGGCGAGCGGGGCTTCTCGCTCGACCTACCCCGGCCGCGCGCGTTTTCGGCTTCTCTCTGCAGCGCCGGTCCCGGCTGCACCCTCTTTCCCCTCCCCCGCCCCACTTCAGATGGTGCTGCGGCGGGGGAGGGATGAGGGGCGGAAGAGAAGGAAGCGCGCTTCACAGTTGTCGCGTCGGTCCCGAAAGGCTGGGGAAGCGAGCGAGGAGGAAAGGGCTCACTTTCTCCTCTCTAGCGGAGCCCAGTCCGTCTGCGGAAGCGGCTACCTGGAGAAGCCCTTGGCGTTCTCTCACACACACACACCCTCGCCTCCTTCCCCCCACACCCTCCAGCGGTCTGATGTCCTGCTTTGAGCCCCTCTGTTTGCTCTGACCAGAGCACGAGTCTGGATTTTTTATTTTTATTGTTATTTTGGTTTCCCGGGTCGGGCTCTCCCCTCAAACGGCCGAGCAGCAAAGAAGCGATTAGAGGCGGCAAAAGCTGAAGGGAGCTCCCCTTAGGGGAGCCGGATCTGCAGCAGGAGCGGTTGCCGGCCCCTCCCGCGCCCCTTCTCCAGGGTCAGCGCTGCTTTCTGCTCTGCCTTTAATTGGATAAAACGGGATGCGGTGTTTTGTTTTGTTTTTGTTTTTTTAGGTTTCCCCGCTCGGGCTTCTCCTCTGCAGCTTTTTCTCTCTTGCACAAGGAATTTGGCACGAGAAAGGCGCGCGAGCGGCTCACTCCGACGCCAGGTAATTCGGTAGCAAAGGTCCTCGGGCTTGAGCCGATGCTGCGATCGCCTCGCGCTATCCAACCAGCGGATAACTTTGGTGTTTCCAGATGGCCAAACCGACGGGGCTCTCCCGCTTGAAAGGCGCCGAACGGGCTATAAACGACGCAGGAAGATTTGCCGTTCAGTCGCTTGTCACAAGCCCGCTCAGTTACTGGACTGTCCGCGAAGAGTTTTGCGATTGGCCGCCAGGGGTCGCTCTCCTAATCGTTGAACAATTTCCCATTTTTATTTATTTATTTATTTTAAAGAATGAGAGTCAGCATTGGAGCCCGGTTTTGTGCGCCGGCTCCTCTTCTCGCGGATGCTTCAAAAGTCTGTAATTTTCCAGTTCTGAAGTGGAAATTCCTGCATATACACTTCTACGGATCTCCAGGAGCAATGGAAAGAGTGCTGAGTCGCACTCAAAACACGTCCTCCTCCCCCCCCCCCACCCCGCACTTGGATCAATATAATCACAAAAGCCATGTTAACATACTAGCTATGCCTCTTTCTGAATCCTAAGAAAAGGATATGAGATGATTATTATTATTTTAAAATTGATCCTTATTGAACAGATGGTTTCTCATCTCTGGGGCCATGTAGCTTTAGAATTTGCTTAGTTTGAAATTGGCGAACCCATTTCCTTCTTCCTACAATTTAACAAGTATGTGAAGATTCTTTTTTCTATAACCTTAACTGAACCCTTCCATGTTCTGCAGTCAACGTTGGAAACAGATTTATTTTTCTTTAACATCTTCATAAAACCTGCAGTACTGCTAGTCTTAGTACCGTCGCCACCACCCCATTTTATTCCATTTCAGGCAAAGAAAACTGCATTATAAGGTCTAGAGATGAAAACATCCTTCTGTATCCCACACTAAAAGAAAAGCAAAACTGATCAAACATTTTCATGGCTACCTCTTAACTAATGAATCATGGAATGGTAGGGACCTTGAAGATCAACTCCCTATCCAGTGTCAGAATCCCTGACCTTTTATTTATTCCCAAATAAAGGTATATATGGTAGGTGTTCAGCTGCATTTATATAGATACAGATTAAGTGAGTTGGAAGGGACCTTGTAGGTCAACTAGTCCCACCCCCCGACCAAGTGGGAGACCCTACACCATTTCTGACAAATAGCAGTCCAATCTCTTCTTGAAAGTCTCAAGTGATGATGTTCCCACAACTTCCGAGGGCAAGCTGTTCCATTGGTTGATTGTTCTCACTGTCAGAAAGTTTCTCTTTATTTCCAAATCTCTCCTTGATCAGTTTCCATCCATTATTCCTTGTCTGGCCTACAGGTGCCTTAGAAAATAGCTTGACCCCCTCCTCTCTGTGGCAGCCCGTCAAATATTGGAACACTGCTATCATGTCTTCCCTGGTCCTTCTCTTCACATAAAGGACAAGGTTATTTATGAAGACTAGATGATGCTATCATGTTTGGCAATATCATGTTCCTCTTCTATGCGGTCAGCTGAATTTCTAAGTTTATATATTCCATCCTTCATTCCCTCTTGGTTTGTAATGCCAGACCATCAAGGTTTTCTTGACTATATTATTGACTGAAATTCAGAACTTTAGGAGAAAGGTTCAAATACATTTATGTACACTTCTGATACAGTTTCAGACAGTCAAAAGCACTTGTTCAAAAAAAAAAGTGTCTAGACCACTTAGTCATAAATATATTATGTTGCTTGAAGAGGGAGAAAGAGGCAGGTATGGGTGTGCACAACAACAAAGAAAGAGGAAGAAAGAGCTTGCTATTTATTTTTATTATATTTTTTTTAAAAAAATATTCGGTCTTTATTATTTTATAACTAACTCAAGATGGTGAATATAATATTCCTTCCTCTTCATGTCAAGTGAATCATATCCCTAAGAGATTTGGAGAATCAGTTATAACTGCAGGTTAGCATCTTTTCACCATCCTACTTCTAGCTGAGATATTTGGAAATTTCTAGCTCCAAATTTTCTAGAATGCAAATTGCTTTTCTAAGAAGGCATTTATTCCAACTGGGAAAAAAATGATATATTATGTAAACGTGGATTTCCTCACTCTTGCAATGATAATTTTATTCTCATTCCCCTGTTTTCTATCCCATCACTGTTTCTCTTGTTGAATTACTCAAGTGCCTGTATATCCCCACTTACTCTACTCTCATGAAATACACAATCATTATTTGCATGCCTCTTAATCGCAGCTGCTGCCCTGAGTGTAACTTAACAACTGCAATAATACACAGAGTCTAATTTGTATGTCCGTGCTCATTTTTGAAAAATATTTTATTTAATTATTTAATTTACATGCCACCCATCTCAGTATCCAAAGTGATACTGAGTGTTTTATAATCTGTACATACCTTATAGTTCTAACATATAGCTATATCTGCTTCGTGTCTACAGTATCCACCACCCTAGCCTTACCCTCAGATTTGCTTTTTGCAACAACTTGCCTAGTGGAGAGATCCAAACAACTTGACAACTTATGAAATTTGTGACCTTCTAATTGACCTAATAAAAATAGTCCTAATTGGAATTCTTTGGTTTTTCACTCGTATGATCCCTAAATTGGCTGCCTGATTTGCAATATGTGTGAGGTAGAATTTCCCTTTTGGGGGTGCACTGAAAATTTAAAGCAATTTGATAAGAAAAGAAAATATTATTCTAGGCCTCCCCCTCCATCACAAATGTAAACAATTTTAGTAACTTATCACCTCTAAAAATACTATACAACAAATGATCTCTTCTTCCATATCTCATGTCTTATCTATAAAACAGACTTTAAAGCCAAAGTCCTGATCAGTAAAAGTCCATTAAAAATTACAAGAGATAAAAATAAATCTATTTTAATCTTGATCAAATAAACATTATATTCCTCCCCTTCACTTTTAACAATCTTGTCTTTAATCTTTTCAAATAACTAGATTTCTCTTCTTTCCCTTCACAAAATTCTTCCAAACTTGAGCAAGGATATATTGTAAATCCAGTATAGGAATTTATCCAATTAATTATTCTGGTCTGTTACTTGTATGTCCCTTTTTATTACTAAGATATTAACTGGTTTCATCTGTAAATCCAGTACATCATCTTCCATATAAGTCATATAGTGAGGAAATTTTGGTGGTCCACAGATAAATGTCACCACCAAAGCACCCTCCAAAGCAATTAATCCAGTCTGCTTGGGAACATAAGGCTGTGCCACCCACATGGCCCATGGGAACACAAGGTTTGCATCACTTGCATTGCAAACAACACGAGTGAGGGGACGGGGGAAAAGGCAGAGGGGAGGAACTTGCCCCACGCACCTCGCCTGGCCACCGGGCTACTTTCCACTTCTGCTTTTGGCTGCACACAAGGAAAGCAGCAAAAGTCTTTCTTTCTCTCCCCCAAACTCCATCAGAAATGAGTCTTTGGGACCCTGCAAGGCATCCTGCTCCAAGAGCAAAAACTGAACCAGCAAAGACTCATTTCTGGAGGAGTTTGAGTGAGGGAAAGAAAGACTTATACTGCTTCTGCTGCTTTCCTTGCATGAAGCCAAAAGTCTCTCCCCCCGCCCCACCCAAGAATGGAGCTGCAGACGGTATCCTGCAATCCCAAATAAGGAATGATCAGTAGGAAAACAGGGTGTAGAATTTTCCTGTAGACTTTTGGGGGGATTTTCCCAGGGTCTCTGGTCCGTGGGATTTAAAATTATGAGTTTGGTGGTCCCTAAGGTCCATAAGGTTGGCGACCCCTGATATATCCTGTCATTTTTATATTCACATTTAATCAATTTCAGTCTTGTCTGATAGAATTTGTTTCTAGAACTTCATTTAGACACTATCTATAATGGCAAATATTCTTAAAAATCCATTGTTCACAAATATCTTTCAGTACATCCAATGTTAAAGTATTTTGTGCCCATTCTATGTTAGCAAGTTGAATTATGTGTTCTTATCTTTTAATTGTATTCTTTGGTTCCTTCTGGTAACCAACCTTCAAAGTTCCATCAATTTTTTTTTAGAAATTAGAACAACAGCTGTTTCCTATAGGAAGAATTCTTGTAATTAATTTCAAAGTCTTACTTCAAATCTATCTGGACTCTTACCCTTTTATAACTTTTTTTGAAAATCAACACTAATTACTCTTTTGCTATATATTTCCCTCAACATATTTTTTTCTAAGTCCTTAAACCTTCTTTTGCTAAGGATTGAGGGAAACCTATCCAGTAAATGCCACAAAACTTGTTATTCTGAAGGTTCTTAATGTTTAAAAACAAGTAAACATAATTTGCAACTATGATTATAAAATGAGACTCAGCCAAACTCTTTGCATTACACCTGTGAGCTTAGATGGAATGTCTAGACACGCAGCCACTCAATCCTCAAGCTGACTTGAAAAACCCCTTGGTTCCTGTGGTCTACTCATGAGGGGCAGCTGTCCAAAGTACATTTGAGTGATCTCACAATCTCTCCTTTCTTTGGCCAGGATACTCCATCCAACCACTAATCTCCACTATCATGTCATCTGCTTCAGGGATGGCTATTTTGCCATGTCTTCCCTGGAAGTATCTTCTCGGTCCTTCCATGGGACATATTTAATCTGGATCATCTGAACCAAGTCTACTCTGTCCTTCTTAAAAGTAAATATGCAATATTTGAGATAAGATCTGTATCATGACTAATACAGAATAAAGTAAAATTATTTCCCATGATTTGAAAACATTACTGATCAACTGTTATTCCAATAATTCTTTTTCAAGCTACGTGTCCTTCCTGCTCCTTGTTTTTCAAGCTAGGTGGCCATCCTATTCTTGTGCATTTACATCCTCTATTTTAAATTTATTTTTATTTATTTATTTATAGGCTGCCCATCTTACCTCAAGTAACTCTAAATGCATAGCTTTCCTGATCTCTTTGATAAGTTTCATCCAAATATGTTGAGCCCAGTTTGGTGCTTATCAATATTGTTTTTAATTTTATTTTTGTCCTTTAGTGTAGTAATTATCCCACCAGTTTGATATAATTTACAAGTTCAATAAACTTTTCTCTCAATTCTTAATCCCAAGCATTAGTGAAATTACTATGGTTAGCTGCAGTCAGTCAGATCTTAGACTGGCACTTTTATCCATGTATCAAGTCCTTTGCAAGGATATGGGATGGGCAGAGGTTGTTTGTTGGTGTTAAAAGTATAATTGCAATTGGCTGATGGTGATCTAATGGTGCCTATTGCTATTGGTATTATCTTTGCTTTCTTTTGCCATAATCACTCTATTTCTATTTGCAGGGCTTTTGTGATTGTCTCCAGTTCTTTCTCTTCTCTTCTGCTGTCTCCAGAAATTGCAATGTCCACTATTCAGATTTTTTTCTGGTCTTTCTTATAAAAATTATTAAGTCTGGGTAGTTATGTGGTAGGTATTTGTTTGTCTGAATTTTGAAATCCCAGAGCATTTCATTGATTTACTGACACATATTTGGGGGTTTTTTTTCTTCACTGTATAAATACTACTTAATGTAAACTCTTCTCTTTTATATTTCACACTTTTAATAAATAATTTGTTTTTAAAATTAAAAATTAAATGCTTATATATTTGGGGGCAAATCTCAAATGACCCAAGCTATTTAAATATTGAAAATGCATGTTTCAATAACTTCAGATAAGGCAGGATTCAAATGTAGTTTTTCCCATCTTGGAATTTACCAGTTCTTTCAGATTACAACACCCATAATTTTTAATTAATCCTAGATTTAGAAAGGCTGCAATAGAGTTTAGGATGTCATTTTGCATCTTATTGTGGTTTAGTAACAGTAGCCCATTTGTATTTCTGCAAGCACATATGGCTACATTTTTATGGACCCCTTTTGTTAAATGGGTGTTTAAAGTGATATTCAAATAGTTCTAATATATTCTATAAATATACTTAAATTGCATTTAGAAAGTATGTAGTTCCTGGAGAATGTCCTAATATCACCCGGTAATTAAAAATCCTGTTTTCATATTATCTGGTTTAGCATTCCAGAATAATGTGTCCCAGTATGCAGAATTCCAGAATTCCTCCAATCCATGTTTAAGGATATTATCAAATTACCTTGCACCACCATCCTTCCACCACAGAAATGATGTTTGTTTTATGAAATGAAATTTGAAAACTGCTTCTGCTATAACTTTACACAAATGCTGAAACAAGTCCACTTTGGTTGATTTTGAGATAGGGACAGTTGGAAATCTCTTTTGAAACTGATTTGTTCCTTGTACAAGTAGGGGCAGTATAACATTGTTGTGCATTATTTAAAAGATCAGATTTGTGAGTGCAGCCTGGCTAATTTATTATTTATTTTAAACACTGTTTATTATATTTTCTTCAATAGACTTCAGGGTTCTATAGTGAAGAGACAGAGTATGCTCATCTCCATGTTCACTGCCTCCCACCAACTCAGACATATTCAAATACATGTCTCCTTCCTAAAAGGAAACACATGAGTTTTGGCAGGTATGCTACAAGCATATCCTCAAACTCCTTCCTTTCTTTTGGAGACAAAAACATTTGGTCTCTTTAAAAATCAAGATGAAATTAGTGGATGAAGACTGGGATAACTGTCCTCTTAATCCGAGATAAATCTTGGAATTGCCAGAAAAAACAAAACAGGTAAAACTTAATCAGAAGGAATTTCTGGTCCAAGGAATTGTTGCAGGAAAAAGTCTAATTAGCACTGAGCTAAGGAAATATTATATTTTCAATGTGTTAGGATTTTTTAATTTCAAATGTTTACTTTATAATATTTTTTTCAATGGGAATATTTTTTCAAATGCTATTTATGTATTTAAAAGATCATTTTTGCCATCTCCGTCAACTCAACTAATTTCACCATCCATTCTTCTACTATAGGAATGTGTGAGTTTTGCTGATGTTATCATGTATAAGAAGAAAATTCTTGGTTTTAAAAAATCTGTTTATCCATCAGACTAGACAAAAAATATCTGGTTTTGGTTATTCATTTAGTTTGAGAATTCTATGAATTAAAATCCACATTTGATCCCAAAATTTCTTAGTTTTCTTGTATGCCCACCAAAGATAATAAAAAGTACTCTTAGGCTGATCACATTTCCAATATATGTTTGACATATCTGTATAATTTATATCTTTGACAATTTATCAGATATTCAATATCAATGATACATCATCTTGTCAAGGTTCTTTTCAAGTTACGATTCAACTTCAATCCTTTTATTCCACTATTGGTCAAGCATTACATTGTATTCATTACTACATTGTAAGCTTCCCAGAGTCTCCTTGGACAGCAAGATAAACAGCATATAAATTTAATAAATAAGTTCAAAAGGTTTTGCCCATTCAATCAACCATTTAGCCTTTGTCATGTTCATTTTCCATGTTCATTTTCAATAATAGTTTATACATCTTAAGAATAACATGCTCATTATTAGTAGTACAGGTAGTCCTATGATTGAGTCTGCCCATTATGGTTGTAAGTCATGATGGTTGTAAGGCAGGTCATGTGACCGATCCAATTTTATATGGCAATCATTAAGCAAATCAACATGATTATTAAATGAATCTGTGGTCATTCAATGAATGCTGTGATTTTTAAGTGAACCCACTGTCCACTATGGGGCATTTTTGCCAAAACTCAGAAGTAAACATCATTTTTCAGCAAAAACAACATAAATCACTCTGCAGTGAGAGGGAAAGCACATTAATTTTAAATATATAAATAAGGTAAATTTTGGTCATGTGACCATAGGAACGGCAAAAGACCATAAATGCAAATCAGTTTCTGAGCGCCCAAAATACAGTTATGTGACCAGTAGGGGAAACCCATTGGAATTCTGGAACTGGGTTGTAAGTATGAGGGGTGCTGGAATTTTGAACAGTTTCTAAGCGACCAGTTATAAGCTGAAGACTACCTGTCAATTCACTTCAGGTTTTTTTAACTAATAAAAGCAAATTCTTTGCAATAGTAGTGAATATCTGTAGCACAGGTGTAGGATGAGGGGGAAGGTTTGTTCTCCAAGCTTTTGGGTTGGTTTCCGAACATGTTACTAGTCAGGTAACATCTTCAGTGGAGTTTAGGGAATGTTAGTGCCCCCTAAAGAATACTGATATTGACATCCCCTAAACTCCACTGAAGATTGGAGAAGGAGAGAGAGGAAGAGGAGGTGGAAGGGGAGGGGAAGGAAGAGGAGAAGGAGGAAGATTGGCTGCTTGGTGGTGGTAACGAAATGTTCAGAAACCAGCCCACAAGCTTGGAGAAAAAAACCTTCACCCTCAGAAATTTTTTTATCCAATTTAAATTACTCAGTCAAGTGAACATACACAAACAATTGTCGAATGTGAGTGTCCCTTTCCAGTAAGTTGTTTTTGATCCTGTAAAACAAAATCCTCTCAAGATATAATCTTCCAGAACAGCTAAACTGAAATTTTAGAATTGCCATATTACAAGGCAGTGGGAATTCTGGAAGTTGGCTTCAAATAGATTGAATTTTATTTTATTTTTTTAATAATCATAGCATGTAAAAACATGCTGTAATTTTCCAACCAATTTAATCCCAATGAAATAAATGCGTGTATATTTGGGGGGAAAGCAAAAGGGGGTATAAAGTTATACAAAGCTATTGCCAATTTGTAAGGATTGGGTCACTAATATTTTGAAAATAAGTAGCTTCAAGTTGGTAGCTTTATTGCTTGAAACATAATCAAGTATAATTTACAGGTGAATTAAATCATTCAAGGCCGATAACATAAACAAACATACAGGTACAAGGTTCTATGATGCAGAAACAGAATCATGGCAAGACAAATTCAACTCCTTTAAAGATGGATGAGGATGATGGTCCTGAACATATTTCAGCTGGCCCTTCTTCATATTCTAGTATTTTGAAGATTTGTTGCTTGACTATAGCTGTATCAAGTCAAGCTGGACAATTATTCTTCTGAGGAAGTAATTTTAAATTTCATCTTTAAAGATGTGGGAAGTCTTAAGGGCAAGGGAAACACGTTTCTTTTCTGACCTACCTAGTAATTAGTAAGCAAGTTAATGGATCTCAGTAGGACCCAAAAAATCTGCCTGACTCTCTCTCCAGGCTGCTTTTTTTCCTCAACTATGCAGACTTGTGATGATGGACATGAAGCTTCCATAATAATTTTCTCAAAGTAAAGGTGGCTGGGATGTTTAAGAATATAGAGTACCTGAAAACAAAAAGAGAAAGAAAAGTCAACAGAAGAAAAATGTTGCTCACAATTCTAACAAATACTACATAGAATTCAGATACTACAAACTGAGTGAAAACGTGTTGTTTGAACACTCTTCTCCAAACTTGAAAATTTAAATTGAACTAGGAACCCAATGTTCACTACTCCAGTTTTTAATAAATTAATCTTATCCTGACAGAGAAATCATTTTTCAAAAACCTGACCTCAAGAAATAAACAAAGGTTTGTTTTTTAATTCAAATTTTGTAGAAATTGATTTTTTTTTTAAAAAAAAAGAAAGATTGCAGATGTACCAGTGTAGGAAATTGACATCTTAAGATACAAGGTTCATTGGGGGGGGGGGGGGGGGGTTTTCCTGATTTTTTTTATCCCATCCCAAGTTGACATACATGATAAAATCCTACAGCAAGTAATAACTGTCCTTGAATTTTATCCATTTCTTGTAGTATATTAAATAAAAACAAAAGTGCTGTTGGTTATACAACTTCTGACTAAGGAAGCAGACAAGCAGCTATATCTCTCTTTCTAACATAGAAGATAAACATTGATAGCAGCAATGATGTTTGTTATTCTGTAATATTTAGGCCTAGATTAATCTCCAAGTCAAGCACAACTCCTGATGACTTCATTGACATGACAGAAGTTTTTAGGCAATATTATGGATATTGTATACAATTTCCTTCTTCTGTGTTTTTTTTAATCTTCCTAATCTAATTTGTACACTGTGTGCACAATTATTATGCAAGATGTATTTTGGGGATTAATTTTATTTTTGAACAACTGCAATGCCCTCAGTCAATCCAAAACATTAATAAACCTCAAACCTGAATATTTAAAAAAGTCAAACTGAAGTTATGGCTTTCTTAGGAGAACATATGTGCACAATTATTGGGCAACTATTAGTGCGCAGCCGTGGTGGGATTCAAAAAAAATTACTACCAGCTCTATGGGCATGGCTTGGTGGTCATGGCAGGAGAAGGATACTGCAAAATCCCCATCCTCTCCTACTCCTGGGAGAAGGTTACTACAAAATCCACATTCCCTCCCCACCTCACTAACCTGCTTTCCAGCTCCGTTCTCCTGTTCAGGGCAACAAAAGAAGACCCAGCCAATCAGCTGGGACTTGGGAGGCAGAGAATAGATGGGGTGGGGCCAGTCAGAGGTGGTTCTCTGCCAGTTCTCTGAACTACTCTTTATTTTGTTTGCTTTATTGAAACTTCAAGAAAAAATAAATCTAGTGAATCAACAAGAATTACAAAATAAACCCAAGGTAATCAAACAATAATATTAGATCACAGGCATGCTTAAGCTTAACCTAGGCTAACAAAAACCCAGTATGCCCTATTTCTTGGGTGTGAGGAAGGCTGGATAGAAAACAGAACATCTACTGGTACTGTATATCTAATTGATTTGTAATTAATATTCAAGACATTTTGACTCCCAGTAATTCAAACATTGCAGCTAAAACTACACAGTTAAGAAGATATATTTCCCAGAACTGAATTGCTAAATTTGCTTTCAGCGATTATTATCATAAAATATGAGTATCAGTTTGTTGCCTTTGATCATATCTGTTTACAGTGTTAGTTCCAGTTTGATAGCAATATTCTTGATCAGTATCCAAATATATCTCTAATATTTAGAATTAGAGTTTCACATGCAATTTATTAAAAGGAAAGGGCATGCTTGGTTCTGCCTCTAAATCCCTATTTTCTATCAAGTTCCATTTCTTCAACTATTAACTTAAATTTTGCATTAAAGTATAACTGATATTTGCATATTCCTGAACTAAAGAATTGACTAGATAAATTATTCACCCAAACGACAGAGTCCAAATATTATAAATATATGTGTAATTATGAGCATAATAGGAAAAGTCTTTCTGACCATTGGATTACAAAACTACACTCTGTTTGGGTGATCCCAAATTTGCACAAATTTGCATTGGTGGAATCATCATTGAAAGTTTTCTTTTGCAGAGGAAATACTTCTATGACAACATACTACAGCATGTTTTTCAGTTTTCCTCGTCATTTAATTTCTACCTTCCATGGATTTCATTCAATCCAATCACTACTCCCAGTCCATTTGAGATTAACCATGTATTTATTTGTTTGTTTGTTTATTTGTTTATTTATTTAGCATATGGCACATGTTAGCCAGAGGTCACCAAAGTGGCTGGCTACCTCTGTGAAAGGAATTTTTTGGGGCCATGTTATCTTTACCCGTGGAATGCCCAGGGGGAGGCTCTTTTCTTGTCCCTCCACAGTTTATTCGCTCATGGGAATTGAGCTGCCAAGCTACTAACCTCAGCAGTGTACAGGCCCAGCGTCTTACCACTTGAGCCACTGCAGCCCCTATTAGCCATGCAAACTCTGTGGGTTTCAAAAGACTCATTGAATTTCAGGGCCTGTAACATGTCACCATGTAACCTCAGTGTGTTTGATCCCTTCCTTGTCATTCCTCTACTTTCTCAAGAGTGCCGATTTCAGTTGCTTCATGCTGAGATGGAAAGACTCTCCTACAACTTCCCCAGCCAGGTTTATGGCATGGTTACGTGCTGAAAGACGGATGTATTGGCCTCCCACCCTCTTGATTCGGTTGTGCTGATTAAGAGATGGATGGCGGAAGATTGTGGAGAAGAGGAACTGCTGAGAACTTGATTGGCTGGCAAGGAAGGAAACTAATGGAAGGAAGGTGAAATCCCTTGAGGTCAATCTTTCAAGTGACAAAAGGTGCTAGTACTAAGAAAGGAAATTCATAGAGATAAGGATGAGCCTAGGTCTAAGACATGATCAACTAATGAAAAAAAAAAAAAGATTTTGTTCTGCATTTAAAACTGGAGACAAAATAATACCCTCCAGGCAGATCTGGGGCGGGGTGGGGGTGGGGGTGGGAATAAAGTCAGTAAAAGAAAGAGTTGTCTGATTTTTAGCAACTATTTCAGGCTGATGGGTAAATCCTACCAATCCTAATCAGGAAAGTTAACAGCAGAAGAATATAAGGATGTTAAATCTGACCACTCTTGGAATGTCATGGATTACTAGTACTGCAAGAGGTTCTCTTTTCTTTTACAAGAATTGTTGGCTTTCTAGCTGCTGTTTCCCATCCATCTGCTTAGACTTATAAACAGTATAAAAGCCAATAAAAGTTTTTGTGGGAATCTGGGGTGGGGCTGGGCAATCATACTGAGCAAACGAGAAATCTACCAGACCAAAGAAAGAAGATATGGAACATTCCCCCCTATCCACAAATTCCCCAGTGTGGTTCTGTTTGTACAACAAGTTTAATTAGATCAGTTACAAAACTAATATTTATACAGTGTGATGGTAGTAGGGTCCTCTCTTAGGTTGAATCTAGTGCACTTGGATTCACATGGAGCCCCAAACCAAGAAAATTAGGTCCATCCAATAACTAAATTAAATCTGTTGTGCAAACATAGTCATTATATGGTTTCCTCTAAGACTGTTTTCCCATTTTCTCCAAGGCACCTCTGAAGATTTACAAATAAATCTCGTTGAGATGGGGAAGAAATATCAGCTGGATACATTAAATTCCCCATTCATCACTGTCCTCTGTAGGAGGGTCCCATACAAACCATATTATTAAGCTAGCTAAAATGGAGAGTAGATCTGCCCTTGTCAAATATTAATCCAGCTCTTGTTGAGCCTTCTTGCAAACCCGCAATTTTTCCTTCCAAAGTAGTCTTTCTTGAGCTGCCTGTTCCTTTTATTTCAACGCCCTCTTAGGAGACACTAAACAAAAACAGTTCAAGTTTATGGTACTGAAAGGAGAGAGTTATGCTGAATGCCACATAATCCTGCCAAAAAAAAATCTGGGGATTCCTAAAGCTAACCAACAAAGCAGAACAGCTGGCAGTTGTTGGGAAAAATCAGAGAATAGGTAGCATGGCACTGTTAAAAAATAAAGCCATTGAAGGCAACTGGATTATATGCCAAGGAAGTGACTATTGGTTTTGACACAAGCAACTACTAGAGGAAACAAACAGGAAGGTTAAAGCAAATTAGAAGCAGCAGCCTCTGTTCACTATCGATGTTAACATTTTATTTCTTTTTCTCTTTCATGATCCCAAGAAAGAAACATAGTTTTACAAACAAATCACAACCCACTTTGATTAACATTTCCTTTTCTGCCCAAATCACTCTGGATTGCTTTCCTGTAGCCTGGTCCCTTGAGTCCAATTTCTTCTCACTTGTTCTTCTCTGAATCTTAGATATTAAAAAAAAAAAGTCAAATCTTATCAAAATGTGAATCTAGAAAGAGATTGCAGGTTTTAGGAAAATGGGGGAGGCACTGAGAGCAAGAATACATATTTGTACCCAGTAGATATAAAATTCAGATTGTTATTTATTATTTATGGGTATTTATATTTTAAAGATGACAAAATATGATGAAATTATCAGAGAAGCTTTCATAGTTCACATGAAAAGCCAAGATATCCTTGTCTATTGGGCCTGCTGTTTCTAGTTATTAGTTGGTTAATATCATATCACAGAAATATTCAGGTTCCAAACCTTGTTCTATGTTTCTTCTGGCAACACTGTTACAAACGATCAATAAGGTGAGTCACAAGGACAATGAAACATAATATAATCACAGTGACAATAAAGCATAAACGTCTTCCAATGTTGTACGTGCCATTATTTGTAGCAATTTTTGCTATATTTTATATTGGACAATTTCACTGATCTCTAGGCAAATAAATAAATAAATAAATGGGGATGAATAAAAATGGAAATATTCAAAACCCCAGATACACTATCATTGACTTCAAAGTGGCTGGCCTTCACAAAAAGAAATTGCAGAAACTGACTGTGTCATAGAGTAACTGAGGTAGTTCATTTGAACTCTTAAACACCATTTCTTATAGACTAAAAATGATCAGAATTTCCTATTACACTATAGGGTGGTGTAATGGCGAAGGACTATCACAATGGTCATGGTTTATTTTTAAATTTCCATTAACTTTGGTTTGTGGGCACTTGGGTTCAAATTAAATATACTCTCCTGCAACACTAATATGCCTGATCCTACAGGATCAGTTCAAACACTGAAAAATAAGTTGGGTAGACTGCTTATTATCAGCAACAAGCTCATATGATGGGACCAAAGAATTTTTAAAAAGAGGTTTCTCTTTCATAAACTGAAAATCACTATTTGAGATCTTGTGTGAATTATTTATAATATTCATATGGAAGCAACATTAGTTCATATTGCTGGAAGTGATTCTCTATCAGTCTAATTTAAGAACTACATGCTTTATTATAAAAGAGAAGAAAAAACTGTGTATGATTTATGGAGACAATGATAATAAATAAAGCTGTTAGAGCTGATCTTTCATTTTCTATATGTGAAAGTTGTTATGATCATTAATACTATTATCTCTTCTGGTAGGAAACTCAGTTCTTTGGCTTCACTAAAAATATTTTCTTAGAGTATATTCTAGAGTTTCAAATGGGAAAGAAAAGATTAGTTAAAGTATACTGTATACTCTACAATAATCTGAAATATTAGAAAATATTTGTGAGGACTACACTGATGAAGTGTGTTGGATAGTTAAACAAAACTGTTTTTTGTATCTATAACCAAATCTTTACTGATTGAAAAATATACAACTTTCACTTACATTTCCATTTTATAAACAGAAAACAGAAAAGATACAGAAAAGATACTCCCAGTAATGTGGAGAAATTGTTATGCAAGCCAAAAGAGATTTATTATGGATTTAACACTACTTTTAACTAATATTACCAAAATTCCATCTTTTTTTAATGTTGTGTTACATATACTCACTCACTTGTATTATTAAATGTTATTTTTTTTGAAACTATTTTTCTTCAATATTGTATTGCATTTTTAAAATTTATTTTAGAAGGAGGAAAACACTGGGGAAATGTGGCAAAGTAATCCAAGACTCAAAGTACATGTTAATCAAAATAAATTTCAACTTAATATATTTATTTCAGCATTACAATTAAATAGAAAAATATGAATCCAAATTTTCATATTTTAAGCAGGACTACTCTCTGCTAACTCACCTTCTGAAAGGCAGTTAAAAGGAATTCAAAATGTAAATAAAAATAATAATTCAAAGCATAAAAACTTGACTGAATAATGTTAATGAATCTGCTTCTGGGAACTCTGAATGGTTTATATTGATAAGAATAGAAAAGCATCAATTTGGGATAGATTTAAAAATGATGAAAAAAATCAGTTATTTCAATTGTTCAATTGTATTTGTTCTAACAAATAGCATATTCTAATACATTCAGAAAGTATTATTTTTTCATGCATGTATGCATCGTTGGTGGTATTCAGCCAGTTTGCACCAGATCGGGCAAACCAGTAGCAAGAATTTGGCGTGGGTCGCTGAACCAGTAATAAGTTCTGCCTGGTCACACCCCTGACCCGGTCACCCTCCCGCCCAATGCTCACTCAACCCGCCCACCTGACATTTACCTAAGGTATTTTTTTTTTCCTTCCCGACAATCAGCTGTACATAGATCAGCTGTGCCGGCATTTCCTTGCTGAGGCCCAGGAAGGCAAAAAATGGCTCACCTTCCCCTCCATTTTTTGCCTTCCTGAGCTTCAGAGGAGCCTTAGGGGAGCAAAAATGCCCCCCAGAGGCTCTTCTGAGGCCAGGAAACTCCCAAAACAGAGCATGGACGGGTGCTGCGAGCCCCTCCCATGCTCTGTTTCTTTTCTTCCTGAGCCTCAAATGAGCCTTAGGGGAACAAAAACGACCCCCCAGAGGCTCCTCTGAAGCTCAGAAGCCCCCAAAATGGGTGGGGGCTGCCAAAAAAAGCCACACCCACCAAGCTATGCCCACAGAACCGATAGTAAAAAAAATTGAATCCCAGCACTAGTATGCATACATGTATATGAATAAAGTGGCTGGATAGCATAGTGGTTAGTGTGCCACCTTTGATGTGGGAAACCAGCATTTAAATCCTTAATTTAATGTTTTCTTAATGTTTCACCACCTTTCTTCTGAAGAAGCTTTTTGCATGAGAAGCGAAATGACTTCAAAGAAAAACCCAGAAAGTCATTTCAAACTGCCCCTTTATTGCTCCAAATTTCTCCAAACACTCCTACGTTTCTGGCAAGTCCCAGAGCAAAGTGATCACACACACACACTCACTCACACACACACCTCTATCAGCCTCTGGTTGCAAATAGTCCAGCCCACTCCACAAATTCAGTATTTGTTCCCAACAAATGCCCCTCCCCACAATATCTCCTTAAATCTCAGTCCCCAGGTGTGCCTTGCGAAGAGTCGTTCTCCTTCCGAGTAGTTGGGTAAGTCTACACTGTTCTCACCTTCTCTCCACTCTCTGTGCTTGAGGATCAGGAGAGGTATTCCTTGATCATCACCTGTGTGTTGTCTCTCATGTTCACTGCTTATCCTCTCTTGGTCATCCTGCCCCACTTCCTCCCTGCCTACAAGCCATCCCAATCCTGAAAGATCCTGGCCTGACTGGGCCGACTCCTCTCCATTTTCCAATGAAACCGCCCCCTTGAACTCTGCTGGCTCCAATTCCAGCTCATCTTCCTCCGCAGATTCAGGCTCTGACAGGGGCATGACAGACATTTAGGGTATCATGCCAGCTCAGACCTCACTCAGTCTAACAAAGTTCATGTCAGATGTTGGGGAGCCAGAGCAATCTAACAATAAGTAGGCTACTGGAACAAACCATGCATGGAGAAGATAAGAAAATTTGGAACTGAGTGTTACTACAACAGCAGAAGTGATAATAGCAGATATAAGAAACATAAGAGGTAACTATGGGTGGATAGAAGACCTGCATACATCACTAACTGAAAAACAGCTATTTATTCAACACTTCAACATAGTGAAAGGGAAACTGCTCTCACAACTTGAAATAGATCAACTATATATTACTTCCTAGACTCAATAAGTTAGGGAACAACAACAGGATGTGCAGCCAATATCTAAGTTGCAGCATTGCTGCCACATTACAGGGCACAAAACCAATAAGAGTCATAAGATAATAGATAAAATAGCTACAGTCAACCATCAAGATTGGTTACCAAAGCTCAGTGGGATATGCCAAAAGATTCCAGTAGAGCCCTTAAAACAATATCTTCTAATACCATAACTCAAACCAGTGAACTGGTATACACTACAGCCAGTGTAATTGTGCTGATGGGGGGATACAAAACAAACACAGTCACAGAAAACAGGTGAAGCCCCTTTTATTCCTTCACTTTGCTTCCAAGCTCGGAATATTCTTGACAGAAGACAAAAAACTCCCACACAAACAGTTACAAGAAGAAGGAAAAAAGCAACACAAACCAGGCAAGATAAGGGCTGGAGGACGTCCACAGATAACACACACTGGGAAGGATGCCAAACTCAGAGAGGAACCATAAATGAGAGATATTTCCACGCTTCATTTCCAGCATTCGCCCGTATGCTGGTCCGTACTCTTATTCAGTTGTCACAGCTACAGCCCATGAAGAGGATCAAGGCCCTCTCCTCCTGAGTAGACCACATCTCTCCCTTATCCTCTCCTCCCTGCGTGCCCTAGGATGGTTAGGGGATGGGCCTGAGTCCTCCTCTGACTGTTTAGCCGGCCTCTGCCCTTCCCCAGCCTCCTCCACAACCTCCAGAGCTACACCTCCACTCCCTGTCAGCTGTTCCTCCTCTCCTTCAGAGTCAGTCTCCACCAAGGTCATGACAGTAATCCTGGAGATCCTTGACTACACAATAAAAAAAAATAGCAGTGTAGAAGCCAAAGAGCAGCGGTCCAAGGAATAAGACCCTGCAGCCAGAATACAACTGATAATTGGTGGGAATTGGTTGCCTGAAATTAACTTATTGATCAGTGAGTTGCATGGCATCAAATTCCCAATCCTTTCCCAGATTTTCATAGAATTACCATACATTAATTATGTCAGTTAGAATTAACCCATTAATTATAACATGTTAATTATGAATTTATGATAACAATTAACTTTATAATTAACTATTACATTATGTTGTAATTTGTTTGACAATCATTTAGGTTAATTCATTTAAGTGCAAACCTGCAGGTGTGTCACTATTAAATTATACAGGAAGAGAATGTTTAGAACAGTACAAAAGACTTAGTGAGAAATGGTCACGAGAGGCAGTCACATATTCGGTTCTGCTGAAATAACAAAATTATAGGCAGGCAGTAGCAATTATTTTTTAATATGAATGCATATTCTCAATGGTGTTGATGGGGAAGAGGGGCAAATGACAAAAGCAGCATTATAATGTGATTAAGCCCCACCCTCCTTATACAAAGGGGCAATGCAAGCAGCACAATGGAGCAACACTGCTCTTGTCATTTCTTCCTACACCCAGGTACTTTCTGATAGCAAGCTGTCCTAAATTAAATCTTTCAAGTGACAGATATGAATATGAGAGCTGACTTAGGTATTGTGAAACGGTTCCTGAATGTGCTGATTTATGCATTTTAAGAATTGGTCTGAGTTCTTCCCTGCATGGAATAGACATTGAAGGTAAAACAGAAATTACCCAAATCCTGTTTCCACAATCATTGAGTTCGTATTCCTGTCGATGTTTAAAGCAGTCCTTCCAACCTGATGCCCTCCAGATGATTGAGATTATATCTCATTGAGTTCCTTCAGAGGCCTGCTTGACTTGAAACGCTGCATCAAATATTGTTGGCTGTGGTTTCTGGGAATTATAGTCCCCACTTAATTGGAGAAAGATTGGGAACTTTAGAGCTAGGACTGGAGGTTTACAGAGCCACTAGCAACCTTTCAGATGAACAAATCCAGGTTAAATTGTAACTGCATGCAGACATTCAGTGGCCACATTTTTGTCCTGCCTGTGCTATTTTAAAAGCATATAGTAAAAACAAATAGAGAGATAGAGTTACTGCTAACTTTCCTAACTCCCCCAAAGTTTTCCCTTAGGAAAGATGGGCTGCTATATAAATTTGATTAATAAATAAATAAAAACTTGGACACAACATGCATCATTACTGCTTTCAGCTCAGCAAAAAAAAATGGCTCAGTCATTCATTCTTCTTGTCAAGATGCCAAGTGACAGCGAGAGCTTTCCTTTTGCTGCATCACATCAACACAACTGTAAAAACTCATGTCAATACATCCTCTGTCAAAGTCAAGTTCAAGAATAATAAGGCCATTCAGGTTACCCTAGATGGCACATTTTAGACTGGCTTACGTACCAATCATTATGTACACAAACCAGGCAGCAAAAATTAAACAGTTTGTGGGGAGGAGAAACAAAACAAAAAATTAAACATGATCCATTTATATGTCCTAGAAGCAGAAACTCTGTAAAGTAGATGCAGACCATTCTACATCTTTTATTATCCTTTTACTGCTTTAAACTATCTATAGTTTTAGCATGCAGAGGTTTCAATCACAGGAGACCCCCACTATGTTGCTCAGCCTAATGATTTGCCCAGAACTGTATAGACAGAAGCAAAAAGAAAAAGAAAATTAATTTGGTAAGGATGCTTAACATTAACAGGAATAATCAAATAAGACAATCAGAAATGCTACCATTAATAATAAAAAAGGGGGATGACTAGGCTAACCCTAACCCTATCAGGCTTTATCAGAAATGCATTTGCAGCTTCACAAGAATTATAGCAGAAAAAGTTAATCAAATTACTGTACATGCTCGGTTGCAGCAACCAAACATTCAGGTGGGCCGAAAAGCAAATCACAACTCATGTGCTGTCTGTAGACCCAAATCTGCCTATATGTGAAACAAAATGTCAGGCTCTCACATGACAAGTTCCATTCTGTGCCTGCCTACAGTAGAAGGGCATCAGTCTGCTTTCTTTTCCTGTGTCTCTTTCCATTTTGCTTACATCTCTCAGGCTGTTTTATTAGGAATGAATTTCCCTATCCCCATCAACCTTTTGAGATAGCCATCCCCAATCTGATGCTCTTCAAATTTGCTGAGACTACAATTGCCATCATGGCCAATTACTGGAATTTGGGACTTGTAGTCCTGGTATATACAGAAGCCCCCCACCAAACTGCCATGGGTGATCTTCAGGTACAAT
The DNA here is from genome assembly GCF_900518735.1 of Pseudonaja textilis. The sequence continues at coordinate 20,123,917 of NW_020769309.1, forward strand.
GAAGACAATTATCAAGTCAAAGTTGAAACTTGTAACTGGTATTCCAATGTGTGCAGGAAGAAGTATAGCAGCAGGACTAGTCTGCAAGTTAAAAGAATAAAAACAAGACAGGCCAGCAACCTGAATCCAATCTGCCTTTTGCCATGGGAACGAGAGCAATCTTTTTACTGGGTCAAGGGAAAATATGATCCTCTTTAACAAAGATTCTGTGTAACATCATCTTAACCATTGCAAGAGGGAAATTAAAGGACATTTAGGCATTCCTTCTTCACTATAAAGTTTTCAGTTTTCTCCCTTATCATTATAAGAAAAGAAGATGAATCTTTCTGGATCAGGCCATTGATCCATCTGGTTTGCAATTGATGTCATGCAATGGCCAGCTAGATACACCTGGAAAACTCTCACATTTGGAGGGAAAGTGATGGCTCTCTTCCACTGATTAACTAGTCCAGCCATATTGGCTGGGGAATTCTGGGAGTCCACACATGAAGTTGCTGACATTGAGAAACACTGAATTAGTCTATAAAATATGCTGCCTACAGTTGAAGGGGTAGCAAACTGCTATCGATATTAGTTTTCACTGATAGCCTGATCTTCCATGAACCTGTCCAGTCTTTTTAAAACTATCCAAACTGGCTGCCATTTCCACAATTGTTGGGAGGATATGTGACTGTAAACTGAGTTATTGTCATCAGCAGAAAGATTAATCTTGTGGCTGGCTTGTGTTTGAAGATATTTTCCACTGATATGAATTTACTGCTATTTAGAATTTATAGACTGCCTTGCAATCAAGTCTTTGTGGTGTCAGTACAAAAGAGGGAACTGATTTTAATGGAGGTAAGTTGCAACTTGAATATCCAAAGGACATTTGATGGGACAGATGCCATTACAATCAGACTGGGAGATCTGAAGGCTTATCAAACAATCTGCAATCCTGTAAAATGTATCCCAGCTGCAATTTCTTTCATTGTCTGATCCATGTAATATTTTTGGCTTGTCTGCTTTCTTCAAATAAGGAATTGTGGCAAACTGATGTTGGGGGGAGGTTATAGATGTGTAGATAAAAGTCCTAATAAAAATTCTGCAAAGATGCCTATATGCTAATTTAATTATTGGTAGGACCCAAATACCAGAAATTATTATGCTTCTGTTTTACCAATCTCTGAATAGTTTACAATTAGCAGTCAAAATACAAAGTGCAAACAGTATATCAAAACATAGAGAACTGGAATACCCAGTTAAAAACTTAAGCAAAAAGAGGAAAATAAAAATGAAACCCTTTTAGAATTAGAATTAGAATTCTTTTATTGGCCAAGTGTGATTGCACACACAAGGAATTTGTCTTCGTGGAAATGCTCTCAGTATACATAAAAGAAAAAATACATTTGTCAAGAGTCAAGAATCATCAGGTACAACACTTAATAATAGTCATAGGGAAAAAAACTGTCCTTGTGTCTAGTTGTTCTGGTGTGTAGTGCCCTATAGCGTCGTTTTGAGGAAAGACAGGGGTGAAGAGATTGCTTTTTCAAAAAGCCCCAAACTAATTAATTGTAGGTATCTCATGCATTTCGGAATGAAGATCTAGACTAGAAAGTAACCTCAATGTTCTGTAGTTTTCAGCATAGGAGGCTCTTCCCTAATGATCTTAGCAATCAGCTAAAACCATAACCTCTAATGCCATCAGGTATCTGATCCCAAGATGATTAATGCCTGATTTATCACAAGGAAAAAGTTGTGGCTGACTTGGTAGCAAAAGAGCAATCACTTGACTACTTTAACAAAAGTTCAGCATGTGTACACACCAGTATCCCACTTGGCAGCTTGGTCACTGCCTTCTGCACTAGTATAAAAAAATAAAGGTTTCCCTTGCCAGTCGTGTCTGACTCTAAATTGGTGCTCATCTCCAATTTATAGTTAAAGAGCCAGCATTATCCAAAGATGCTTTCATGGTCATGTGGCTGTCATCGCTGTACACTGAAGATGTTTGGAACTCTTTTACACCACCACTGAGGTAGTACCTATTTATCTACTTGCATTTGCATGATTTCAGAACTGCTAGGTTGGCAGGAACTTGGACAAGTAACAGGAGCTTACTCTGTCATGTTACAGAAGCTTACTCCATTACTTCAAGAATAACCACAAAGTTAGCCAGACTGAGACTAGTACAGCAATCTAAATATTGAATACCATTGCATGCTGTTCCTCTTTGGGAAAGGATAATATTGGTCTACCAGTTAAAGATGACAGTTAGACCACATGGATGAGCAAAGTCTACAGGCAGACTTGGAATACAAGAAAGCCATCCATGTAAAAGGAGTCTTTGTTCCCTTATTCTTCATAGATTAGAACACACACTACACTTTAGGCATGATATTGACAAAATAGTGTCCTTGGAGAAGGGAGCAATCAAGATAATAAAGGGTCTGAAAGTGGGGGGGTGGAATAGAGAAAACGGTTGAAGGCATCAGATAGGTTTAGCCTGGAGATGAGTCTATGAGGAGAAATGATAGTAATTTTCAAGTATCTGAAGGTTTGTCATATAAAAATGAGTATTGTTCAGAATTGTTCCACAAGGCAAAACAAGAAACTTGTGGTAAATCTTGGCTGAACACCAGGGATAATTTTCTCATGGTAAGAGTTATTTCACAATGAATAACTGGCTGACTGTGGAATTCTGGAAGTTGAAGCCCACACATCTTCGTGGTATCAAGGTTGAGAAACATTTATCTGACATTATTGTCTTCACCAGCACTAAATCTCAGTTTAATACACCTCACCTACATGAGTGAATATAAGGGGTGGATGACAGAAAGAGAAACAGGGAAGGCAAATGGGTGACTAGAGAAGTTATCTGTTCTAAGGGACCACATGCTCAGCTATGAGGGTGAACACAGCATTTCCTGAATAGCTGCTAATTATAAGTATCTGTTTTGAAAATTGCTGATTACCCAGGCACTGCCCAAATAAGTAATGCTTCAGTCCTTAATTTTTGAATCTGGCTTGTGGCACAACCCAAACAAGTAATGCTTCAGTCCTTAATTTTTTTAAGAAATGGGGGGAAAACTAAATTCGAGTATTGTCAAATAAATAACTTAGACTTTTTTAAGGGTGATTTTAATAAAGGTCTGGGAAAAAAGAGGCCAAATTGGAAGGGAGTTCTTAGGAAGTAAGGAAACAGTGAAAGAACAGTCAGAAAGAATTTCAATGAAGGGGGAAAGGAAGCTAAGAGAAGGATTCAATATAACTACACCAAAATGTATTTTAAGTGAAGATGTAAAAAATTAAGGGGACACCAGTATGAAGTGGGGAAAGGGACAGGTAAGGAAGAGTACAAGCTGATAGTCCAGAAATGTAGAGAGAAGTAGAAGTCAAAATTAATTCTGCAAAGGTCTTTACCATGCTGGGATTACACTGTACCTTTACAGATGGGACTTTTACAACAGACAAGACTGAAGCCTTTCAACTCTATATTATTGTCAATAATACATTTTTATTCTCCTATCGTAAAATTAGGGCTGAACTTCCCCTCTCTATCTTAATGGATGACACCACTGGAAGTAATAGAGCAGAAAGTAATAGAATAAATACTATTGAGGTAGTGATGGTTTCTGTATAAGTGAGTTAAACTATATTAAAAAAGAGGAATGACAGCTAGAAGGAAAAAATTTCCAGAAGAAATTAAACACTGGGGAGTTCTATAAAGTAAGAGAGATTCCTAAAGTCGATAAAATCTTGGGTGAGAAAAAAAAGAAACCAGAAAAGTTAGAATTAAATAATCTATATATAAAGATCTACAGCATGCAATTCAAAGATATTATGAATGTAACAAAAAGCCTCTAAATATTGGTTATTAATACAAAATTAAAAATTAAAGGCAAATGAAGAAGGAAAATTTTAACTTAGAACTCCAAAATCAGGCACCAATTTGAGTCACTCTTTCAAGTGATAAAGTTCTTGATTTGAGTATTGGCCATATCCAACAAGATGCAGTTCAGTGCTGAGAAAAGTAAGGTCCTGCATTTAGACAGGAGAAATCAAATGCAAAGGTATAGAACAGGAAATACCTTATGAATGAAGGTGATTAAACATGTCCCAAGATAATGTTGCAGGATCCAATATGGGTCGGTCACTGGGACCAAAGGTTTTGTCTTCCAAGCTTTTGGACTCGTGTAAGAACCCATCTTCAGAGAACTTTTCTCTAGCCCTCTCTAGGTCCTAGGAAGTACCCTGTTTAACAGTAGCAACTATGAGAGGGATTTGGGTGTCCTAGTGTCCTAATGGACCACCACTGAAGTATGATGGTGCCAAACAGCCAACACAGTCTTAGGATGCATCAACAGAGGGATAGTATCAACACAAGAAGTGATAGTACTGCTCTATACCATGATGGCAAGACCACATTTGGAATATTGCATCCAGTTTGGTCACCATGATACAAAAAAGATCTTGAGAGTTGAGACCATGGAAAGTGTGCAAGAGCAAGAAAGATGATAAAGAGTCTGGAGGCTAAATTGTATGACAAATGGCTGACTCATCTAAGTATGTCTAGCGTATCAAAAAGAAGGATTAAGGGAGAACATAATAACTGCCTTCCAGTATTTGAAAGGCTGTGACAAAGAAGAGAGGATTGACTCATTCTCTAAAGCACCAGAGGACAGGACAAGAAATAATGGCCAGGAGCTTGTTAAAGAGAGATCCAATCTAGAAGGAGAAACTTTCTGACAGTAAGAGCAATTAATCAATGAAATAGTTTGCTTCCTGGGATTGTGGGTGCTCCATCACTGGAGGTTTCCAAAAATTTGCCTGGGAAAATATAAGGCTCCTACAATGAGTTATCAATGGTAATAAATGGTGCTGGCTACATAGCACATGTAACAAATTGTTGTCACCTTTAAAGCAGTGGTGGGATTCCAAAAATTTTACTACCGGTTCTGTGGGTATGGCTTGGTAGGCATGGCTTGGTGGGTGTGGCAGGGGAACGATATTGTAAAATCTCTATTCCTACCCCACTCCAGGGGAAGGATACTGCAAAATCCCCATTCCTTCCCCACCCCACTAACCTGCTTTCCAGCTCCGTTCTCCTGTGCAGGGCAACAAAAGAAGGCCCAACCGATCAGCTGGGACTCAGGAGGCAGAGAATAGATGGGGGCAGGGCCAGTCAGAGGCGGTGTTTACCGGTTCTCCAAACTACTCAAAATTTCTGCTAGCAGTTCTCCAGAGCTGGTCAGAACCTGCTGAATATCACCTCTGCTTTAAAGCCCTACATGGCTTGGAACTCAGTTAGTTGAGGAACTTTTTTCAAGAGTTTACCCATCCAATTCAATCCTTGATTGGGCATGCCACAGCCAAGGAGTATCAACTGATGGAAACTAGAGAGTGGGCTTTTTCTGCTGTTGCCCCTGCTATGGGGAATATTCTCCCCTTAGATATTAGAATGGCTCCCAACCCTGCTAGCTTTTGACAAAATTTTAAAAACTTAGCTATGTACCTGGATCTGGGTCTCAAAATGTATTGAGGGTGCTGTTATTTGGCTTTACTATTAGTTGCTTATCGTGGCTGTTCTTTATACTATTTATTTTGGGGGTGTTTTTATTGTTTCAGTCATTTTATATCTTTAGAATTGTAAGCCACCCAGAGTCACTTGGTTGAGTTGGGCAGCTATAAAAAAATGAATGAATGAATGAATCAATGAATGAATGAATGAATCAATGAATGAATCAATGAGTGAATCTCTAGTAAAGCAGTAGCACTAGAACTCAGAACTAATGTGGAGAGAATCCAAAGCAATACAATAGATGGAAGTATGCCTTTCAGTTTGGCACTACACATAGTTTAAAACAATATTTGCTGTGGTGATGGCCATTGTTTTTAAAGAACTAGATTAAATTATAGTATTGGAGGGAGTTAAAAATGGCTACTGTTCATTGATTACTTTCAGCTAATTCCATTCCAAAGCAGCATATTTTAAACATCAGTTGTGGACAGCAACACTTATTCACTTGTCTGACTTGTTATCCACTATGGCATCATCATAGCTAGACTCCATAGCTTGGGATCTCATTCAGAAGGGATGGTCTTCAGTCTTATCTTCCTGAATGTGTAGCTTGCTAATGAAAATCTGCAACACTTGCACACTTATTCAATCAGAATCACCCCTATGAATAGTCTATAAAGAACCCTTGTCAACTCTTGCAATAGGTTTCTGTTCCCCATCAGACTGGGTGCTGATGTTTATAATTTCTCCTATAAAACTTCTTAGCATAAATATTTCCCCCCAGTAACTTTCATCTTGTCCTCTGTGTAGTGTCAGCAGCCTGCTTTCTTATCTTTCATTGGGAAAAGAGCTAGAGCTTCTTTTAAAACAAAAAATGGGTTTGCTCATGTATTACACTTTTTTAGAGCTCTATTGATTTTCTACCTTATATGACCTTTACAAATGATGAGGCTTCCTCTAAAAAATTGGCACTGCCATCATTTAGCAGGGTTTGTTTTTAAGATACCCATCATGCTAATAAGGTAAACCAGCTCTGAGGAAGTAAGTCTATGCTGCAGTCTGAACAGATTATACTCTCTAATGGGAAGAGCATTCTGGGTGAACCAATAGCAAAAATTCACAGGATATCTGAAACGCTTCCACAAACTCTCACTTTCCTCAAGAGCCAGGCCAGGCCAATTCACACATTATGCAAAAGGAAGCCTGCCTTTATTACCAGGTATATCTACTCCATTTGGGAGTTATGAGCAATTTCACTTTTGTGCATTTAAGAGGATAATATACTCATTTGCAAATACATTTTAATTAGCATCAGTGTTCTAACATCCTTTTTAAAAAGCTACAATTGTGCCAATTTCATCCTCCCTACAACTCTGAGTTGAGATACAAACTTATGAACAACTCAGCAGGGTCAGAGACTGAAACCAAAGCCTTCCTGATTCAAGCATAGCACACAAGCCATTTGACTGTTGTCACCCTATTGGATATCCATGTTGGTTGTAGTGTATTGAATAGTGGTGGTGGTTAGGTTAAGCATACTTGTGATCTAATATTATTGATGATTACCATTGTATGCCTGTATATAATCCAATTCTTAATGACTCACTGGAGTTAATGCTTCTAGAACTTTCAGTAAAACAAGTACAGTGGTACCTTGGTATTCAATTCCTTTGAAACTCATTGAATTTGGGACTCAACACATTTTGACATGAAACTTTTGTCTTGACACTCATTGTTTGTGTGGTAGTCAACACACGGCCTTGTGACTCACTACCTTATTCCTTATAGGAAAAATTTGTTTAGCATTCATCGTTTTGGGTACTCATTGCATCTCCCAGAACCAATTAACGATGAGTGCAGAGGTACCATTGTAGCAGGAAAACTTCTTGATCAAAATATCTTTTCCTTAAAAATAAAAAACACCAGCTCCGTCTGTGTATTTGAATATGTATTTTGAATATTACATGAATCTGGAAGCATCCTGAAATCATACGCTCATCCCCAGGTTTCCATATTTCTTGGCAGCATAGAAACTTGTCTTATTCTGTATCAGACCCAGTAGTTCATCCTATTGCAAAGTTGCCTATAGCATCATTTTGGATCTCTCCTAGGATTGTGAGCTGGCTTTGTTCCCATGCCTGGGCTTAAAGTGGTGTACTTTACTGGCGGGGCCATTGTTTTCATCTGGGCTGTCTGTTTATGTGGGTTTTAATGTTTTCTGCAGATTTTGTAAGCTGCCTAGTCTTCTGGAGTGGACAGGCATATTAAATCCAATTGGTTAATTCATCTCAAAGCTATCATAACCACACACACACACACACACAAAAAAAAAAAACAACCCAAGCACTGAATCTGGGTTTTCCACAGGCTCCATCACTAAGCTATAGCATCACCCAAACATAGCGTCAAATAATATTTAAAGGGGTAAGGTTGGCAGCTAAGATGCTACTGTGCTTCTAATCCCTTTGGAATAATGGTAGTGGTGAAAACATGCAAAGGAGTAAAGGAAGAGTTAATTTCTCCATCAAATTTTAAATATATAACATGAAAGGTCACCTAGAAGGCATACCTAATTAAACTTTATAGGCATGCTGACTAGCAACTGGGGGGGGGAGAAGAAATTTTTTTTTACTGATTTTCCTTTTACTGTATTTTCCCCCCGTTATATAAAGTAGACTTCCTTTATTCTGCAGCAAGGCTACATGCAGTGTCTTAACCTTTCCTGTTATATTATGAGAATCATTTCAAAGCTATTTTTGCCTTGAATGAATTGTCTGTTCTGCTTCTTAAACTAAGTAGCATTTACTTAGGCTGTTACTCATCAGCCTCAGTCTCCTTAATGAGACACTCTGCCAACAGGACTTTTCAAGCTATTGAATAGATAGTTCAAGTATAAATACTTCAGAGCTAAATTGTGGCATCTGAAATACAAGATAACCATTATGGTTTTAGTGTGCTATTGTTCAATGAGAAATATCTCTCCCAATCTATGGAGCCATGAGCTAGAAAAATAGGGACATCCATTCTATTATTAAAAAATGACCAGAAATAAAATTCAGTCTTATATGTTTGGCAACTTTTAAAGAAATCATAAGCAGTAAGGCATTTACTCACTTGAGCCAAGAACATCCTATAGAATGTCACTTCCTTGATAGAGAAGCTTAAATAGTTTTATACCATCTTCTTTAAATCTATATCTTTGTCATATTTCAAGTGCCTATGAAAGATACTAGAGAGAGAGAAATCTGAAGGTACTTTCTGTGCATCCGGATCCAAAAGAGCACAGAAGTAATTCCACAGCTTGTATTCTTCAAACATTCACCTTCTGTGGCATATGACAAATTCATTTTGGAACTGCAGGGATTTTCAAAGCTGTTTATGATACAGCACAGCCAAGCTTTACAGTTCAAAGGAAAAGTATGGTTTGATGACTCATTCTGAAGTTCTTGAGCATGTCTAAAATTCTGAGTTGGTTCTTAAGAGTACATCCCATCCATCATTTACATTCTTCAGGAAAGTACTTTTACAAATCCACAAATAGAAACCCAGTCTAAAATTTCTGAATGTTGATAATTAAGTGTCCACCCAACCCCCTCTCTTTGACTCATACTTCTAGCCATGATTAAAACTATGACTTGGAAGGAAAAAAAGATAGAACAGTATCTATTCATCCAATAGAACAGTAACAAAATATTGAAGAGATGCTGATCTGGGTTCTGGCTGAAGCCAAAATCCAACAATTCAGGGCCATCCTTGGATTACCGCTTATGGTTTGGCATCCTTTGTCCTTAGATGTTTTGATGCGGATTAATTTAGGTGATTTTTGGAAGCAAACCAGGCAATACTACTGACCTATTACCTCCAGATTCATGGGTGGCATGTTACTTTTAGAGAACAGTAGAAAAGGACTATCATCTTCCTGTCTGTGATTGTAAGACACTCATGCAGGGCAAGGAAATACCTTAACAATGCAGTCCTAGGATCAACTTCATTATCTCTGGAACCCTGAGGTCTATCAAAAGGAATCTGTTGCAGAATAGTGGCTCAGGAAGGGAAGTATAAAAACAGTGAAGTGAATTCATTTTAGTATCAGAACTGAAGTTCTTTGGCCAATCCTTTCATGTGCATATCAATTTTATTTTATTTTCCTTCAAGCATGCTTGTTTTCAACAATCTGAGTTAGGTCAGAAAAGAAAGAACCTATTTGTTTGGTCGTTGTTGCAAGTTGATATCTGGCTGATTTAAAGCAAATCACTCCAATGTGTAACAATCAGTTCCAGTCTATTTTGGAACAGAATGCTGGTGTTTCCTCTTCTGCTTTCATACAAGACTGATAGGTAAACAAGCAAGAGGCGGAGGAAAGAAGATGCTCTGGAATATATCTCAATATGAAAAGAAGAAAAAGAAGAAAATAATAGTATTTTAGTCAAGAATGAAAAAAACTCAAAGACTAATGAAATCCAGAAGCTAAGACAGTCTATGGGGTATTGGAAAATGGTAGGAAGGTGGCCCACCTATAGAGATTTGTACTTCCTTAGTGCCTGACCTCATTAATTCTACTGAGCTTTGTGCCATGCCTGCTAACTACCACTTCCAGCCATAAGTGCTAAATTGACCTTGAAATGAAGAAATTCCCCAGGAGAACTGATTCAAAATGATAAACGGATGATAATATAAAGTAAACCAATTTTTTAAAAATCAGTCAAACTTTGGTGAAAAAAAAATGCTTTAAGATAGAGCTGGCCTTACTGTTAGCCAGAAGACAGTTACTTCTGAAAAATATTGAAGGATGGTACTTTTTTTTTTTCTTGTCAAGCAAGGAAGATTATGTTGGATTTTTTTTCTGCCTCAAGCACCAGATGTCCTAAGTGGTCTTATCTGGACGGGAAATATCCTAACCGCAATCTTTAATTAATTAAAAGTGTTTGTTAAGTTGCCCATTCAATTTCTTTTCTCTTCTTTTCTTTGGCAATGCAATTATTGGTGATTGTCAGATTTGTCAGCATGTAACACAGCTGGTCCCTCAGATAGCACTTCAACAAGAAAGAAGCCTGCATGGGATATAATTCTCCATCATTTGCAGATGGTGTAGTTTAAATATTCAGCTGTATGAGCATAAGTTTTGGTCTCCCTCTCCCAAAAATATGCTTTGTGCAGCTGTGCCCCATCTTCAGTGGTCAATAAATTATGGTAAAAAGACAACAACAGTTGTTGGAAAGAACACATCAAGTGTAACAGCAAAGTCACCTATTGTATTGCTATAGAACTTTTAATGTATAAGTGATTTAAAATATTGCTATTCATGCAAATAAGTTGAAAATACACTGAATTGGGGTTCCCAGATCTGGGCTGCAGAAATCTGGAGGGTTACTAGATGAAAACAAAGACAGAGAAAATTCTAACTCTTACCTGCCATGTGGTGGTTATCTTGATATTTCAGCCCAGATTTGACACTGTGTGTATGCACACTTGTTAATCTTTGATGTGTATAAAGAATAGAAAGAAAATAAGAATATTTTTAACAGAATAGGTTTTCCTGCTTATGTATGTTTATGTTCTAAATAACAAGGAAAGTTTTGACTCACTTCAAAAGTCATGCATGGAAATGCTTTTGACTTGCTTGAGTTAACCAAGGTTTAATTTGAATCAGAGTTCAAAGTGAGCATGCTTCAAACAATACACTCTTGTTCCCAGTTTACAGTTGAGAAACTGAGGCTAGACAGAATTATTTTCCTAAAGCATTACAGGTACTCCTCGTTTAGTGACTATTTGCAGTTATGAAAGTGATTGAAAAGTAACTTTACAACTAATCCTTGCATTTACAACCTTTGCAGGTCTATAAAACCAAGGAAAGCTGAAGCAGTCTATAAACCCAGTCACAGTTTCACTTCACAATTGCTTCCCTTACAACCATTTTGCCAGTCTCAGTTTGCTAAACAAGAACTATTATAGGTTAGTGTTAGTCAGTGGATGAACAGGAAATGGAAATCACATGATCTTCAATTGAAGTAGGAAAACTATGGTTCTCCAAATGTTACTAAACTACAATTCACAGCATCCTTCACCATTGGCTATGGCAGATGAGAGTATGAGTTGTAAGTTGGTATAACTTGAGAGTCACAGACAGTTCCCTCTTCCAACTCTGAAAGATCCTATACATATTTTGTAGTTGAGATTCCAACATAGGTGAACCACAGTCCTTTAATTCTTGCCCAGCTGCAGCATAGATGCATTTCGCAGCAATGGCACTTTATAGACGTGCCAAATACACAGGGAGTTTCCAAATACAAACTCGTTTCCCTCCAAATATCACTGAATTTAAGTTGCTGACTAAGAAGGGAAAATGCTGGACCTGCTCCTGGGTCTAAACAGCAGTTTGATTTGCTGAAATATATCTGCCTGGGGATATGAATCCGTAATTTCTACTCTTAAGGCAGAATAGCAGCCCCCCACCCCCCCATCTGCTAAAAAAATGCTACTCTTAATTGCTGTAAAGGAGAAACAGTATTTAGATATATAGTAATTACATTTGTCAACTGATCTTACTCATATAGGTCAACTTATATTCACAATGTGAAGCCTCGACTATGAGAAGAATACTTGGTGATATGGTATCATAGGTTGCAATGAATTCCCTCCAGGTGAAAGAGAACAGACAAAAAAAAAAACCATTATCTTTTGCCCGAACAGCTTGCCCTTCTCTACCACTCCAGGAAGAGATCTGGCTTCCACCTTCCTGAAGCAACATAGCACCTTTGCATGGCAGAGCAGAAGACTTTTAGCATCCCTTCCCCATCAAGTCAAGAGAGAAGGAGAAATGGTTCTATCATTGCGAATGAAGGTTTCATAGGTATTTATGAGACATATATTGTAAAGGGTCAATTTTCATTGTAGGTATTTATAATCAATTAGAATTTAGACCAGTATTGCTGGGGAGGTATATGTGAAAAGGAGACATTTTTCATCCTCCTAGTAAGGACAAGTGCAGAATTTTTCAAGCCAGAGAGGAAACATACAAATTGGTCTCATTGACTTCACTATATGTCTGGCCAGTAACAGCAAATTTGACTATGCCGAGAGTTGCAAGTTTGGGGACTGGTGGGTATGTTGGGAATGTTGTAAGAGTGGGTGGATTTGGGGAACACTAGCTTAGTCAGTGGTTAGACTACAGTATTACAGGCTAACTCTGCTGACTGTGAGAAGTTTGATCCTGACTGACTCAAGGTTGACTCCACCTTTCATTCTTCTGAGATGGAAGTAAAATGAAAACCGAGATTTGGGGGGTGGGGTGGACAATATGCTGACTTTGGTTTACAAACCACTCAGAGAGGGCTGAAAAGTGGTATATAAGTCTAAGTGCTATTTCTATTAATCACAAAATGGCTGCCATGATGGGTATGCCCAATCATAAAAACATAAAGGCAAACTGAAGAGACTGTTAACCTTTATCCCTCTCTACCATATTACTTTTTTTCTGGTGGGTGGGCACCCTTCCAAACAAAACACTGGAGTGAAGTCACTATCATGCTCTAACAATGGGTATCACTTTATATAGAACACAGAGAAAGAAAAGGCTATATGTTTTGTAGCATAACTTCTCATCAATTTTTCTTTAGTGGAAAAGAATAAAAACAACCCTGCAGTTGGGGGATAGTAGTAATTGGCACACTGGTATTCATAGGCATCATTTGGTCTATCATTAGGCTGTGCTTGGTAGAGAAAAGTATTTATTTGTTTGTTTGTTTGTCAAACATGTACAAGAAAACTAGTATAGGTATGAACATAAACATGAACAAAGGAAATAAATACAGATAAATGGGGACAGTAAGACAGGGACAGTAGGCATGCTGATGCCCTTATGCACACCCTCTTTAAGGACCTCTTAAGAATGGGGTGAGGTCCATGGTAGACAGTTTGAGATTGAAGCTATAATTTTTTTTGTAGCATGCAAAAAATTCCTCTGAAGTGCCCATCTGAACATTTACTGAAATATTTTCATTCTTCTTGATGCACCAATGTTCTCTTTCACCCTGGCACTCTGAACTTCTCCAACATGCAGCAGAGTGCCAGAAAAGATGCTATTGCAATCAGCAACAGAACAACTCGATTCAGTTGTGCGGGCACAGTGGGGATCCATCCAAACATTCACATATGCCATCTGCTCTGGAAAGATACAGGCTGCCTCTATTCAACCCATCCCAGGCACCTTCTGTCTGTTCTTTTTGCCTCTCCCAGCATGGCTGTCTGTTTGAGCAATCCTTGGAGAAGAGTGAACATGTTTGTCACATTAAAAACTTCATGCAAAACTACTTAGTCAGCTAGAAACAAGTGATAAAGTGTTGGTGTATTTTGGCCTATTTGGTTCTCTTTGCTAAAACGGAGTCTCCTTTCTCCCATCTGACTTGTTGGTTTAGGAATCAGACTAGAGGCTTACTAATATGGAAGGATGATCTCTCTAAGGGAAATCAGCAAGAAAGGACATCTTGAAAGACTTGATAAGGAAGAGGAAACAGATCCCACCAAAGAGATATTATAACTGTTCCAGGATCAGTAAAAGAATTTAAAAGCAGAGCCATAAAAATTATGAAAAAGGCCCTACAAGTGAAATTTTCATTTGGGTTGCTGAGAAGGAAACTGAGAAACCAATATCCCTCAGAGACTGCAAACAATTTTCTCTTCATGGACACATTATGTGTCTACTCTTCATTGTGCTTAGTGAAGCTGCACAACAGCTGTTCAAATTTTGTACAACAGGAATACAGCAGGCTCACAAGAACCAAAAGGATATGTAGAATTACTTCTGAGCACTTTCCTTTGTTGTCCGTCATCTATAGACAGAAGTCTCCCCAAACTAAAGCAACTACTTGCATCGCTATGCTCTGAGAATGGCTAGGGAAAAACCATCTTAACTCTCTTGTTCCCAACCAAACTATCAAAACTTTGCTGTCTCTTTGCCTTATGGAATACAGCCCCTCCCTCCTGGGAATCCAGACTACATTCCACCACAGATATTGACAGGTCTGCTACACCTATATGGCAGGGAGCACCAGGACTACTAAATGAAATCACATTCATTAGTGAGATTGGCATAAATTCCTAAACACTTATTTGTAGTATATTCTAGGTCACTCATCTTTGTGGCAACAGGAAATCAGTCTTCATTAGAGTTATATCAGCATGGTGATGGCTGGATGACACTAAATATCTCTAGTGAAGGACCAGGAGTGGGATTCAACCGGTGTTATTACTGGTTTGGTGACTACGCACACGTGTAAAAAACCTTAAGATGTGCCGCTCAGACAGCTGAAAAATGCTACGCGCAGGTGCGCAGCGTTTGAAAAGCCACTTTTTCCCCTGCTTTTTCAACCTCAGCTGTGCTGCACAAAGCAGCTGAGGTTGAAAAAGCAGGAAATAAAGGACAGGTAAGAGCCCAGCAGGCAGGCGAGCCAAAACAGCAACAGATACAGAAACGGTTCTATGTAGGCTCTCTGTTTGCTGCTCTTCAGAGCAACAGGTTCTACAGAGGTAGAGAGAACCAGTAGAATCCCACCCCTGTGAAGGACTGAGCCAGATACACACAAAAGGCAAAGAACTCTAAGAGCAGCTCAGACGGCATTGGCAGTGTAATACTTTCTTACATTGTATTACTTCAAGTGGGGAATGACTATTGTGACAATACATGAAGAGAATTGAAGAGAAGGGCTACTTGTCTCAGCATTATTATAAATGCTGTTATGATAAACCATGAGGTGTGACAATCAGCTTCCCTTCAGATCTGTAGTGCTAGGCTCTTTATGTTCAAGGGAAGCAGAGAAAATGTGGCTGTCATTCTTATGCCTACTTTTTAATAGTATGAATATAGAGGCAAAAGAAATACTGAAGGACAACTGCCTCCTACCTTTTTGCTCAGGTGCTGCCTGCTTCAATTATCAACTTGCAAGAATAATAAACTGTGATTTTAGCAGAAAAAGCAGCTGTAAGCAAAACCTATATTGATTAGACGTGAGTCATCGTACAACTATTGTATGTCTTAGGAACTGGCATCACAAATCCCTTTTCCAAGTTTATCCGATTCTGTGTTCATAGTAGTATATTAGGAATGTTGCTATTCAGGAAAATATACATTTATATTTTAAAGTAAGAGTTGTATGTTTCAATGGCATGGAATACTATAAATTACGCTTCTCTATTTGGTGTGTTGGGACAAAACAGGCTAGCTAGGAATTTGAAGAGTTGGAGTCCCAGACATGACCTGTCCTTTAGGGAAAGAAAAGTAGCTGACAGTCAGGGAACCGAGTGATATGTGGAACACACCCACTCCAGCTCCTAACCTGATAATATAAGAGGAAGACAAAGGTGATAAGACATCCATGCATTGCCACTAATCTCACTGTCACAGGCAACACTGTTAGAAATAACCCAAGATGAAATAAAGATGATTCTACATTGCTCAAAGAGTTGAGTTCAACCCAGTGAGACCAAATGCATGCAAATCTCTATTATGTCTACCCAAATGCTAAGTATGGAGCACCTAAGGTGTGCACATGGAACAGAAAGTAGCAATATTGAGATCTAAAGATTCAGGATAATATGGTTGTCTTCCTACAGCTAATATTTTTAGTACATAAGTATAGTACATAAAATCATCTACTGCAATGTCCTACCTGTCAATGAATACTTCAGCTTCAACCATAACAATACAAGAGTATACAATAGTTTCAAACTCAAGGTTAACCACACCAAACTTGATTGCAGGAAATACGACTTCAGCAACAGAGTGGTCAATGTCTGGAATACTCTACCTGACTCTGTGGTTTCTTCCCCAAACCCCAAAAACTTTCACCTTAGACTGTCTACTATTGACCTCACCCCTTTTCTAAGAGGTCTGTAGGGGGCGTGCATAAGCGCACCAACATGCCTACCGTCCCTGTCCTATTGTTTCTTTTTTTATTCGTATCCATTTCATGTATTCATAACCATGTTTATACTTATACCTGTTATCTAATACTTGCTTGACAAAATAAAAATAAAAAAAAATATAGGAGCTAATAGAATAGAATATTTGTATATGTTGAAATATGGGTTACTTGGTGCTCTCTGAGTGTGCTTGGTTAGGGTTAGGGTTAGGGTTAGCATCATCAGGGAGTAGGATTACTCCCTAGTCAGGTAATGAAATGTCTACAATTTCAAAATTGGGTCATAGGTAGCTCTGGGGATGTTGTCATAACTTCAAATAGTCACTGAGCAATCAGTGATAAGTGATAAGTAAAGGACTAGCAAGCAGCACTCCTTAGCAGCACTGATGATGTTACCTACTTAGGGTGATGAAATGTCTGCAAAAAAACAAGCAAGCTAAGAGAGTATCAAGGACCCCTCATTTCAACCCTGAGCTACAAATATTCTCCTTTATTGAAAGGACTCTCTGTAAATAAAGAGAATCCTTGTATGTGTGTCTGGAAAGTTTCTGTCCTTTTCTTCCCACCCAACATGTTTATTAAATATAGACATCAAATGTTTTTAACTTTTAACTATAGATTGGCCAACATTTCCTGTCACCTGATAATATCTCACCAAGTGAAGATGCAAGTTAGTCCTTGATTTAAAATAATTCATTTAGTGACCATTCAAGGTTACAACATCACTGAAAAAATGATTTATGACCAGTTTTCACACTTATGATTATTGCAGCATCCCTATGTCACATGAGCAAAATTCAGGTACTTGGCAATTGGCATATATTTACAGTATGATGTCCTGGTATGATCAGCATTTGAAACTTTTCCCAGCTGGCTTCGGTCAGACAAAGTCAATGGGGGAAGCCAAATTTGCTTAACAACTGTATGATTCACTTAACAATTGCAATG
>NW_020769309.1:20141284-20168335 GCF_900518735.1 Pseudonaja textilis
CAGCAAACACAGAACCGGTGCTCTTCAAAGCTACCGGTTCTATAGAGCCGGGCAAAAATGGGAGCATCCCACCCCTGTTTATATGTAATTGACAGTCATACAGTTCTGAGTGGTAACTGCATGAATAACTTCCTAATTATTGCTTTTTCATAATTATTGTTTTTTAATAATCTATTGATGCCGGCTGTTACGTATAAACTGGGTTAATGAAATCAGAAATCATCAAAACCATAAAAAAGTGAAAGTTAGAATACTTTGATTATGTGATGCGACACCTGGAAAAATATCCTATGCTTCACTTAATCCTCCAGGGAAAAATTGAAAGCAAATAAGGCCCAGGCAGAAGAAGATCACCATGGTTCAAAATCTAAGGGACTGGTTTGGATAAAACTCAGCAGCACTTTTTTGTGCAGCTGTAGATAAAAATAGGATCGCCAACCTGATCACCAACATCTGATGACGGATATGGCACAAGAAGAAGATTGTTGGCAAGTAACAGTGCAGTAGAAAGCAAATCCAATGTTATCTAAGGAGTTTGAACTTCCAGGTAAACTTACCTAAAAGTAAGTTCCATTGAATTTAATAAGACATGTTTTTGAGAAGACTTTAATAGAGATGCTATAAATGAAGGACTTATTTCACACTATTTGGACTTGCGTATTATTTCACCTGCCTCACCTCAATCTGTGGTGCAGTGAACTACGTGAAACACATCATCACTCTGCACTATATTCATCAAGTGATGTGCACGGAGGTCTGAGCTCTAGGTAACTGGGGTTAATCACATTCCGGATAATAATATATTTATTCTGCATATAGCAGAAAGAAATTCCCTTCTTCATATACAAGTTGCAGTATTACTTGTGCACATCTGATATGGAGGGGAAGGTTACTGGCAGGACAATGAAGCCCAATTCCTTTTCTTCTATCATATCTTAACACCAGAAAGATGCTCTGTATGTGTTTAACCAAAGATTGGTAGTGCTAGAAACTATATGGATCAAAGGGATTTTCCTCATATTAATTGTTTGTACACGAGCCATGTAAGTATTAATATTCCTACCATTGGCAGCTATAAAATGCTTTTTAAGTGAGATAGTTGGGAAGTGAAATTAATGTAATTGCAGTTCTGTTCTTCCAAGAATATGAAGATATTTATTTACTTTTAACTTTGTAGCTAAAAAGAGGTAGCTTTTCTTGGATTATTATAGCTGAACAGAACATTCAAAAGAAAATGGAGCAATTTCATGAATGGTGTATAATGCCAACAATTATGCAGCTGTGAAAGCATTGCATTAGCCTTAGAACTAGAATGTTTCCATTCAAAGTCCAGTTTACAGTTATTACTCCTTATCCTTCATTGACTAATAAAATGGAAACATCTATGATGCGTGCAGCTTAGAATTTGGGAGTGGGTATGGTCTTTATTTAGTTAAAACATTTTTAGGTAGCATGTTTGTTTGTTTGTTCATTTGTTTGTTTGTTAAATTTGTTTGCCATTCATCTCACCATGAGGTACTGTAACGCTGGATGGCTTACAATGTCAAAATGAATAAAGCAATACAACAACCTGTATACAATAAAAGTAAAACACTATAAAATACAAATTATTAATTTTATCAGTTATAGCATGCAAATGCAAGTAGATAAATAGGTACCACTTCAGTGGGAAGATAACAGCACTCCATTACATCATGCTGGTCACATAATAGGTATGCCTTTGGACAGCACTGCTCAATGACCTTGAAATGGAGATGAGTACTGTCCCTATGGTTGGCAACAAGTAGCAAAATCAAATCCACAGATACTCTTACCTTTTATCAGTTGTAACTAAAAGATGGAGAGGGAAGGAGTAGGATGAGTGGGGTGGGGAGAAGATGGGATCTGTTATTAATCTATCAACTACTTCCAGTGTGATGTTCCCCACTGAGGCTCAAGCCAATTGGTAGAGCCAGGTCTTCAAACTATTGTGGAAAGTCAGGAGGATGGGAGCCAACCTCACTCCAGAGGGTAAGATATTCCAAAGGACAAGAGAGACAGAAGAGAAGGTTCTTCTCTGGATCTCACCAGCTGTAATTCCCTGGCCAACAGGGCCCACAGCATGTCCCCTATTATGACAAATCTATGCAAAGAAGTTAACAATACACGAATAACAGGGTTCTGAAGAAAATTCTATTGTATCGAGTCTTATTCCATAGTAAATTTAGGGTTGCAATTTAAGGATTCAGGAATTCAGTTGCATTCAATACTCAAGAGTAGTATTCAATACTCAAGAGGATTCAATACTCAAGAGAAGGAGGAGGAACATAGATTCTATTGTCCAACAATTCTGGAGTAGCTGTGAGGAAGCTTGTCAAACATCTGTGAAAGGCATTGGAGACATGAACCAATAGCAGTATAACAGCCTTCATATAAACATGCTAAAGGCTAGCAAGACTGCACAAAAATGGAAATGCTCTGATATACCCCAATGGATGAATGGTTGGTTCAGATGACAGAGCTACTCAGATGGCAAAATTAATTTGTTTGATTAGTGAAAGATCAACAGCTACATTTATCATTGACTGGAAACCCCTTATGGAGTTTTTGTTGAAAAAAGAGAATAATGAACTTGTGATTTACGGGTTTGAAGATTAGAAATGGTAGCTTATTGAAAAAACACACAATAGAAAAACACAAAATAGAAAAGGAGATAGAATAAAATTATACACACAAACACACACACACATGCATATATATGTGTTTTCTTAAGTTTTCGCGGTTATTTATATATATGGCATTCAGCTTTGTTCGGGTATTTTCCCACATCATTGTAGTTGTGCTTTTAAAGTTGTAGCAACGTTTCGGCAGAATCTCATCTGCCATCATCAGGCTTCTGTATAGTGTTCATCTGTGAGTCAGACTTTCACAGCCATTTCTGTTTTAAATTTGGTGCTAGCCTACTGCTGTGAAAATCTATGAAAACATATTTTTTGTTTCTCTTTTAATATTTGTATTTTTTTTATCTTATTAAAATATCTTCAATAAAATTATATTTTAAAAAATATAATGATGCTAAAAACATGCTATGCAAAGACAGTTTAATTTCTTGAGAGTAAGATTTGGCAGTCTCACAAGATTTTGAACATAATCTCCATCACTGTTTTACCTACATGTTCACACAATGTCTGGTGTCAATGTCTGTTTTTAGCAGAGAAAAAGTATTTGACTGAGATTAGAGAGTGCTCACCTCTTGCTGGCAACTGAAGTTCATGAGACCTGAGGAAAGGTCTAAAATGAGGAATTCTCAATACATCATCAACCACAATTGTCAAGATTCTTCAAAGAAAACTATGACAATCCCAATATTCTAAAATCCTTAATAGTTTGATGCATGCAGCAATGTCCAATGTATATGGAACACTTGAGGACAGAACTCTTAAAAACAATCACTTCTTCAAATTGCTAAGATAGGATTGTAAAATTTGTAAATTGGAGGACCATAGAGCCAAAAGTGGAATGCCAATCAGAACAGACCATTGGTATAGGAGTAGACTGCGTAAGTAATTGCATGCTTCAGTCCCTACATTCCTGAAAGCAACAGTTGTGTATTTTTCCTACAGATAAAGCATTCTTCCTACCTATTTTGCTGCTGTTAGCAATCCTCTTACTTCAGCATCCGCACTCCCATGTACATATAGACTATACACTTCTAGTCACGCCATCTCTCCCGAGGCTTGTTTTCTTTCAGCTTCAGCTTCCGGCTCTAAAGCAGGTGGTTGAACTTCCAGGAGAAAACAGAGCCTTCTTGCTTAAAATCGATTCTTGTTTTTGAAGATCCTTTTTCCTGGAGGATGTACTACTAACTTTGTGGAAAGTAGCTTGGGTTACCATCGAAGGCAGAGTGTCATGCATGTTGATGTTGGGGTCAGCGGCATTAGAGGAAGTGGCCTTTTCCTCTAGCAGGGTTTCAGCCTCCTGAAGATATTGGGGAAGAACATCCTCAGTGATTTACTCTTTGTGCTCCTAATCAAAGCAAAAGTGGAACTTGATGGCACAGCAAATATACAGATTTTTCCAAGGTTGTGTTGATATTACTGGAATGAAAAGATAGATGTCCAATCAAAGCTACTGCAATGACAGAAAGTTTGCTCATAAATGCAGACCAAAGAATATTTATATTCATGTTGACTTTCTCCATGAAAAAAAGAAATGCATAGTGAAATAACACATTTGTTGCGATTGACCAAATGTACACAAAAGAATGCACAAACATTTAAGTATCAAAAAGTTATCAGCAACTGCATAAGGGGAAGGAAAGAGAAAAAGTGAGGGCATCTGGCTGATCATTGTGGAGCCAAATTCTTCCTCAATGCAGGCTTCCAGTTGCAAGACTGAGAATTTGGTTGGGGTCTGTCTACTCACAAGATTGTGTCCATACATTATACTAATTCTATTCTAAAGTAGAATTAATTCATCTGGTTTAGTTGGGAGGGCTGATATCAATCTTGCAGGTTTCATGGCACAAACATCCCACCTCCGCTTTTAATTTCTAGAATGGGTCCATCCTAAGTTTCTGTCCCTGACTGTTAAGCAACTCTGGGCATCTGTTTCTTTTGTCTGATTGTTTCCTAGGTAGCATCTCTTCCCCTCTTTCTCCAAGTCATTCAAACAGTCCATTATTCTGTTTGTGATGATTTAAGCAATAATGTTGATGTTCTATCTTTGTGTCTGGATACTGTGAGGGCCTGGATGGTCCTTAGCAACAAATTTCAGCTGAACCCTGGCAAGACTTAGCAGCTCTGAGTCAGATACTGAGAGGTGACAGAAACAACACTGGTCAGGCAAGCTACTCATGAGGCAGTAGCCTTGCCCAGCATGAGGGTCTATATTGGCATTAACTATTTAAGCCTGCCCAAAGAGAAGGACATTGCTGGAACCACATATCCAGTTGCCTTGCTTCATGTTCTTGCCTTGAACTCATGCCTTGCCCTCATTCAAGCCTTTGGGATTCTTGCTTTGTCAAGAACTTTTGTTCTGACTTCTGCCTAGCTTCAGAGACTGAGACAACTCCTCTTGCCAGCTCCTTAGAGTCTCTGGTAGGATTCAGAAGGGAATGTGAGGGGTTTTGTTATCCAAGAGCTGCTAGGGACTGTATACTTGGGCTCAGCAGCTCAATAAAGACTTTTAACCTATCGCTCTGTGTGTGTGTGTGTGTGTGTGTGTGTGTGTGTGTGTGTGTGCATGCATGCAGGAAAGCAATCTATTTCTATATCACAAATTATTAAGCAATAGGTTTGTAAAGGCTAGAAATGCAGCCATTAACAAGAATCAGCCTGCATTATTACAAATGAGTCATGACAACATAGCCTTATTTTATTTTATTTTTTGATAGATACTACCTGGACCTAGTGAAGCTGTCTGTCTTGGAAGCTATATTTTACTTGGAAGCTTCGAGGCTGCCAAATTTAGTACCTGGGAATGAATTTGGGAGGGGAAATTTCATAGAGAGGTAGAAGATTAGACTCAGCAACATTCTTTCACAGAAAGTCAAGGCCTTGTTACCCGGCACCTGGAGAGGAGTGTCTGGAGGAAGGTCTCCAGGTGGGATGACATTTGATTGGACCATATGATGGACTGGCAGGTGCAGGGGAGGGATTTTTTTAAAAAAAATGGAGGGAAGGAAAAATCTGGAACTCTCAGATTCAGGTTTTTCCAGATGTGCCAATGTGACAACTCTAATAAAATGGAACTTTGAGAAAATGCTTGTCTCAGAGTTTATTGATTTGGAGTTTGTTAGTTGGAACACTGACAAAAGTATTTGACAAAGTATATCATAGAATGATAAGACTAGAGGGACCTTGGAGCCTTCTAGTCCAATCCCCTGGTCAAGCAGGAGACCTTATACCACCTTGATCAAATGACAGAATAACAGAACAATAGAGTTGGAAGGGACCTTGGAGTTCTTCTAATCCAACCCTGTGCTCAAGCTGGAGACCCTATAACCATGATGGCGAACCTATGGCATGCGTGCCACAAGTGGCATACAGAGCCATTTGTGCTGGCATGTGAGCTGCAGGTAAAAACTCACTGCGCATGTGCGCCCCTCACAGCTGATTTTTTTTCAGTTGGTTTGAGGCCTTTTTCGGCCTCCCAGAGGCTTGGATAAAGGCTCTGCAAGGCTTTTCAGGACAAATTATAGGCCCGTTTCATCACTTCCATTAATACTGGAAGTGACGAAACTGGCCTATAATTCATCCTGAAAAGCCTCGCAGAGGCTGTTTCCAAGCCTCTGGGAGGCCGAAAAAGGCCTCAAACCAGCTGAAAAATCAGCTGTGAGGCATAGTGCAGGTAAGAGGGTGGTGGGAGTGGGGATTGCACGTGCATGTGCAGGGGGGAGGGGGGCATGCATTGCATTCTGGGTGCTGGGACGTGAGTGTATGCGCATTGGTGCACATGCAATTTTTGGTATAGGAGCCCAAAAAGGTTAGTCATCACTACCCTGTAACATGCTATCCTCATTAATATAATAATAAAATATGTCCCAGATCAGTGGTCCCCAACCATTCTGGCTCTATGGACCAGCAGCAGTGATGACATCGGGGAGGAGATGATTTCACACTTGCAACCTAGTTCCTGCTCATGCACAAATGAAGCTTTGCATGCTCACCCACCACTTGCATGGACTGGTTCTCAATGGACCATGGGCTAGTACTGGTCCATGGCCCAGGGACTGGGGACCCTTGGCCTGGATGATACACTCTTAGGCATGTAGTATATTCAACTGTTAAATGAATTGATGACACACCCAGGGACTGGTCATAAATTACAGCAGCTTGTAATGTGGTGCTGTGTATTGCCAGGGATGGGATTCAAAAATTTTAACAACTGGTTCTGTTGGCGTGGCTTTGGTGGTGGGCGTGGCTTGGTGGTCATGTGACTAGGTGGACATGGCTTGGTGGTCATGTTATTGGCTGGGTGTGGCCAACTCAATATCACTCACATCGAGGCATGCATCTCCTCGCCTGGCCTCTCATGACTGTGGGGATGCTGCAACAATCATAAGTGTGAAAAATGGTCATAAGTCACTTTTTTCAGTGCCATTGTAACTTTGAATGGTCACTCCACACAAGCAAAGTACCAGCAAAGGAGGGGGAAGAAAACTCCAGAGAAGTTCTAGAGACAAGTAGTCTAGTCCTGCCAAGAATGTAATAAGAGTTAATGGAGAGGCAGTTTCTGTAAGCAACACCAGAATGTTTTCTTCCTGACTTCCTTACAGGATTAGGCCAGTAATTTCTTCTAACAACTGGTTTTCTGAACTGCTTAGAATGTTAACAACCATTTCTAGTGAACAGATGCAAACTGGTAGAATCCCACCCCTGTGTATTGGTATGTAGGAATGACCTTGGGAGACAGAGGTAAGAGCCGCAATGAGGGAATGGTCCAGTAAGATGCACCTTAGCCTGCAACAGGAATGTGGGCATGGCAAACATCACAAAGGGACTCTTTCTAGTTTCTTGGGCTATAAAAAAAAACAGGAAAAATCTACTTTCACACTTGCAGAAGGAATGGACAAATGCAAAGTCTAAGGAGAAAATATGAACGATACAAACATAGTATTGTGGAGCTATGGCTTAGCAGTAGTGTTTATGAAAAAGATCTGCGGATTTTTGTTGATCGCAAGCTGAATATGAATTAACTATGTGAGAGCAAATGTTATTCTGGGGTGCATTAATCAGAGCCTGCCGTTCAGATCATGAGAAATAATGATCCTACTGTATTCTACTTTGGTTGGGACCAGCTGTGCTCAAATATAGGCACCACAAACTCTGACCACAGACTAAAAAAAGGATGTTGACATACTGGAACAAGTTCAGAGGATGAATACCAAGAAAGTAAGAGTGTAGAAACCAACTCTTGTGAAGAATGGTTTAAATGATTGAATACATTTAGCCCACAGAACATAAAACTGAGTAAAAATATGACAACAATCTTCAGATGTCATAAAGAGAATAAGTGGACTTGTTCTCTATTGCCCTGGAGAGCAGAGCCAAAACCGGGGGGGTTGAAACTACAGGAAAGTTGTTTATAAGGAATTTCCTGATGGTAATTACTGCTGATTACTGGAATAATTTGCAACATCAAGTGGTATATTCACTAAGGTCTTCAAATGTAAACTGGATAGCCAGCTGTCTGAAATGGCTTATCCTGTACTGAACAGGCAGTTAGTCTAGAAGGCTTTTTGCTTCTGTGGTTCTATGATTATATGAAATATGCTTTTGTTTTATCTGTTGGAAAAGTACTGAATAATTTCCAATTTAGTTTCCATCCAGCACATCACACGTCAGTTCCTATATGCAGATCACAGCACGCACGCACAGCATTCTATTCAGCTGGCCAGAAATGTAGCTTGATGGTTATTTATTTAAACTTCAACAAACATCAGGAGCAGTTAATTGGCAAAATGGGACAAAAGGCAGGCAGAAGCAGGGAGAGAGAAGACAAGAAAAAGGCAAGAAGTAAGAAGAGCAGAAGACGTACCATCTTCAAACAGTATTATCTGTTATCTCCCCAAAAACATAGACCTTCCCAGATTCCGTGGAAACAATATTGTAGGTAATTAACATGGGAACAGCTATGGGTTTCTTCAGTCTTAATTCTTTTATGCAAATAATAATTACAGAATAAAGATGGAAACTAGGATATCAGGGGATCCCACCCCTATTCTGCACCATGAAGGAAACAAGTTGTGAATGGATATAACTGAATATCACTGTTGTGCATATGTTGGTATATCAGTTAGAATTGGCTGGGATTCATTGCTGAGCCTATATGACTTATTCTACAAACAGCATACATTTTTTCACATAGTTCATATAACAATCATGATGTGTTTTCATTTCAGGTTAAATTGGGAAGTTATATCAGTGAACATTTCTCATGGTCTCTTTAGCTCAAAAATTTTTGCTTAGGTAACATATGACTGGCTTTCATTACCTTTAATAAGCAATCTCCAAAAGAAGTCAGAAAATGAAAATAACAATAGCAATATCACTTAGATTTATATACTGCTTCATAGTGCTTTACAGCACTCTCTAATCAGTTTGCAAAGTCAGCATATTGCCCCCAACACTCTGGGTCCTCAATTTACCAACCTTAGAAGGATGGAAGGCTGAGTTAAACTTGAGCTCATCAGGATCAAACTCCTGGCAGTAGGCAGAGTCGGCCTATAATACTGCATTCTAACCACTGCACCACCATGGCTCCTAATAGTGTTCTCACTCATCATGGGTATGCCCCAAGTTGGACTGTCATAATTATGTTATTACATTCATGCTTGTTGATAATCAATAGCTTATTTAAAAACAGTTTTTTTTTAAACAGTCTATCCTTGACTGGGTTTATACAGCATCCTAAGCCATAGGTCATGGTTTACAATCCACAATATCTGTTTTCGGATAGTTCAGTAAGCCAAAACCAAGTTTAACAACCAGCTCAGTAAGCTAAAAACCAAGCTAATTGCATTATAGCTGAGTTCGGTGTCTAAACCTGGCACTAACTGCCTTCACATCTACTCTCTCTTTGACAGATTTTTTAAAAAATAAACTTTTCATGTAATTCAATGCACTGAAAACATCTGCTGAGTTGACTGTAAAACTTCACTTCTACGCAGTTTATTTTCTGACATTTCTCAGTGCTCAGTGCACTCCTTCTGTACTGCTGAATTACAGCAACTCTCCACACTTTTAGTTAGAGTGCAACCATAAATTTTGTTGTCCTCCGTGCCCCCTTCCTATCCTGCCTCTATCCTATCTGTTCGAATGAGTTGCATATCGTTTGCTCCTGATCTGAGGATGTGTACTCATTGTAGACAATGTGCCACTCAGGATAGGATTTTCTCCAATGGATTGGCTGCTGTTGCCATTCAATGGACACCAGGCAGCAAGGAGAACCACTGCCACAAAGTACAATCCAGTACAATTGGAACAAGTCAGACCCTTCTTACCCTACTTGGCATCTCCAAGTTAAAATACTGAGGTAGACAAAACCAGCACAGGAATGGAAACATCTGCAGAACCTAATGGTTGGGTCAAAATGATGAAAACTGGGTAGTGCTGCCATGGTACAAACTCCACCCCTTTTTAATATGCATGACATCACGATATGCATATAAAAAGGAGAAGAGCACCATGTTAGCATGAAGTTGCTCTTGTCATCTGCCCCCACCTTACACTCCCTGAAGACACATCACTATGGCAAGATATCAGGGCAGAAATGGCCCCAGAGAGAATGGAAATAGATTCGGCAACTATGAAAGTTCCTTACAGTGGGGTAAATTGATATGACTACATTATTTTCTTGACAATCATGTCTACTTTTTTATGTGGAAGAAGGAGCACCAAAACTGACAGTTACTGAGAAACTGACCAATAAGCAGCAAAAGTTGGGTTGTACTAGATGACCTTCAAGGTCCTTCCAACTCTGTTAATCTGTAAATTCAGTGAATTCAATTATTTTCTGAGTAAAATTACAGGTTCAGGTTTTAAGGAACAACCAGACATTTTAGATTCCTGTTCTGACTATGCAATCTTCTTCCATAAGGTGGTTGATTATTTTTCATTTGCTTGCAGATTTATCTCATTTCCAATTTTTGAATGCGTGACTTTGAAATTTAATTATCATCTGAAATCTGCAAAACTGCAAATTTTGCAAAGTAGTTAACTAACTTTTTAAAGAAAATGCATTAGCCCATACAAAAATATATTTTTCTATAGAAATAATGTACAAAAATTTAGGCATTAGAGAAATGAAAAAAAAGTTGTTCACTGGACAAAGAAAGTGCCATTTCTTTGGACAAGTGGGCATCCAACTACATAACAATTTTATATCATTTTTAGCAAACTTGTACTTCAACAAACCGAACTTGACCTATTTGGAAAAATGAGGAACTGAGAAGAATCCAACTTGACAGATTTGAAGAACTGAGAAAAATAAAAATGGACAGATTTACCATCTGTACTCTCGGATGGCCCTGGTTTCAACCACAATACAGATGCTCTTGGCATCAGGTCTCAAAGCAGCACCCCCTGGTTGGGAGCAGAAGGGGAAACCCTTCCATGCATAGGCTGCAGGTGGCTCCAGACTCTTTTTCTCCAGTTGCCAGAGACTCCCAGCTTTTATTGCCCCAAACCAATCAAGTGTTTTTCCACTGGTTACTTTGTCTTGTAAAATAAGAACAATAAATGACTTGAGCCTCTAATGGGCTTAATGCATGCATTTTGCCTTTTAGAAGATGGACAAACCTCTAACCCTCTAAAGTGCTGAGGGACACAGGGCCAGAAATTTTAACCGAGGATCCTCAGATGACCATCTCCACCATGTCCCTTCCAGTTATAGGCCTACTCTAATATTTAAGGATGCTTTTAGTTTTTGTTCCATAGGAAATTACCACATGTTTTCCTCACTCCCTTTAAAGTGGGGACTGGGTTATCACACAATGCCATTGTGGTATTGTTGTTTTCTTGATGACTCCTCTGCCTTTTTTCAGACATTAGGAAATCACTATGCAATATGGAGAAGAATAAATGCAACTGTTTACTCCCCCACTTGGTTAGCTAGCCACTTTGTCATGTCTAACACATCATTATCTTTCAGTAAATATTGGGTGCCACCAAAGAAAAGAACAGCTGGAAATCCTGTTAACAATTGTTGGTGGTAACCCTTGTTCTTTATCCTTTCTCAGAAAAAGAAAGAAAAAGCCTTTGGGGTCTCTAGAAAACCTCTTTGTTATAACCCTCCATCTTAAAATGTCTCCTTTTGTGGTGTTCTGCAGTGTGTTTTTGAATACTCAGAGGCTTACTTTTAAGCAAATGCACATACAAATTAAAATGAACACACTCATAATGCTTTTATTACATTACATTAATAATAATCTATGTGGTGTGCAAAAGCATATTTCAGCCTGCCTTCCAGCTTATTGTTCAACAGTAAAATTGCAGCAACATTAAAGGCTCTGGTGGTAGAAGATGGAAGGTTTCTAATGCTCACCAGTCCAAAACATTGTACAATTATTTTCTGGTATTTTAAAGGGGGCTGGGGGGACAGAAGATCCAGTGAAAAGATATATGAGATTTATAAATAAATCATGTTGTCATCTGGACTTGTACAATGTATGTATATACTGTATGTATGTATTTCCATGTACACCACTCAGGCGCTGGGGGTGATGTTTCAAAGAGCAGGTTTCCAGGTAGCCAATTGCTGGGAGTAAACATAGAAAATGAAATCAGAAACATTTTAGGAGAGTCCTTGAGAGTGTCAGCTCTGAGATGGTTAGAGTGGAATGATAAAACTAGGATTGGTCTCCACAGAACATTTGTAATTCTACTATGAGCCATCAGTTATAAAAATCCATTTACCAGAACATCAATTTAAGACTGTGCTACAGGCCTTGGTTATATTATTGTTCAACAGAATTAGAGCAAAGCCAACAGCATTGATCCATATTGCAGAAAACCATTTGATGTGGTCTTTCAACCAAAGCTGAGCTGCAGGGTCAAGGTGGGTAGTCTAGAAGAACAGTAAAGGTGATTAACTGTAATAATCCTCTATTGTTCCAGAGTGCATCTTCCAACAGAGCTTAAATCCTATGAATACTATTAATATACAATGCAGGTGTATCCTTTGGTTACTAGCACTAACTGATAAGGTCACATGTCAACCCTTCAAGGTAGACCAGACTAAGAAACAAAAGTCACAAATTCTAAAATGATTTTTATCAGTATAAAGTTACAGTGACAGAATCTTTCAAGTTTGAATGCATTTCTCCCTCCCCTTATCATCATGAAATTAGGGAGGGTCTTGTCTGAGATGCTTACTTAGATTACAGTTCTGCCCCAGACTCAGGGTTCTTTTATCTGATAATTGGTAGCAACTCTTTCTCCTGTTCCCCAAGGTTATGCCTTCTTTCAATTTCACCATCAGAGCAACCTTTTAGAATTAATCCTTTGGAATCAAAAGGCCATATTGCTTTGTGGAAAAAGCCTGAAGAAATGCTTCACTCAACATATAACTCATGGTATTCCTTGAAAAATATGCATAGGTAGAAGGAAGTAAAATATAGAAGTCAGTAATTAACATCCTTATATGCAAATCAGAAATATCCTAAGCATAGACCACCATTATAACTAGACCTAAGTGCAATTTTTTTTGTATAAATATTAAACCATGGGGCAGGACCTCTTGCACTCTGCAACACAGGAGCACAAAATCAATGTCAACACAGATAACATAGGATGAGTCTCAATCAAATTCATTAGCAATAGCACTTAGACTTATATACCACTTCATAGTGCATTACACCATTCTCTAAGAAGCTTATAGAGTCAGCATATTTCTGGGTCCTCATTTTACTGACCTTGGAGGGATGGAAGGCTAAGTCAACCTTGAGCCAGTCAGGATTGAACCCTTGGCAGTGAGCTGAATTAGGCTGCAGTACTCCAAACCAAGAAGCAATGGGTAGAAACTAATCAAGGAGAGAAGCAACTCAGAACTAAGGAAGGATTTCCTGACAGTTAGAACAATTAATCAGGGGAACAACTTGCCTCCAGAAGTTGTGAATGCTCCAACACTGGAAATTTTAAAGAAGAGATTGGACAACCATTTGTCTGAAGTGATGTAGGGTTTCCTGCCTAAGCAGGGGGTTGTGCTAGAAGACCTCCAAGGTCCCTTCCAACTCTATTCTATTCTATTCTATTCTATTCTATTCTATTCTATTCTATTCTATTCTATTCTATTCTACTCTACTCTACTCTACTCTACTCTATCCTACCCTACCCTACCCTATCCTATCCTATCCTATCCTATCCTATCCTATCCTGTCCTATTCTAACTGCATTCTAACCACTGCACCATCACAGCTCCTTTCAGGAGGCCTGGAAACACAATAAAAGTATCTTGAACAAGAAGTTCCTATAACCAGGACAAGATTTTACCCTTCTCATATTCCTTATACCCATCCAGCCAACCAAACAGCCTTTCTACCTCTCTCTGAGGATTTGGAGTTGGTTTCAAATGGCTGTGCAGAGAAGGCAGCTTATTCAGGTTTGAGATTGATAGCACATAATTGTGTAGATTGTTGACATTAAATTACCCAGTGGGGAGGGATGGGGTGAACCATGGTGAAAATAAATATTTGAGATCCCCTTTTGAGGTGTTTAGAAGATAGACTTTTTAAAAAGAGAGAGAGAGAAAATTTGGCATCAAGAATGAGCTCTGCTCTCCCAAATCCAGAAGTAAGAACTAGCTGAAACTCATTACAAACCCAAGGTGAGATTGTGTTTCAAGATAATCCTTTGGAGAGGTCTTTAAATTGTGGGTTAATTGATATACAGGGCTACTATAAAGCTTTTCAATTTGTGCAAACATTTGGTTTTGAGAAGGGGAATTGTATGTTGCACTGCACCTAGTTATCTATGGTGATTAAGGTGGTTAAAACTAACAATCCAAACTCCTCTTCGATCTGAAACTCACTGTGACTTTGGGCTAGTCACTATCTCGGGTCACTTGCTGAGATAATGCAGTTGTGTATGAATCTCAAACTGTGACATGTGCTGGAAAGATATTCCTTTTTAAATTGCAATGGTGACATTACAATACTCCTGGATAGAGCATATTGGATAAATGTGCAAAATGCCATTTCCCTTGCTAAATGTCAGAGAAAGACTGGCCAAGCCAGGAGGATGAGTGAAATGGGGATTTTTTCTGGAATCCCTATGTGGAGTACAGGAGGGAGAAGTTGCCCCCCCCCGAATGCCATTGAACCTTATCCAGTCTGACATCAATCTGAGAAGATTCCTGTATTTTAGGCTTATAAAGTAACTAATTGAGCTCTTCGTGTGTGGATCTGATTATTCATGCCTGACATTAGCAGATTAAAAATGGAGTTTGTCCTCTTTCTCAGATATGTTGTTCTAATAAAATAGACCGGGTGAGTTATCATACAACCTTTCCCCCACTGTAAGTTCTTCTAGAGGAAAGGCAAAATATTAATGTAATACGTAAATAAAGAGATCCAACCCCACAATTCCAGAATGAACTAAAAGGAAACATGACATGTTAAAAGATTGTTTATATAAAGGGCTCAATTTTATACAAACAACCCATAAACAAATAACACTGGTTATCGAACCGATGGAAAATACAATAAATAAATCTGAGTCTCAATTTTCCATTTTGCAAAAAAAATTGATCCTGAGCTTGTAGAGCGCTCTCTTTCTCTGACATAAATAGAATATTATACATCAGAGATTTCTCTGTTGCTTTCCAAGGAATGCGGAGAGAGTTTTGCTGGCTGTTGTCTTCAGGGCACCTGCTGTTTGTGTCATTTCTAACTAACTGTGTGTGAGGATTGAGTAGGCGGTTCTTGTTCTTGTAATCACACATGTTTCCCAACAGGAAAGAGACAAGTGCAAGTCTGTCTTCAAATCCGCAAGGAAGATAAACAAACAGCCCTCTGCTTCTCCCTCTCTTGCTGAAAAGGGGGCTGCCCACATGAGGGTTGGCAGCTTCCAAACCATACTAGCGTTTCTAGGCCCCACAGCCCCAGGGCAGCTCCCAAAGACAACTCCCTCGAGAACATTCTTTAATTGGCAAGTTTGCAGGTCTCCTCTTTCCTGCCTCACCAGTCCCAACTCCGGCTTTCACACCTCACCACAGAGATACGGAAATACACGAGGAGAGGGAGTTGTTCTGCATTCACTGATCCATCTCCCCGGCTGTGCAACAGCTTGATGGCCACTTGAGGAATACAGTCTGGCATGTGTTTCCACAGATGGGAGCTCAGGTCATTCCCCACACAACAGGTTCTGATTCACACTTTGCAGGGCATTGTGTAGCAGCAATGCTTAATTTATACAGTGAATCTATGATAGTGGTTAGTTACCTTCTGTTCCACATGTGTAGGGCAGAGTGAGGGAGGAATGTGAGATTCTCTATGAAAGTAATATGAACAGGCAGAGTGTTCTTCCTATGAAGAAGACCAGGACTTAACAGGAGACCAGGAGAGAATAAGTCACCTCAGCAAGCATCCAGGTGCATTTTTAGTACGCCAACAGAATGCTGTACCTCTTAGCCATTTTCATACAGCTGAAGCTTTTCCAGTGCAACTCCACTTAAATTGCTTTGGGGAAAAAAAGCTTTTTCCAAATTGCATCATTATTGGCATTTGGATTACACTGGGCAACTCAGCAGCAATTCTCCAGCCCAAAGGGATGGGATATTTTCAATGAGAGGGATCCCTCACCACATCCTGCATCTCCCAGCTCCTGTGCTGAGCTTCAGTAATTCTTTTTTGCCTGAAATCAGCATGTCCAGCTAATAATGGCATGGGCAATTAATCTTCTTCCCTCACTCTCCATTTAGTTTTATCCTCTTGGTCCTGGGGTCTCCAAAGTCATGGGATTTGGGAATGCCTTGTTCTCAACTGATCTCCTTTCACAGGCATTCTTTCTCCTATTCAGAAGACCTTCTCTGAGGTCTTTGTTGCTGTGCCACACACACACACACACACACACACAGTTGTGCAGGGCTCAGGGCTTTTCTTTTCTTGCTTTCAAACTACATGATAAAAAGATGTAAACAGATAAATGTCAGGGGGCAAGATGCAAGCCAGTTGTTTTCTCTTATTTTAATGGGAAAGGGATGAAAGATTTCTGTTACATCAAAAATTGAGGCACCAAAGGGTAGAATCTCTGGACGAGCTTAAAAAAACACCCACAGTTCCTGAGCAGCTTGGAGGCAATTATTGGTTGACATTATCTATAAGCTCTAAACTTGAAAAAAAAAGCTGTAATTATAGCCTATCAATGTACAGTACAGATCTGAAAATAATATAGTTAACTTGGAAGTAGTCAGAATTCATTTAGCACATGTTTTACAAAGGCTTTGAAAATGGTTGTGGAAGTTGTGGGAGCTTCATCACTTGAGACTTTCAAGAGATTGGACTGCCATTTGTCAGAAATGGTGTAGGGTCTCCCGCTTGGGTGGGGGGTTTGACTAGATGACCTACAAGGTCCCTTCCAACTCTGATTATCTGTATCTGTATGGTGTGTCTTCATAAGCTGGTTCTAGAAACCACTGGAGGAAAAACATAGTTCGAAAAAAATCTTGTATAGCATGCTTTTCCAGCTATTAAAAGAAAGGCATGGTGGAATCTCTCAGGAATTTTGTACAAGTTTCTAGTGTATGTTAACCCTCCTGCATTTTTTTTTTTTTTTGAAGAAAAGACAAATATTTTTTTCAGGCTACAATTTGCCCTACTCAAAAACCTACTGATTCCAATATTACTGTTTTCTTACCAGCACATTTTTATTTTATTTATTTATCAAATTCATATAACTGCCCATCTCATGGATATGATTCTTGGCGGTGTACAGTAAAAAAAATCAGGTAAAACAAATCTAAAACAGCAGTATAATACAACAATTTATTACTTTATTGTCAGAGTACAACATGTGTACAATGAGATAAGTTTAGACAGATACAGATATAAATATGGCTGAGGGAGAATAAAGCAGCATCCTACACACAGTGTAGCTACCTAGCTAGCTCCCTATTTCTCTGGGATCCCAAACCTGTTGGGGGAACCCTGTTTTTGAGGGAATTCTTAATTGGCAATAGGATTAGAACTAATATCACCTCAGGGGAAATGATGTTCCAAAGAGCATTCAAAAGCCAGGTCCCATCAGATGGAAGTTTTAGCAGGCAAGATCCATAACAGACCCCTCCTTAATGGACCTTTAATAATCTGGCCCTGTGCCATTTGGCTTTTAAAGATCTAAAACAACACCTTGAATTGAACTCAAAAGCAAACCAGCACCAATGCAGCTCATGGAGCAGAGGATGTAACATGTTCCATTCTAAGGACACACATAACTATCTGCACCATTGCATTTGGTACTTAGTTGAAGTTCCTGGAGAATCTTCAAGGGCAGCCCCATGTAGAGTGCATTACAATGGTCCATTTGAGAGGAAACCACGACATGAGTAGTATTTCCTCTTGGTGAAAATCCAATCTAATTCCATAGGACACCAAGGTAGCATTTTTATTTACGTGTTGCCCAATCTGATGGGTCTATGACAATTCACCACAGCCAGTTCACTATGACCAACCTGCTAAGGCCAACACGCCATGGCCAACTTGCTGCAGGACAACTTGCCACAGCCATCTTGCCACAGGACAACTTTCTGTGGGACAAGAGTTACACTAATATCAAAGATATGGTGGAATGGAACCATTAAATAAAGGATGCAAAAGGAAAGACACAATGAAATTTGAATATAACTTTTACTTATTTTAAATAATTAAATAGAATTGTTGGATTGTCCTGCAACAAGTTATTTTCCGGTGAGTTGGCTCTGGCGAGTTCGGCCTCTGCAAGTTGGCCGTGGCGAGTTATCCCATTCCCTTCTCAAGCAAGGTTGTGAAGAAGTAAGACAAGTTGAGATGAAGGATTTAAACACTTGAGAAGGAGGGGCAGAACGTGAGCGGGGAGAGGTTAAAGCACAAAACTATGGAGCAGCAACTGAATGTTAATTCCCTTGTTCTATAGCAGTTTTTCCTAACCATCCCCAAAAGTCTATCAAGGTATAAAAAAAGGGGGAGGGGGCTTTTCTCCTGCCATGTCAACCTTGAAAGACAGAATATAGCAGAAACTCTCCAGGTCTCACTGTCCAAAACATCATAATTTCAGTTGCTTCTCCTGATAAAACAGCTGCTGGGTTGTTTCTTTCATTACCAAGAAGTATTGTAATGTCAGCAGTAAAAGGAATAATTGTTTTTTGTCTTTACTTTTATCCATAATGCCTATGGGATGCTGTAAAATCCTCTGATCACTTTGTTTTGTGTGAGCAAATGCAACACATTTGACACGTATCCTTAAGGATGCATGATCATGTACACAAATCTTTCTGGCCAAGTCTGAAAGCAAGTTAGATATAAAGACATAGATGCCCATGATTATTATTTTTTCCATAGTAGAAGAATATTTATCCACGTCTGCTAAGTGTTGTGGAAATACACATGATATTTTTCTGAGTTTTTGAAAAGCAGCTAAAAGAACAGAAATTATCCTCAGGTAATCCTAAAACAATGTTGCCAGGATACACAGGTTACACAAGATATAAACTGTCCTTAAAGTTGCACTTTACATTTAGTAACCTATACAATTACATCTTCCCAAAAGCAGAAGATATCATCAGAGTTGGAAGCAGAGGTGGGCTGCTGGGCATTTGCAGGGGTACAGGAGAGCTCCTAGCTAAGATTCTGTACAGTTCAGAGCACCCCCAAATCCCACTCCTGGCTGGCTCCACCCACCCCACCCTGCCCCTCCCAGGAGTCCCCACACGGCCATTTTGGATGCAAGTAAGTGCAGGACGCATGCAGAGGCTCAGGGAGGGTGAAAAACAGGCCCGTTTCTGGCTTCCAGAAAGCCTCCAGATCCCAGGGAGGCTGTTTTCACCTTCCTGGAGGCTCAAGGAAAGCTTCTGGAGCCCGGGGAGGGCAAAAAATGCTCCTCCCTCCCACCATGGTACAGGAAAGAACCCTTTGTTAAAATATTTGAAGCCCACCCCTGGTTGAAAGGGACTTCAGAGAGCATCTAATTAAGCAGCTGTGTTTTTATGGTGTCTAGCAACCAAGCCCAGTCATGCTGGATTTTCAATGTACATATTCAAAAACCTAGTCCATTTGATATATTGTGACATGAATGTTTATTGGGGTTGGGGAACTTTTATCCTTCACTGTCAAGTTTATTTTATGAGATGATTTGGTTGGGAAAATTATTTTCTTCGCTTTGTATGCATTATACCTGTTCTACTTTTAAATCAAGGAAATTGGCTCAGATTCTGCTGTGAAGAAGCAGTGACAGGAAAACATTCACATTCCTTGTTCTATGATTCCCCACACCTCCCCATATTTGTAGCGAGAGAACCTTCTCTTGGCACATATCATTTTGGGGAAGGGGGAGAGATTTTTAATTTGTTCAGAGATAAAATACAAGATCCAGCATTATGCTGCTTTTGAATAACCTGCTGCCTGTAGTTCCTTTTTTTAAAATAGAAAAAAATGTAATCACAGATTAAAGTTACAGTTCTAAACACATACAAAAACTAAAAAGCTCTTGACCTTTACTGCTAAATAAACACGCATAGAATTAAACTGTCAATATAAAATGAGCTTGAGCCATTTTCAGTTCCGTTGTCAGCCTCGTTCATTCCCTGTTATTTTTCCCATCTCTCCTCTTGCTGCTTTTTCACTATTAAATTTGAATTACAAGCTTCTGGAAGCAGTGCTCTTGGTCTCTCCCTGTTCCCCCCTCTACCTATTATGCATAGCATAACCAGCAAGTAGGGTAACTTCCACACCAGGAACCTCTTAATATAACAGAACCTTAGTTACACCACTCCACAGTGCTGCTTTCATCTGCATAGGATCTGCATTGAGATGAAAGCCAACTGCTCACTGTTTCAGCATGCTGGGTTTTGATTATTAGTGGCTGGAGCACAGCAAATACAGATAGTGCCTTTCTTTGCATAGAGGGGTTCCATTGTCTAGATGTTGTGATTCTATTTTGCAAGCACCAAACAGTTGATGCCTACCACAAACTTCTTCATTAGCGGCACAGAGGATGTGGATAAGGGAGAAAGATACCAAGCATTCTCTTTGCATATCAAAAAGCAGCATCATTAACATCCCAGCATTTGCCAGACCTCTCTGGATGTGAAAAGGTCACAGGAAGAAATAACTAGATTGTCACGCTGGATCCCTGTGCGCGGCAAAAAAAAAAAAAAGACTGAAAATTAGGAAGGGGAAAAAAACTTTGCTGTAAGAACAGATTAACAATAGAAGCAGGTATTTATTTTCTATTTATTTGTTTTATTTGTCAAGCGATAAGGTATAAGTATAAACATAGTTATGAATACATGAAATGGATACATATAAGAAAAATAAAAAGAAACAATAGGACTGGGATGGTAGGCACATTGGTGCACTTATGCACACCCCCTACAGACCTCTTAGGAAAGGGGTAAGGGGTCAATAGTAGACAGTCTAAGGTTAAAGTTTTGGGGGTTTGGGAAGAAACCACAGAGTCAGGTAGAGTATTCCAGACATTGACCACTCTGTTGCTGAAGTCGTATTTCCTGCAATCAAGTTTGGTGTGGTTTACCTTGAGTTTGTATCTATTGTGTGCTCTTGTATTGTTGTGGTTGAAGCTGAAGTATTCATTGACAGGTAAGACATTGCAATATATAATTTTATGTCGTATACTTAGATCGGACCGAAGGTGGTGTAGTTCTAGGTTGTCTAGGTCTAGAATTTCAAGTCTGGTGGCATAAGGTATTCTGCAACGAGTAGAGGAGTGGAGAACTCTTCTTGTGTATTTCTGGACTTTCTCAACTGTATTAATATCAGATACGTAATGTGGGTTCCAAACTGATGAGCAGTATTCAAATATTGGTCTAGCAAATGTTTTGTATGCTCTAGTTAGTAGTGTGATGTTACCAGAGAAATGGAGATGGAGGACTGGATGTTTCAGGAGGAGGCCAGGTAGATAATCTGCCAGACATGGATTCCTACAATGAGCAGAGCTTCGGTTCAGAGGTCTCCTGGCTTCTTCTGACTAGAGACTGGCTGCAGGAAAAATGCATGGGAAAAATAAAGATTACCAAAAGGGTGGTGTAATATAAATCATGGGAGGAAAAAATAGTTGTTGAAAGCTGAGTGGTTCTCTGGTCCTTATGGGCATGGCAGCAATGAGAGTTGTTGAGAAACTAGAATTATTTTTTAAAAAGATAAAGCCAGCAAACTGCTAATTGAACCAGTTGCTAGAGTGGGTTTTGCATAATTTCTAAGCAGCATCACTGACAACTCAGCTATTTTATGAAGACTATTCACAAAATATTAGTGCTCTCCCTTAAAAACTTATATGGAATCAAAGTACTGGAAGAATTACAGATTCCTCTATGATCCTGCTCATATGAACCTTCCCACCATTTTTTCCTGTTGTCTCTACTCTCGTTCGCTCTGCTTGTTTTGCAATCTGATTGGCTAAGGGCACACTCATGATCTTATTCACACAAAAAAAACTCATCATGACATTCCACAGCCATGAGAATAATATTAAAAATGATTGATATAAAAGGTATTGAAAACACAAGACTGATTGGTTGGTTTTGATACGTGGTTTAACGATTGTCCAAAAACAGAAACATTTTTTTTTTGGGGGGGGGGGGGGGATACAAAGAGAAGCAAGCTACTGTAATTCATCTTTTAAAATGATTTTTGTGGCTAATGAAAGGTCTCTAAGAAATCCTGGTTGAGCTTCCTAAAGCCCACCAAGCAGTAAATGGCATATTGCTATTACTTGCTGGGCTGTATGAGATCTGATGAAGACAGGAAAGATAGTATGGATCATCATCTATGTATTTCTCCAGTGTGAATTGTACTGTACTTCTCCAAGCTGGCTAAGTAGCTGTTTAGGAAGGCTAGGGAAAGTGCAGTTTTTGTAAGCAGGAACAATTAATCTTCCCCATTGATTAGCCCTCAGCGTGAGTATTTAGGTGGGAGAAATTGTAAGCAGTGTCCCAGAAAATTGTGAGCGTGAATGTATGTCTGCACACGCACGTCTCTGCAAAGTAGCTGCTGGGCCTAGTGGATGTAAAAGACAGGAAATGAAAAGATTCCATGAGTGTTTTATTCTTCCTTGACATTTAAGCCTGACCTGGAAGCAGGACTTATCAGATGAGGGACAGGGCTAACAATGGAAATGCATCCATTATGCAAAGCCTACTAGTTGGAAGGAAATTTGGTTTCACAAGGGATTCATAGTTGAACTGTGACTTTGCAGATTTTTCTTGAGCTAATGACACCATCAGTTCTTTCAAAACATTTGCAAGGTCTTGAAAATGCTACTGTCCAGCCAGTAGTATAGTACAGGAAATTAAATGTTAGATTCCATTTCCATGTAAGGAAGCACTGAAAATAGAGGCAAGTTCTTCACAAATAAAGCTGTTTTTGCCGGTTTTTAATTAAATATCCAGGGTTGTTGTTGCTTTTTTTTTTTTTAAGAAAAGCTAGATCTGTTCAGAGACAGTGACCTTAGC
This sequence comes from Pseudonaja textilis, assembly GCF_900518735.1. Next base: position 20,164,427 of record NW_020769309.1, read on the forward strand.
TATTCATTCAACAAAGTGAGCTTAGTTGCATTCCTCTGGCTATAGACTAGACATTCAAAACCTGCCAACAGGTGTATTTGCTGGAATCCGAATTTAATTCTCAGTTCCAAGCCAGTTCTCTATGGTTTAAAGTTTATGGTCTATAGCAGCTGGTTTTGTGTAGCTAAATAAGGGGAATGTGTCTGGTTCAAACCCTTGTCTTTGTCGTCTTTATTATGTAATACTAAAAATATTGAGCTGAAGTAGTTTCTTCCTTCTTCCTTTCTCTTTTTTTTTCTTTTGGTGACTGGGAGATTTATTCAATAATCTTTTTTTCTGACCACCAAAAGAAGAGAAAACTTTCCACCTCCTTCAAAGGAATAAGCAGTGTGTATTACAAGCCCTAAAATGTCACATACATTTAAATGTCCCAAATGGATCTTAATACAGATTGTCTTTGACTTACAAAGTTCATTTAGTGACCATTCAAAGTTAGAACATCACTGAGAAAAAAGTGAGTTAAGAACGTTTTTCACACTAACAACCATTGTAGCATCCCCATGGCCATGTGGTTTACATTCAGATCAGTGGTGGGATTCAAAAAATGTTACTACCGGTTCTGTAAGTGTGGCTTGGTGGGTGTGGCATGGCTTGGTGGGTGTGGCTTGGTGGGCGTCGCAGGGGAAGGTGAACTTCTTTTTTAAAAAAAAACAAGTTTTATTGATTTTACAAACAAACAAACAAAACAAAACATCATTAAACATTAAAACATAAAACCTCTTTCCATTGTAAATCTTTACAAGGCAGGTAACATATTGTTTTATATCACATACTTATAATTTATCCCATTTCCATATAAACACGTAAATTCCCTTTACCAAATTCCACATTGTTTCTCTTTAATCATTATTCAATCATATTTCCTTTCTAATTTATCTACTATTCAATCATCACATTTATATTTTCCTCTGGCTTGTTTATAATTATTCTCATCTAGTCTTCCTCCGAGATTTTATTATTTAATTCTTAATTAAACACACACACATAAGACATAAACATAAAAACATAAAACTTTCTTTTAGAAAGTAACTTGGCCCCAGATTACCTCTTTTTGTATGGACTTCAATTGAATTCATGCTCTTCTTATATACCATTACCTATCTTGTTTACCATTTTATATCTATTATATAACTCCTCTCCACTTTTGCCTCATCTTAATTCTGTTTTATATATTTAATCTTGCTTTAAAGAAAAATATTTTTATATCTTTTGTCCATTTCTCCATTTACATCTGTCTCATTTCCAATTTAAAAAAGAATAGTTTCCCCTGGAATCACTAATCAGAGTATGATGCCTTTCTATCATTCCCCTAAATTAAAATTTAAAATAACACCTAAAATCCCAATCAGATTCTGCTTAGTACATTCTACTATTTCAGAAACCAATACCACAATAATAAATCCATAACAGTCAGCACATTAATCCATTAAACTCTATATTTAAACTAATATTTTAAACATTCCCTTTAGTATTTTATTAAAACTTAATATCATTCATTATTAAACATTTTAAAGTTATACCTTAATATTTTAGTCTTTTATTAGATCTTAAAAAGTTCTGATTATCTACTTATAATACAAATACCACTATTACAATACTCATGTGTACTTTGCAGAATCCCCTTTTTTTTTAAAAAAAAAAAAAACCCATACATTACCCATTATCCCTAAAAAAAAATTTCTTTTCTCCATCTTGTTTTATACCTTTGTAACTTTTTTCCCCCTTTTCCCTTTCCTTCTTAGCCCGCCTAAACTTTTTACCCCCTCCTCTCCAAACCTCTGCCTTCTTGGTTTCCCCTTTCTGTTGCATTCCTCTTTCCTTTTGCTTTCTAGAATTCTGTTGTTTTTGCATCTTCTTTTTCTCTTTCATAAATATTTTTTTATTTCTTAAGTCCTTCCTTTTCGCTCCTCTCTTTCTCCTTTCTTTCTTAGTCACACCGTTTAGTTCATTAAAAATGGCTTCTTCTTCCTCGGCTTCTTCCAGCTGTTGTTTAATTTGCTGACACATGACAAGCACCATATCTAGGAAACAAAGGGCTTCTCCCATAACATCTTTGCCTTCTTTCCTTATTTTTAAATATTGTTTTTTTAGTTCATCAAGAGATAGAGCCATTTTGAACTGTTTCTTCTTCTTTTTCTGTATCCTCTTCTTATTATTAAGCCAATCAGTTATTTCCAAACTTAAAACAGTTCCCAAAAGTCCCAAAATCCCGCAGTCATCAAACAGTCCAGGCAGAGTACAAGCTTCTTCTTTTTACAATTTCTCTTCTAGGGGTGAAGTCAAATTAGGGAAAGAAAAAACGTCCAATCTGTGCTTTAAATCTTTTTTAGAATTAATTTCTATTCTCTTTATCTTCAAGGCATCTCCTCCAGCAAAGTCTTAGAGTAAAAAAAAATTTTTCCCAAGCCTCTCCCTTCCCACTTATAACAAAGGAGTTTAGGTTTTACCTTCTATCAAAAGGCTGGTTTCCCTTGTCCATTTGTTAATTCCATAAGGGAAGGAGAGTAACTTCCCCTTTTCATCACTTTTCTTCGCAGCTGAAAACATCAATCGGGAACATTGTAGCGTCCCAGCCAATACTTTCCCAGGTGTTAAATATGTCCTTAAGGTCCCAGTTCGACCAAGAAAAAACTTTCGTTTTAAAACTCCTTCTTCTTCCTCCTGCACATTCCTTATCCAGTTGCCGGCTTCTTTATGGCGGACATAAAGACCGCCGCTCCACCGTCTTGAGAGAAGGGGGTTATTGCCGGCTGGGGGGGGGTTGCGATACCCCTCAACCCCTGTCCGGATCCCCCCTTTCTTCAGCTGCCCCAACAGGGCAGCCTTAGCCTCCAAATCTGTCAGGATCGGAGGCACCAAGGCGGCTAGCACAGCAGGGATCGCAGAGAAAAGTGAATCCCTGCTGTCACCGAAGCCGACAAACCGGAAGTGTCCGGGAAGGTGAACTTCTGACAAGCAAAGACAATGAGGAAATCAGATTGACTTAAAAACCATGTTACTAATATAAGAACTTGCAGTGATTCATTTAATAAATGTGCCAAGAAAAGTCATAAAATGGGGCAAAGCTCACTTAACAACATACATTTTGGGCTCCATTTTGATCATAAGTTGAGGATTACCTGTATAAGTCCAGCATGGAAATTTATGATTCCATTTCAAAAGATGGAGGCTAATCATGGACTCAGAATTCCCATGTGGAATTCCCCAGTGGATCAGAGTCATATTATTGTAGGCACACTATGTAGCATATTAACATAACTTTTTTATTTTAAAAATATATTTATTCTAAAAAATGATTTCACAAACATTCAAAACACTAATGAGTTGAAGAACATAGTACATATATATATATAATTTCAAAAACGTAATCATAGCAAAGCTGAACAAATAAATACATTTCAAATACTAATTTTCCTTTAAGAATCATAAGCGCTTTGTATTTATTTTAAACAACCAGCTCTTCGGGCTCGACCAAAGGTGAAGTGAAGAAAACTGTGCTAATGATGGGGTTCCTATAGAATCCTGTGGGGGCGGGGGAGATACACCTACTTTAACAAATGAGAGGGAGGATCTGAGAGAAGTACGTTATCTGATTTGAAGCAATTCTCCCAAATCATTTTCAAAATATGCACACCCTTGATGGCATTGGATGGCAAAAATAAGAAAGTAAGTAAATAAGTAAGTAAGTATGTAAGTACGTAAGTAAGTGCATAAGTAAGTACATAAGTATGTAAGTACGTAAGTATGTAAGTAAGTAAGTACGTAAGTAAGTAAGTACGTAAGTAAGTATGTAAGTAAGTATGTAAGAGATGATAGATAGATAGATAGATAGATAGATAGATAGATAGATAGATAGATAGATAGATAGAT